>LPNX011152698.1:262431-287746 GCA_001517045.1 Pseudotsuga menziesii | reverse complement strand
TATTATTTTTATTATTGGAAAAATAGTCGTGCACTAGTCCTATATGTTCTCTATATGTATACCGGTTTTCGTAAGTTTATTCCATCATTTAGACACTCAGGCGTTGCACCCACAAAAACATATACCTTATAATTTGTCACAAAAATAAAAAGTGCCCGTTAAAATTTATCTAACTTTAGATAGTTAACAACATTTTCAATAGCAAAAAAATATATATTTGGAAAGGTCATTCAATTTCCTTCATTTCTTGTTTTTTACTGATCGCAAAATTCATTGTGTAAGTGTCTCAAAATATCCATGCAAGTTGATGGATGTCTGTTTTTCAGTTTTGTATTGCATCTAACGCGCCAAAAGAGACCCTCAACTTCTTGCACACACCCTTATGCACAAAGTTGACACATGGCTCATGATGACGATATTTTGGTGTAACACAAGTGTAACATGTGTTTATATAAAATAAATTAAAACATAAAATTATTTTTATTCTTTTTTATACTTAATAGATTTTAAATTAATATAGATCTACATTGATGTTCGTAATTGGTTTAGTTTTGCACAATTTGAATCACCTTGGCATTAAAGAATTTATTAGGGATGCCATCTATAAACATGAGAACATCCATTTAAATTTTTAGCTAAGTTTTAGTTTAAAAAAACTACATGTATTATATATACCAACATATCTAAATGTTTGATAACAACTCTCTTAATTATGTTATTAACGCAACTCTTAATTATGTCATTAACACAAGGCTTATCCTTTATGCATAATGAAATAAGTTTAAAATGGTTCACATCTAAGAAATGGATTATGAGGTATTCTATGTAAGTTTTAGTAAAATAATAAAGTTAGTTTATGCATAATGAAACAAGTTTAAACTGGTTCACATCCACTAGTACAAATAGGGTGGTTTTGAGACAATATTTAAGATGATTTTTTTGAAAATTGTCTCAACTTGAGACAAAAAAAAACTTGTGTATTGTCTTAAATATTGTCTTTAAGTGAGTGTGTCTTAAACAATTGTGTCTTAAACAATTTTGTCTTAAATAATTGTCTTTATTGAAGAGAAAATAAAATTGTAGTCTTAAATTATCGTCTTTATTTGAGACCGAACAAATTCTATTGTCTTAAATTGTTGTCTTTATTTGAGACAAAAAAAATGGTATTGTCTTTATTTGAGACAAAAAAAATGGTATTGTCTTAAATAATGTCTTTAAGGGGGTGTCTTAAATTATTTTCTTAAATGACCATATTGTCTTAGTACACACAAAAAAACTATTAATCATTTAAGTAAAACCAATACACACAAAAAAAACTATTAATCATTTAAGTAAAACCAATTAAAGATTATTTTCTTAATATAACAATATGATAGGCACAGTGGAATCGAAACACCAACTTTCTACATCATATAATGTATATGCTGTACCATTGAGCTAGCACCTTTTAAAGACTTCACAAAAACACTTAATAAGTAAGTGTCCTCAAATCTTATGAAATCAAGATGTTAAAAAATAAATTATTATTATAATTATTTTATTGTTTTTAATTTCCAAATTTACTTCTCAATTGGTTTTAAAGTTAAGTTACACTCCAATTCCAAGTTTAAAAAACTTAAAGCTGAGTTCTTCTACTCAAAAAGAAATCACAAGAGCATGAAATCAAGGCTAGATTCTATGTGAGCACTTCAATTCATTCTTCATTTATTCTAATTAGGAAATAAGAAGAAAGAAATCACAAGAGCATGAAATCAAGGCTAGATTCTATGTGAGCACTTCAATTCATTCTTCATTTATTCTAATTAGGAAATAAGAAGTGAGACACTTCCTGTTGTGGAGAAATTGATTTCCTGGAGATCATTCAGAGATCATTATGCAAGGGAAAAGCCTACCAATGCAATATTGGTTTGGTCTTTTACAGAAGTGGTAAATCATGACAATAGAAACCTGTAGAAAATCCAAAGCATGTAGAAGTCTTATTGTTTTGAGTGGATCAGAAACAAAAGGTGGAAAATTGTCTTTGTTCTTTGCATGATTACACCCAAAACTAAGAACGAACAATTACACAGTAAAAGAAAAAAACAATCATCATACAGACTGTAATAACTCAATCGCGTTGCACATTTTGACATACCTGAATTGAAATCTCCGTCAACACCAATGTTCCATCGTTGGATCGCACCCCATAGAATTATGGCTAAGCCTATGAAAGGATAATAAATAAACCACAGGATTGAAGTATGCCTACATGAAAAACGAAAATAAATTAGAACATACCAGTGAGAAGAGTATGGTTGTAGCTAAAAATATTGGCTACAATTATTTTTGAAAATAACATCTTAAAAGATTTAAAAATAGCTGAAATAAATAATAGTATACCAATACATAAGACATAATATCGATATGAACTTAGACATGCTTATCATTAAGCTGCACGCATCCCCACAATCAAATCTCCAAATAATTTACATTTAGCAGTGCCCCAATTTTCGTGCAACTCAATAAGTTGTCTTAAAATTGATCCAACATTGAAAATCTATATAATCTATTTTTATTTTTTCAAAACTATTTGGATCATTCACATGGTACATGGTACAATTGGAATATCTCTTCAGTCCGCCAATGAGCATATTTCAAAGGATTTTCTTATATCCACCTAAATTACGGCCATCACATTATATCTTGACTATTTAAATATAAATTTGTTTTCCAAATATAGTATTCAAAACCTATACGAGTTAATCATTAATCAATTTAACTTTGAAAATACCCAAATGGGTTCAAAGATTGAATACCTGCGTTACCGGAATCACAAGTTTGGCACAAGGGTTACAGACATCCGGGGAAGATACTTCACGCCATCCAGGTTTGACAAGGGTATAGATCTTGTTTGAACAAGGGAAGGGTATAGATCCTTTTATGACAACGGTATAGATCCATACTGTTGGAACAAGGAAAGGAGGTATAGAAATCCTCAAGCTAATTATTGCATGGTTACTCTATATTGTGTCCTCATGCTGAAGAAAACAGGGTTCATGACATCAAAACTATGTATACGCACAAATGCAATGTCCAAGAAACTATTCAATTTAAAAACCCAAATATTCTAAACGATTTACTTGAAAAGCAATTATTTAGGTGACCAAATTAAAATAAACCAACGTTTCAGCAATAGCTCAGAGATTATTCATTGACATAACAAAGTGACCTCTTATCTCCATCTCCTACTCCTATCGATTGAGTTGAGGCAAGAGATTATTGAGACTCCTACTGGAATGCTCCAATAGAAACTCTGCAAAAGTCTAACCACAGTAAGTTGAAGCACAGGCATGGCTACTCACATGCCTCGGTAGGCTCTTCTTCCATAACCAAATGATATATATCTGAAATCATGTACATTCATATTAGGATATAATTGTTTATAAACCTTTATGGAAAGAATTCTAGGGGATGTTCCACATAACGAGGTCATTGTGTATACACAAAGAGTTAAAAAAAATCCTTGGAGGGGAAGGGGCCAGATTCGGGAGAGTTATAGTATCTTTTGTAAGAAATTAATTCTTTTACCAGTAAGGATTTCCTAGCTTCAACAAAAAAAAACTATAACAACTGTTGGAAATATTAATTACTCGTTGATCCATAATCCAATCATCCGACTCTGTCATCAGGTCAGAAAGTGCCATAGAGTCTGACAAGATAAAGAGTTTAGATTTCTCACATATAAGACAGCATTATTTAGTTGTTGAAGCTAAGTTTCCAAGTAGAGAGTAATTGCAGTCTTTAAATGTTAAGTTGGCTAGTCGGCAAAAATTTTCCATATGAAGGATGAAATTGTAAACCTAAAAAAAAAAGAGACACACAAGCAGAATAGAATAGAGAAGAGAAGTGCGGCGAAGAAGAAGAAGAAGGAAAACTCACTGAAGAGTTTGAAGCTCAAGCTTTTGTGTTTTTACCAAGTTGGTATTTACCGCTGTAAGTTTTGTTATGTCGTCACATGAAATATAAATCCTTAAGTTTATGTTTGAATGAATGTTCTAGTTAGCGGCATATCTTCTCCATATTTACCTGAGTGAATGCTGTTTACATTTACTGTGAGTGAAAGAGATCAAGAATCCATAATCATTTCACTGTGTAAAAGTTTCTAGTCTTACTCGCAAGTTCCTAGCTTTACGCGCAGAGGTTCGACACATCTTGTTTATTATTTTTCTTATATGATATTGCGAGTGATTCGCAATATAGTTGTTTTGCAATTAATCCTAGGTTATCGCAATGAAGAGTGTTTTTCATATTCGTAAGTCCTTAGACTAGGAAATATAAAGTTATTGCACAGAAGTGAAAAACTTGTTCGCACATGAGTTGGTCGCAACCAAATTCATGTCGCAATAAAAGCCTATCGAAATCAAAGTAAAAGCCCTTCGCAGGTGAAGAGTCCATTGCAGTTACTTTGTCACAGTAACAATATCGCAGCACAGTAACTCTACGCAGAAATTCCGTCGCGCAAAAATTCCAATGCGCAATAAATCCCATTGCAAGAAAATCGAGTCGCAAGTTTTGAAAAAGTTAAACGGGAAAAATAAAAGGTTTTGTTGCACGGTAACTCAAGTTAATTTCCGTGGCTGCCGTTTCTCTCGAGATCTGGTATCAGAGCTAGAGCTAGTTTAGGAAAAAATCTTGTTCTAAAAGGGAAAAAATAATTTTCTAAGAAAAGTTGAAAATTAAAAAAATGGCTTCTAATTTTAGTTCAAATATGTTGAGTTTACAAACTTCGATTGTTACAGGAAACAATTATGAATTTATTGGTCTCTAACAATGAAGACTTTATTTAGAGATCAAAATGTTTGGGATATTGTCCATAATGGTTATGCAGAACCAGCAGATCAAGCTGCATATAATAATCTCCCGCAAGCTGAGAAAGATATCCTAAGGGAACAGAGGAAGAATGATGGAAAACCTCTGTTCTACATACATCAAGCCATGCATGAAAGCATACTCCCAAGAGTAGCAAGAGCAATTACCGCAAAGCAGGCATGGGACACATTAGGAACAACTTATCAAGGTTTGGATAAGGCAAAGACTTCAAAGGTGCAAATTCTAAGAAGAGATTTTGAATCTCTGTCCATGAAAGATTCAGAGTCAGTAGATTCATTTTATACCAGAGTTGTTGGTTTAATAAATCAACTGAAATCTCATGGAGAAACCATAACAGACCAAAGGGTGGTTGAGAAATGTCTCAGAAGTCTTCCCCCAAGATTTGAAAACTTGGTTATAACCTTGGAAGAACACACAAACATGACAACGTTTACTATTGATGAGCTGCAAGGTTCACTCATCAATCATAAACACATGCTCAACAGAACTCAAACATCATTTGAAGGTGCATTCACGGCATAGTCATCTATAATCCGTGGAAGATGCAAGGGGAGAAATAATTTCAGAGGCAGAGGAAGAAACTTCTCAAGAGGAGGACACAGTAGTAATCCTATAGATGTTGCTCGTAGAGGACAAAATCAGAACACAAGTTAGCCAAGTGATCACAGGTTTGATAAATCAAAGATTCAGTGTCATTACTGTAAAAAATTTGGTCATTATGCATATGAATGTAGGAAGAAGCAATATGACCAAGAAAAGCAAAGCCATAATCAGTTGAAGAACACCAGTATTTCGTCGAGCACAATGTTGATGGCATGTGCATCCCCAATTGAATGCAATACCATCCAAGAAAGTCCATGTGACATATGGTAGTTGGATTCAGGCTGCAGCAATCATATGACTGGTAATTTAAATTTATTTTCCAGTCTAGATAATTCAGTTCAAACTGATGTTACACTTGGAAATAATGTCCAAGTCACTGTTTTGAGAAAAGGTACTATTAGTATTTTAACCAAACAGGGGGAGCATAAGTATATTCCTGATGTTTACCATGTAGAAGGTCTGAAACATAATTTGTTGAGTATTGGACAGCTGATACAGAAAGGTTACAGAGTTTTCATGGAAGATAATCATTGTGTGATTAAAAATGTACGTCCAAGCGACCAATTGATAGCAAGAGTGCCAATGACAAGCAATCACTTGTTTCCATTGAGGATAGTTTTAAACAATAAAGAAGTTGCATTCAAGGCATAAAGTAAAGAAGAATTCATGTACTGCGACAAGAAAAAAAAAGACAGTGCTGATTTTCAAGCTTCATTTCAAACAGAAGTTCAGGATGATTCCTAGCTATGGCATTTCATATTTGGACATCTGAATTTTGGTGGACTGAAGTTGTTGCACACAAAGAATATGGTAAAATGATTTCCATTGATTAACAAACCAGATAGATTTTGTGAAGGCTGTATCTTTGGCAAGCAGCATAGAAAGAATTTTCCAGTTGGAAAGTCATAGAAAGCATGCACACCACTTGAGATCGTGCACTCTGATATTTATGGTCCAATGCAGACAACATCCATTGGAGGCTGTAATTATTTTCTTACTTTTATTGATGACTACTCAAGAAAAACGTGGGTATATTTTTTGAAACATAAATCTGAAACATTCAGTTGTTTTCAGCACTTCAAGGCACTCGTGGAGAACCAGAGTGGACACCGCATAAAAATCCTAGGAACAGACAGAGGCGGTGAATATGTTTCAAATGAATTTCTAAATTTCTGTATAACTCATGGCATACAGAAGCAATTCACTGCGTGGTATACACCTCAGCAGAATGGTATCGCAGAGAGAAAGAACAGAACCATTATGGAAATGGCGTGCAGCATGATAGCAGCCAAGCATTTTCCAAATGAATATTGGGGTGAAGCAGTCGCAACTGTTGTTTACATTACGAATTGATGTCCGACAAAGAGCGTGAAGAATAAGATTCCTCAAGAAGCATGGACATGTATGAATCATAGTGTCTCTCATTTAAAATTTTTTGGTTGTGTCGCATATGCTCATGTGCCAGATGAGCTGAGAAAGAAGTTAGACAAGAAGGGACAAAAATGTATTTTTGTTGGTTACTCTAAAGACACAAAAGCATACAAGTTGTATGACCCTGTCGCAAGGAAATTAATCATTAGTCGCGACATTCGATTTGTTGAGAATGAATCATGGGATGGAACCATCAAGAAGAATGTCAAGATTGTGTCGAATGTCGAGCATGAAGACATGACGGAAGAAGTGGTTCAAACACCACAAGTAAATTAATCAGCCACAGCACCATTGAATCCCATGACACCGTGACATGGTTCAGCACAAGGAACATCAACACAAATCGCAGTGCAAGCTACATCGACAAGCACACCAAGAGGACAACAGACTCCATTAAGCAGTTCGACATCAACAGATCTAGTGAAGACAAGAAGTTTGCGTGAGATATAGGAATCTGGCACACCAAATTTCTTCTCTCTCTTTGCATTATTTTCTCAAATATATGATCCACTAACATTTGAGGAAGCTATTGAAGAAGAAGTATGGGCTCAAGCCATGGATGAAGAAATAGAATGCATTAAGAAAAACTAGACATGGGAACTGGTGGATGTACCAAAAGATAAAGACGTAGTCAACGTTAAACGGGTTTATAAGACCAAGCAAGATGCTGATGGGAATGTGCAGAAGCACAAGGAAAGAATGGTAGCAAGAGGGTTCACACAACAATCCGGAATAGATTTCATAGAAACGTTCGCACCAGTTGCATGCATGGATACAATCAGAACTGTTTTGGCCATTCCCGCACAAAGCAAATGGTCTGTTTATCAAATGGATGTTAAGTCAACATTTTTGAATGGTTATTTGGATGAAGAATTATATGTAGAATAACCACAAGGCTATGAAGTTCTAGGACAAGAACACAAAGTGTACAGACTTAAGAAGGTGCTTTATAGTTTGAAGCAAGCTCCAAGATCTTTGTACAGTCACATTGATTCCTATCTCGTTGAGAATGGATTTCACAGAAATGAAAGTGAGCCAACGTTGTACACCAAAGTGAATGAGCAAGGTAACATGTTAATTGTTTGCCTGTATGTGGATGACTTAATACTTACTGGTGATTTTGGCATAAAATAATTTAGAACAGTCATGGAAAGTGAATTTGAAATGACTGATTTGGGGCTCATGAAGTTCTTTCTGGGCATTAATCTGAAAGTGGTATTTTCATATCACAATCTAAGTATGCTAACACAGTTTTAAAAATATATAACATGTCAAATTGCAAGGAAACCCCCACACCAGTAATAAGAGGTTTAAAATTGAGCAATGATGATGATGGATCAACTTTAGATCCTATGCTGTTTAAAAGGCTTGTTGAAATCCTTATGTATTTAACAACGACAAGACCAGACATTATGTATGGAGTAAGTCTGATATCAAGATTCATGGAGTCACCAAAATACTCACATTGGAAAGTAGGTAAAAGAATTCTGAGGTATGTAAGCGGTACAAAAGATCGTGGAATAATGTATTCAACTTCAGAAAAATTTAAACTTATAGGATATACTGAAAATGACAATGGAGGCAACACATATGACAACAAAAGAACATCTGGGTACACATTTCATTTTGCTACAGGTGTTGTTTCGTGGGCTTCGAAGAAACATCCCATAGTAACTCTATCTTCAGCAGAAGCAGAGTATGTCGCAACTACAGGTGATGCTGTCAAGCTATTTGGATGAGAAGAATGTTAAAAGATCTTTCACAGAACCAACAAGAACCAACAACTATTTTATGTGACAACAATTCATCCATTGCCTTGTCAAAGAATCATATTTTTCATAAGAATACTAAACACATTGACACACGGTATCATTTCATAAGAGAGTTGGTGAACAAAAAAGAAATTTGTTTAGAATTTTGTGGGTTTAAATATCAACTTGTAGACATCTTTACAAAACCACTGGCAATGGATACATTTGAGTATCTCCAAAGTTATTTGGGAATGACAAGTTCTGTACAATGAACTCTCTCATAAACATAGCATGTTTTCTTTTTTGAAAACCACAGGGTCTTCACTCAGTGAAACCATGTCATGGCGCCTTCATTCACGGGATATTAAATAATACCCCTAATTTCACAAGATATTGATAATTACTTACAAAAATCATTTTGTTGAGCCCACCTCCCAATACATATTTCCAATTAAAAACCCTTGTTTTTACAATATATTCATTTATTTTACTCTAAAACCCTTTTTATACCCCCCAATACCTACAAACCCCCCATAACCTATTCCCTGCCCCCAATACCTACAATATATTGACCTTATTTTTCACAATTAAAATCTCCCCTTTATGAATGAACGTGATAAGATATTGCTCAACAAGGTGAATCCCCCGTGCTGAAAACATTTTGTAATATTTTGTTTTTAAAATTACGATCTAATCATAATTTAGGGGAGATGTTGGAAATATTAATTACTCTCTAATCCATAATCTAATCAGCCGACTCTGTCAGAGTATGCCCCCCAATACCTACAATATATTGACCTTATTTTTCACATTTAAAATCTCCCTTTTATGAATGAACGTGATAATATATTGCTCAACAAGGTGAATCCCCCATGCTGAAAACATTTTGTAATATTTTGTTTTTTAAATTACGATTCATAATTAAGAGGGGATGTTGGAAATATTAATTACTCTCTGATCCATAATCCAATCAGCTGACTCTGTCAGAGTATGTAGCAAGTCAGAAAGTGCCATAGAGTCTGACAAGATAAAGAGTTCAGATCTCTCACATATAAAAGACAACAGAATTTAGTTCCCGAAACTAAGTTTCTAGGTAGAGAGTAATTTAAGTCTTTAAATGTTAAGTAGGCTAGTCAGCAGAAATTTTCCATATGAAGGATGAAATTGCAAACCTAAAAAAAAAAGACAAACACACAAGTAGAATAGAACAGAGAAGAGAAGTACGACGACGAAGAAGGAGGAAAACTCACTGAAGAGTTTGAAGCTCAAGCTTCTGTGTTTTTACCAAAAGTTTTTCATATTCCTAAGTCCTTAGACTAGGAAATATAAAGTTATTGCGCAGAAGTGAAAAAGTTGTTTGCACATGAGTTGATCGCAACCAAATTCATGTCGCAGTAAAAGTCGGCCAAAGTCAAAGTAAAAGTCCTTTGCAGCGAAGAGTCCATCGTAGTTACTCTGTCCCAACACAGTAACTCTACGCAGTAATTCTGTAAAGCAGAAATTCTATTGCGCAGCAATTTCTTCAGGCAGTTAATCACATCATAAGAAAATCGAGTCATGAATAATTTTGAAAAAGTGAAGCCGCCGTTTCTCCCGACCAAAGAGACCATTAACATTAATGAGAGAGTCACTAACAAATGTACAATGTGATATCTAGGTCACTAAAAGAGAAAAATGAATTTACACTGCAGGAACAGATAGGTGAGATCATACCCTCCTACTGTGCACAGGGTCGCTTCCATGGCAAGAAGAAGGAACGGTAGCATTAAATAAAGCTAAAGAGTCTCTCTCTGCACGATCAACAGGTCCTGACGCTGCAGCAAGGATTCCATTGCACATTCTGTTGTGTTGGTTGATGGATCATTCCTGCGCCTATATAGCTCTGCAAAATAAGAGACATTAGTTATATCCTCATAAAAAACAATCCCACTCTACAAAATGAAAAACAACCCTCATATCATGAGACTACTAACTAAAATTTCCTAAGATTGAAAGGGAAGGGAACACACACCAACAGTGGACTGGATAAAGGTATCTTGGTTGCAGAAATCATGGGGTTTAAGCACTAAATGTATGGGCACACCTATGAAACCCTCATTCGCGTCCTTGGTACAACATCAATGGTTATCAATGTGCAACTGCAAACATTCATCCCTCTTAGTGTTTAATTTCTTCATCGTGTGCTCACAGCCCTGGAGATCTCGCTATCTGAGTAATGGAAGAGAACCATTTGTGAAATCTTCATGCAAAACCCCAGTTTTGTTTCCCTCCTTCAAAAAATCAGTTTCTCGTTATTTGAAAATAGCAACTAAAATCTTAAAAAAAAATAAAAGCAATATAAATTAAATATTTATACTAATGCTAACTAATTTGTCTTAAAAAGTAGTCTTGAAAATTTTAAGAAATAAAAAATCAATCTAAAATATAAATTTAAGACAAAATGCTGATTTTGTTTTTAAAAAACATCTTAAAATTAAAAAATCAATTTAAAATATAATTTTAAGACTAATTTTGTCTTTAAAACACTTCTTAAACATCCTCATCTTGTACTAGTGATCTAAGAAAAAGATTATGAGGTACGATATAATATAAACCTTGTAGAATGTTTTATAATTA
Organism: Pseudotsuga menziesii; assembly: GCA_001517045.1. Lineage (NCBI taxonomy): Eukaryota > Viridiplantae > Streptophyta > Pinopsida > Pinales > Pinaceae > Pseudotsuga > Pseudotsuga menziesii. The sequence continues at coordinate 276,476 of LPNX011152698.1, read as the reverse complement.
GATATTATAATATAATAGTTAGTTCTACTCGAATATTTTGCGGGGTTGTTACACTTCAAATGTAAAATATATTGCTTTCAACTAGAAAAGAAAGAAGCTAGTGATCATCTTCTCAAGATTTATTTAAAAATTGATCATCTTCTCACGATTTATTTAAAAATTCTTTCAGTAGGTGGGCCGATGGGGAAAGAGACACAGCTAGTCACGTTCTGATAACTACTACACTTGAATAACTACTACACTTAAACAGACCCTGCCAAATGGAAAGAGTTTTGGTTTGAATACACTTCAATCTAAAACATATTTCTTGCTTACTTGATTGACACGGTTACATACTGTTTCAGCTTATCAAAGGATTCTATTCTCTTTCGACAGAAGAATGTTCCATATAACCAACAAGAAGTCTGACTCTGTCATACCTACTACATATTTGTAGTTCCCCGTTTCTCATAACTACTACCAATTTTTTTATTTCAAAACACGTGCCTGCGTCGAACCACAAGACCTGCCCAGTCGTTCTTTACTTCACATTGGCATGTCGCGTTGTTATAAGAGGAACGACGCTCTTCATTCTTTATCAGACTCAGTCCACTGTCCATCGTTTTATACGATTCCAAGAAAAGTAGTGAGACATTGCAGCTATGAAATCCTTTCAGGGGATAGCAATTGCAGCACTTGTGATCTTTTCAATCGCGAATAGTATTGATATTGTGCGTGCAGGTGATCCAGATCCTTTACAAGACATTTGTGTTGCTGATTTGAAGAGCGAAGGTAATTGCTTTCTATGTAATTATATCATTTGTATGTTTCATATTGCCTATGTAATTGGGTGTTCACATATATATATTTTGTAACATCATGATTTGAATTTTGCAGTTATTGTGAACGGGTTCCCCTGTAAGAATGCCATGATGGTTACAGCAGAGGACTTTGTGTTGAAGGGCTTCGATAAAGCAGGAGATACCAATAACCAGTTGGGATTCGTGGTGACGCCAGCCTTTGTAATGCAGTTACCAGGCCTCAACACCATGGGAATTTCCATGGCTCGTCTTGATTTCGCTGCTCCTCTGGGCCTCAATCCCCCTCACACTCATCCGCGGGCCACCGAAATCTTGGTGCTCATAGAGGGTACTCTCTTAGTCGGCTTCATCACCACTAATAACACATTGATCTCCACAACGCTTCAGAAGGGAGACGTGTTTCTGTTCCCCAAAGCTCTCGTACATTTTCAACTCAACATTGGCGATGTCAACGCCGTGGCCATCTCCGGACTGAGCAGCCAGAATCCAGGAACACAGCAGGTCGCCAGGACGTTGTTCGGAGCCTCTCCTCCTGTTGATCCTGCAGTTCTCGCCAAAGCTTTCATGATCGATGCCAAGCTCGTCCAGCTTCTCCAAAACAAATTTAAATCCTCATCTTGATCTTGATCATTGATGTCGCCTCATCCCATTTGCATCCATCACAATATTATTCACTATAATAGTTCTCACTTCGTTCAAGTTCCTCTGTTGAGATAGTTGCTATTTATATCAATAAATAAAACCAATCGCTCGATTCGGATTGTCAAAATAATAATAATAGCTATATCACATATGATTTGTTTCATATATGATATATGATTTCTATCGTTTTAAGTATCAACATATTTTTTTTGTTATATATATATATGTATTATTCAGTTCAAACTTGATAAAATTGTTAAAATAAAAAATTTTAGAGCATATTTATTTCATCTTTCTCCAATTTAAGAAGATGACTTTCTTTCTTAGACTACAAAAAATATACAGATTTTAACAAATTTAAATTTATAAAAGATTATATTTTTATATTTTATAATTTACAATTTTTTTTCTTAAATAGCAAAAAATTATATTATGAAGTCATCATGGTTAAATTATTGATTTCAATTTATTTTAATTAATATTTTTAATAATTAATAAATTTAAAAATACCCCTTATATAAATTGTAATATTGGAGTTAAACAAGGTTATCTCCTCTCCTCTATATTTTTTTGGCATTTACATTGATAAGCTAGAAAAGTGTTTAGAAGATGTTGGATTAGTACACTCTTAGATGGGATAGTTATCATCCTCCTACTTTATGTTGATGATATTGTTCTTATGGAAAGTTGTCCTTAAGCAATTAAGAATTCTTAAATATTTTTGCTCTAACATGGGTATGACTCTTAACACCAACAAGACAAAAATCATGATTATAAAATCTAATAAAGAGCTCTAACATGGGTATGACTCTTAACACTAACAAGACAAAAATTATGATTATAAAATATAAGAAAGACACATGTGCAAATTTTACTTATGATAAAAAAAATCTAGACGCTTAACACAAACAAGACAAAAATCATGATTATAAAATATAAGAAAGACACCTATGCAGATTTTATTTATGATAATAGAAATCTAGAGGAAGTGACTTCTTACAAGTATCTAGAAATTGATATTCATCACAACATCAATTAAAACTATAACATTAAGAAAATGATTAATGAAGAGTGGAAAGCTTGTTTTGGTCTTGAAAATATTTGTAAATCAATAAATCTAGTCATGTGGGATAAAAAGAAGTTCCTCTTTGAAATTTTTGTCATCCATGTTATCTTGTACGGTTATGAAGTATGGTGACCATGCAACATTTCTACAGAATATTTGAGGGATATTGAGCAAATCCATAAGTGGTTTATAACTTATAACCTCAAAATTAAAAGCAATATTCCTTAACTTATTCTCCTCATAGAAGTGGGTGTTTCCCCATTGAGAAGGTGGCTATGACTAGGTACCTGATGTAAAAGCATAATATAAATAACATGGGAAACGAGAGACTTGGACCTAAAATTGCTTTAAACTCAAGTCAAAACCAACTACACCTCAAGCAATGCTAGTGTAAAGACACAATGGCTTGGTTAAGCCATTGGGGCATTGATGAAAACGAAATTTTGCACAACATTAGAAACGTCAAAAATATTATTACTTCTAAGTTTAAAGAGAGATTGTGGTGTGAGGAAAATTTAGCAGTTAAGAGAAAATAAAGATACTATCAGAAGGTCATTAAAATTAATATCGAAGATCAGAAGTATTTCTCGGTATCAACTAGCCACTGCAACTAGCTCATGGAAGAAAATTAATATAGACAAGATTAGAATGAACTGTCATGAACCCTAAAGAAATACATGGCATTGGTCTATTCCTAAAAATCCATGGGTGGAAAGGGTTTTCGATCAGTGTCATTCAATGAGTGTTGAGGATGAAAATCACTTTCGCATATAGTGTCCTGTTTACACCCACATTAGATCCGAATTTCATAATATCTGCTACAATACAAAACATCATAACCTCGTAACTTGCCAAAACTATAGTGAGCTTGGAAAGATTTTTGGCAAGATTTTTGAGCACACGAACAATATTTTAACGTAAACCAAGTATTATCCTTCTTAAGCTCCGATAGACGAAAGTTGGTATTAGCTGATGTTAATCATCATCATCACCATCATTAATATAATATGTTAGAATACGTCGATAGTCATATATTTGACATAAGTTTGATTGTTACACAAACTACACATTAGCTCGACTCCTTTGTGCCAAATGGAATTTGACTAAACCTTATGCACAGTAGCTCGACACCCAACTTCTAGATGGAGTTTGACTATCACACGGGATACACATTACCATGCTAGTAAGTGAAGTTATCATATGAGTTTAGAGGACTTTATTACCCATTTAGTGTCTATCACTACTACATAGAGGGGGCTATTAAGACAAAATTTGAGACAATAATTGTGTAAATTGTCTCAACATAAGATAAAAATAGTTTGTGCATTATCTTAAGTATTGTCTTTAAGCGGGTGTCTTAAATTATTGTCTTAAATTTAAGACAATAGTTTAAGACAATAATTTATAAAACCCGCTTAAAGACAATAATTAAGATAATACACAAACATTTTTTTGTCTTAAGTTGAGACAATTTACAAATATATTGTCTCAAATATTGTCATAATACCCCCTCTATGTAATAGTGATAGAATGCAACTATTTATGATAGGACACAGTGGAATCTAACCACCAATCTTCTATTTTATTATAATGCATATGCTTTATCTCTAAACTAGCACCCTGCAACTTCTTATACTAGAAGAATATTTGTATTTTTAGAAGCAATGAGCTATTACATAGACATATATATCACACAAACATATATACCTCCCTGTTTACAGAATGAGTTATTATAAGCAGAAATGGAGGACCAATTTTTCCTCTCTTGTTCTCCATGTGAAGACAACTAACATATATATCTTAATTGGGTTTGCAGGATGAGCTTCTATGGGGTGTCACCATGGTTGCACAAAGAAACACAGAACACAACATATCTTAATTACATTCGGAAAAATGGCATTCCTTTTTCAGCTAACCAATCAAACTTCTAATTTGGGTGGGACAATAAGCAAGCAAGAGTAAATTTTTTCTTAGCCAAGGTAATTAAATACATTAATTTTTGTTCCAAATATCTCCCTGTATTTGTCTGCAAACTCAAACAACTGTTGCACATTTTATTAGAAGGAAAGTTACTAAAACAGGTAGCGAAAAACCAGATAAGCATAAAACCATAAAACAATAAGTAAATACTAAACATTGAACAATAAATACACTCAAGTTTAAACAATAAATACACTCATCTTTAAACAATAAACATCCTCTTACCATAATTGTTGTTTGAGCTCTGGTAGAACAAAATTTATTCAAGTTTAAACAATAAATACACTCATCTTTAAACAATAAACACCCTCTTACCATAATTGCAGTTTGAGCTTTTGTAGAAAAAATTTTATTCTTTACATGTGTTACCCACTAATCATAAGATAGAATATAACGAAAAAATATGAAAAATATGGCAAATTTATAATGTATTCTTTACCTGTAGAGATTTGCACAGAGATAATAGTGTCCCTTCTCAAGTTGATAAAGAGAAAAGTGACTCCTCTATACAAAAATAAAAGCACAGAAAAGTTAGATAGATATATAGACTCCCAAAACAAATCTATAATATAACAATCTTATTATTTGAGTTCACCGTATATGCTTTAATGAAAATAAATGACGCTTCATACATACAATGTTCTTGGTGCAATGTGCATAATCACACATGTATACTATTTCTGTTGAATTTGTGGCATGAGCATGTGTTCCGGTCAGTCAGTCGATGCCAAATATGTGCACTGCATTACAGTTCAAGGAAAGAAAAATACCAAACTATGAAAGCTTGGCAAAGTTGCAAACACTTTGAAAGAAACATAAATATATATAAATCTGGAACACTCAGATGATAACAAATTATCTGCAAATTTCATTGGTTTCTCATATTTAAATAACATTAATCTATTTGCTTGATCGAATCGTAGTTCTAGTGTTTTTACAGATTTAAATAACATTGATATGTTTGGTGGATCGGTTCATAGCTATAGTGATTGAATTTTTTAAGATTAATACAGAAAAGTTTAGATATTCTATATATCAATCTTAAAAGGATTTGACAGAAAATTGGTTGTGTTTAAAAGGCCATAGTTACCACCAATCAAGCTTTGTGTGTAGAAAGACATGGTATTGAACTCTTATGTTATGCGAGGCTTATCTATATACATCTCCCCATTGAAATGAATGCCCAAGTTTCTTGGCAAACTTTGAATTACAATTTGAAAATGAAATATCTAATTATGTAAGTGTGCATAGTTTCATGGCTTATTCATTTGGATTTTGGATATGACTCTCAACCTAATATAAAACAATTTCACACATCATTGAAAAAGTCCTTTAAAAAACATATAAAATGTAATATAAATTTTTATTTTTATTTTTGTAATATGTACCCATAGGGGATTTCAACTTGCAAACTTCCATTTACAACTTCTCATTTTAATTACTCATCACCAATTACTTGAACCCCTATGGGCACAATGTCATATCAAAAATTTTCCAATTTAAAATGACCAAAAATATATATACATTTACCTAAAGGTCACCAAATTTTTTTTATCCATCCTAACTGATTTTGTTAAAATGTTTGAAGTGAAATTAAAAGCTTCTATAATGCAAATCAACTTACCATCAACCAACAATTACAATGCAAAGAATTACTAAAATGTACCGACATATGATATTACTTGAAACTCATTACAAAAGAATTGGTTATGAGATTATCCCCACCCACCCATAATTTTGACGAAGGCCTACAATACTACAAGATTACTTGAACCTCATTACAAAAGCATTGGTTATGAGATTATCCCCACCCACCAAGGATTTTGACCAAGGCCTACAATTCTACATGGCAATTTATAGGCCTTTGAATGCAAATGCTTCTTGCCTGAAATATGAGGGATTCATTATCTTTTCCACAACTTCATTATCCACCCTTGATCAACAAGAAAATTATTGAGTTCAATATCCTAGGTAGCTTAGAGATAAAATAATTTAAGTGAAAAACTATAGGTTTTTAATTTTATGTACCTACCCCAAGGTTATAGAAACTGTGTGTGATAACATTCAAAATATTTGGTCTCATTAGTTGAAGAATATTTTTGAACCATTCAACATCAAATAATCCATCAGGTGCAACCAGGAGTGGTTTCTCTTCATAATCCTTGTAAATATTTTGCAGAAACACTTAAAGCTCAATAACAGCAGCTACATACTACTCGAAACTAATGCTAGCTGCAACACCACTTCCACTCAGCTCGTTTCCTACTCAAAATACCTTAAATTATTAAATGCTAATTAGTAATATAGAACATCCTTCGTGGATACATCACGGACATGTCATCAATTTCTCTTATAACATCTCTAAAACAACTCAGAAAGCATCAAATTCATTGTCTCTATTTTATCATTTATAGATTGATAGCATCCTTTTGTACTCAAAAGGACATGGATCAACATTCCATTGATACATTAAATATGGGGTTGTGCATTTCAATACAGAGCAGGTAGGCTGGTATTCCTACTGGGAGCTTTACTACATTGAGGGCAGTATCTAGGTCAATTATATCAAATCTTGCTAATGTGCCCGAAACATTGAGAATTGGAAAAAACTACCATAGGGTTCAACATATTTTGAACATGATTACGTGTGAAAGCATTAATAAAATTCCATATCATTGCTGGAAATATTAATTACTCGCAGATACGTACCTGACTCTTAGCCGACTCTATCAGAGTTTGTATCAGTCAAGATCTTGTCAGTCAGTCTGACAAGAGGGAAGAGTCCATGATTCGACAATGTAAACTAGACGAATTTATTTCTGAAGCTAAGTTGTTAGGTAGATAGTTATTACAGTCTTTAATGGAGAGTCAGTTGATCCATGTAGAAGCAATCTCCAGGTTGCCTATAAATAGTAGAAGTAGATTGTAAATTAGGTTAGACATAATAGACACTAGAGGAAATGAGGGTGAGAATAAGAGAGAAAGAGAAGTCAAAGCTCAAGCTTCTGTGTATGTGATTCAGTCGAAGAGCCGAAGCTCTGTAAAAGGATCAGTCAGTGATCCGAAAAGTTTGGACAAACAAGTTTGTAATACCTTTTTTATTTCCGCATAGTTATATATATGAAATAGTTTATGTTTGAATGCATGTTTATTTGGCTGCACAATATTTCCAGATTTACTTGTGTAAATGTCTTTTACATTTACTAGTTAAGTGAAAGATCAAAGAACCCATAAATTTCTCACCGCGTGAAAGTTCCAAGTTTTACGGCACATTGATCAACTCAAATCTTCCTACATATTTGGGAATATGTTTTATAAGTTATTTGTATTTGTTAATGTGTCCAGTTTACTTCATCTTACTCACAAGTGAAAAGCATTTGTAATTTCTTAAGTTTCTTAGACTAAGAAAAATACACTGTAGATTTTGACCAAAGTGAACCGACAAGTTCAGTTGAGTGAGCCAACTTGAGAGGTCAAAGAGGTGAGCCAACTTGAGAGGTCAAACAGGTGAGCCGACTTAGAGGTCGAAGTCAGTCGACCTCGAAGTGACAAGTGGTCGAGGTAAAATCAGTCGGTAGAACCGACAAGTAAGTCGAAGTAAATTTAGTGGAGTCTAAAGTCCGACTAAAATTTATAAACTTGTCTAGTCGGGAGATAGACAATTTCCATCCGACAATTGGAAAAAGAAAAAGAGGTCGGTGTGAAAAGTGAAAATTAAATTTTTAAGATTAACTGAGCGGTAAACTCAAGTTTAGTCGGCATGGTTTTGGCTAACTGGTATCAGAACAAGGTTTATATCAGAGGAAGGTTTACGAAAGAAATCTTGTCTTAAAAGGTGGAAAATTAATTTTCTAAGGAAAGTTAATTAAAAATTGAAAATGGCTTCCACTTCTGGTTCATTACAAACTCCAATTTTTAGAGGAAAGAATTATGAATATTGGTCATTAACTATGAAGGATTTGTTTAGAGGTGTTATAGCGTATTTCACCACTCCAGTTGAATCACACTTTGTATGGGCTTCCCCTGTCCCGTTGCAGACTCCTAAGCCCCTATGGACCACTTTCTGTCCTTTGATGTTTCCTTGATCATCCCTAAAAACACATGAAAAATTCTATACGTGGCTTTTAAACCTATAAGCGCGTACATACGTGGGTTTGACCCATATAACCACGTACATCGGGATGTGTGCATATTCCAAATCCTTTTGGAGTTTTCCTTGACATGGATCCGACTCATTTGACTCCTGGCCTTCCCTATTCCTTGAGATCGCTAGGATTCAACCTTTCATTACCCCTTTGAAAAGCTACATAAGGAAACCCTTGGTACATTGAAGGCATAAGAGAGAATTGAGAGCAACGAAAATATAATCCATTGTTGCTAGAACTTATGCTTGAGTCTGCATCCCTTTGTCCCTTGGAGCACTTTTGTGTTCTTCCCAAGCTTGCCTTTTTCTTGTGAGCTTGCTATCGAGAGATGGAGGATTGAAATGGTGGAGGCCCAAGTGGGGGATTCAGTTTCTCCAGTTTGCAGACGTGCCGTCAGAGGTTGTATCTTGTAATATTTGATTTATATTAATAGAAATATCTTTTCCTGTCCAATAATGTGTGTTTGAATGAATATGTTCTCCATTGGATTATGTCAAATGCTTATACATTATTGATTATATATGCTAGAATAGATCTAACACCATGATATATAGAATGCTTGTATTGTTTACTTGTTGTTGAGAAAGTAACAGATCAATTCAAGCTGGAGATTGGAAAGCTCAACAGGGATCTACTTCAACCTTCCGGAATAAGGTACGAGGTCTAATCCTTTAGTGTTAGATGTTTAATTTCTATTGCATATTGGAAAGGATTGATTTTTGGAGTCAAGCTATCTATTGTGGTACCCCAAGCCATAGGAATTTCTCTATGGATCTGACTCATTTGACTCCTGGCCTTCCCTATTCCTTGAGATCGCTCGGATTCGACCTTTCATTACCCCTTTGAAAAGCTATATAAGGAACCCCTTGGTACATTGAAGGCATAAGAGAGAATTGAGAGCAACAAAACTATAGTCCATTGTTGCCGGAACTTATGCTTGAGTCTGCATCCCTTTGTCCCTTGGAGCACTTTTGTGTTCTTCCCAAGCTTGCCTTTTGCTTATGAGCTTGCTATTGAGAGATGGAGGATTGAAGTGGTGGAGGCCCAAGTGGGGGATTCATTTTCTCCTATTCGCAAACATGCGGTCAGAGGTTGTATCTTGTAATCTCTGATTTATATTAATAGAAATATCTTTTCCTATCCAATGATGTGCATTTGAATGAATATTTTATCTATGGGATTATGTCAAATGCTTTTACATTATTGATTATATATGCTAGAATAGATATAACACCATGATATATAGAATGCTTGTATTGTTTACTTGTTGTTGAGGAAGTAACAGATCAATTCAAGCTGAAGATTGGAAACCTCAACGGGGATCTACTTCAACTGTCCGGAATAAGGTACAATGTCTGATCCTTTAGTGTTAGACGTTTAATTTCTATTGCATATTGGAAAGGATTGATTTCTGGAGTCAAGCTGTCTATTGTGGTACCCCAAGCCATAGGAAGTTTTCTCCGTAACATAATTGGCGACTCCGCTGGGGATGTTCCTTGTTTTCTTTGGGGTTGGGGGCATAATGGGCTTGATATTATCGACTTTCTCTTGGTTTCTCCATGTTTCTGTGTCACATTTTATAGTATGTTTGTCCATTGACACTACCCTTTATTGGTTTGGCCTTGGCCTGCTTTTTACCACTGCCTTCTTTGTATACACAGGTTTTTGGCTTAAATTCACATACATATGCGGATTTTTGGCCAAAAGTCACGTACATACGTAGCTGTTCTTTAAATAGTCGCATATATCCTCCCTTTTGGTTGAGTTTGATGTTGTGGGAAGTTGTTGGGTGGGTTGTGAGTGTGGTTGGGTCTTCCTTGGGTCTAATGTTGTCTGTTGGATGCTTCTTTTGTGACCAGAGACCATTTTTTCATTGATTTTTTTTTAAAGTAGTTTTAGTCATTTATCCTTTTTGTTTTTCCATTAGTGCATTACTCTTTTTTGTCTCGATGTCTTGCTAGGCTTGTCTTTTATACTTGCTGCAAAGACTGAGAGTTTTAGATGACTTTTATTGCATTTTTCATTCTTTTATATTGAAAAATACAAGGTAGTTGCATTTTTTGCATATGGATTTGAGGAGGTACTTACATTGGATTGCTTGGATGAGAGTTATGTTTAGGCTTTCATATAGGAAGGATTGCATTGGCATTTGGAAAGGAATATATATCTATGCATCTCATGTAGTGGCATACCCTATTTTTCATTTGACAAAGATTGCACTTAGCATTGTTTGTTGTGGTGTGCATATTTATTTCACTGCTGAGTCATAATATTATTAGTTTCACGGTCATTTCCCTTTGAGTAATTACAGCAAATTAAAATCAATGCTAAATAAAATGAATTACACTCTTTTGTTTTCTAGGGTGCACCAACAAGCTTAGGTTTTAGGATCTTGGAATAGTTCATTGTAAGTCAATTCTCCAAGATCACTAAACAACAACATCTAGGTGTCTGTCCAGGTGAGTGTGTGAAATCCTTGGTATAAACAATGTTTCTCAAGATCCTCCTCTCAAAAGGGAGTTAAGCACGAGGCAGTGTGAGCGGTTATTGATTGGGATGACCCCTAGTCATAACTGAGTAGCACCAGAGATATTTCCAGGATTGTATTCATATATGGGGGCTCTTTCAAGAGTTTCAGGCTTTGCTACCCTGCCCATATGGTCAATCATGCCTACGACTGTCTGCCTGAGCATTGATTATATTGAGGTGACCTTAGTGGCCTTACCAAGGATATCGAGGGGGTACTTTGCAGGGGTTATTCTGCAGGTGTCCTGGCCAGGTAGAGGTCGAACATCATAGTCGCTTTATGTGTTGAAGCTGAGGGCCACTATAATTGGTTACGTACCTCCGTTTATAGTGTATGGGAGTTTCGAACCTCTCCTAGGCGAGACATATCTACTGCATTTGGGAGCTCACATATCCTCCCCTTGGTTTGCTTGTATTTTGGTTGTAGATTTTATTAGGAGTATGCTCTTTGTGCGCTAGTTGGCCTTTGGGATCGTGGTTACCTGAGTATGTTTATGCTCTCTTGAGTTTGGGTCCTTTTATTTTCGGCATGCCTGGTATCTTATCACCCATCCTTCGTCCTAGTATGGACCCTGGTGTCAGACTTGGGGGCATCACAACCACTTACTATGCTCATAGATTTGGGAATGGTCATATTCCATCCTCTACTCCATTTGTGGAGGATTTTTATTCCCTTCACTCGGTCTTTACATCGGTGGTCACCCTCATGGGGGTGGTAGTGGAGGCGTGAACGTTGGGTCTACACCTTACTTTCCTTTTTATGTCCCATTGTTCACTGCATTGTTTCCTTTGGGTGTTATTGTCATGATCATTAATCCCTATATCCTATAGTTTGGATTCTTTACTGACTATTTTGGGTTATTTTGAACTAATATGGTTGTCATGTAGGATCCAGTTTTTGTACACTCTCTCCAAGGTTTCGACCTGTTCGTTCCTATCATAGGTATTACGTCTGAACTGGCATATAGGTTAGGATTTCACATCCGCTTGCACTTATGTATTGCCTTGTGACCATTCCATCTTAACCTTAGGTACGAACCCATTCCATGGTATCATAGAACCTTCATGCTGCTTTTAGAAGTGGTACTATGTGAATGGTAGAGCTTTCTTATACATGGGTGCCCTAGTTATCTCCCTTTTGCATTTGGTACCCATGTTGTGAGTCCTCTCTTAGGTCTGGGAGTCCCTTTTAGTCCCACCATGTCCTTGAGCAAGAGCTTTATACTCCTCTTGAACTTTATGCTGGCCATTCCCCCTGGACTCCCTTATGTCAAGTTGTAATTGCATTATCATGAGCTTTTCCTGCCTTATTGAGCTTTATGACGGTTCCCCTGACATTGCGTTTCAGCCATATGGACCGAGCTTGTGTCATATCTAGCCATGCAGAGCCATTTTTTATATCCTTCGCAGCTTGATTCCCTTTTTACCGGGAGGGGATTTTCCCCTGAGTGTCAATATCCTACACATGTATCCTTGCATTGAGCATAGGTATGTTCCACTACTTGAAACTAGTTTGTTTGCCCTTGTGACACTCGTCTCCTCCTAGTTTGTAACTATAAAGCTAGTTTATTATTTTTCAAGCTTTTCAAATAATTGAAAAAGTCCAAAAAAAAATTAAAAAACCAAAAAGCCGGACAAGGAAAGATGTTATCTTTGGCAGCTGTCGAGTCATTTCGCCTTCGAACAGAACACTTTATATCACATCCATTGGTTGGGTTATAGTTTGAATTTAGGAGATGTACTCATTTATCTGAGTTTATCTCCACCGACTGGTTAAGCTTCCAGTCCCCATGGAGCCTCTGTTGATGCCTCCTATGTCACAGGGATGTCCTACTTTGCATATCGAGTCTATGTTTCCTTCATTCAGTCACCATACGCCGTTATGCTCTTGTTCGAAGGAAGTTGAAACCTGATTCGGTCATTCCTCAATTATCTTGACTTTGCATGTCGGCCATTCCTAGTACAGTTACTGGTTCGTGCACCTTATGATCGAGTCCTTCCACATTATACAGCTTTACTGAGTAACTCGTGTTGGATGATGGGCGATGCCTTAATACCCTCCTTCCAGCAGATTTCATCCCATCGAATTCAGATCATTTATTCTAGGTTTGGAATCTAGAGTCATTTTGAGTGCCTTGAGACTTGCAGTCATCAGTGGCAGGTTCTCTCGCCATCGACAGTTTCTTGGGAATACATCAATGTCCCCTGATCGATGGATCCTCTCAAGTGTTCGACCTCAACACATTTATTCACACTTGTTAGGCTGCACTCTAGTACCTTGATTCCCATTTTCATCATTGGTGGGTGATCTCGCGTCTTTTAACAGTATACATTAATGACCGGTAATCAGATGATGAACTACTATGTTCGAACTCAACACCTCTATTCGCATAGTAGGACATGTACTCATAGCGGTTTGTGTAGAAGACTTTCTAGATTGGTGGCATCTCTTATATGCTACCTCCTTGATCGTGCCAGTGTTCATGAGATTTCAGCTCTCGTGACTTGATTCCAGTATATGTCAGACATTTCCAGCCACTATGGAGATATTGATCTATTATATATCTTCATCCATTTTGGAGATCATGGTCCTTTGTATATATTCATCATGGAGATTCTGATCTATGTATATTGTACATGGCTATGACCACATATGTTACATCATGTATCATGCCTATTCATGGCCATTGTACTCTTATGTATCTAGGACTGCTATATGTACTTGCAGTTATATGCAGAGTTGTATTATTGTACTATGGTGATTGGGTGGCTAGTCTTCCATTTGGGATCCTTCATCACTATACTTCTGGGATGGACTTATAATGTATTTCGGCCATCGTATAACCCCTCTAATCTCATACATTAGGGGGCATCTGTTATAGCGGA
>LPNX011152698.1:128169-262368 GCA_001517045.1 Pseudotsuga menziesii | reverse complement strand
CCTTCCCCTGTCCCACTGCAGACTCCTTAGCCCCTATGGACCACTTTTTGTCCTTTGATGTTTCCTTGATCATCCCTAAAAACACATGAAAAATGCTATATGCGGCTTTTAAACCTATAAGCACGTACATACACGGGTTTGACCCATATAACCGCGTACATTGGGATGTGTGCATATTCCAAATTCTTTTGTAGTTTTCCTTCACATGGATCCGAATCATTTGACTCCTGACCTTTTCTATGCCTTGAGATCGCTTGGATTCGACCTTTCATTACCCCTTTGAAAAGATATATAAGGAACCCCTTGGTACATTGAAGGCATAAGAGAGAATTGAGAGCAACGAAACTATAGGCCATTGTTGTCGGAACTTATGCTTGAGTCTGCATCCCTTTGTCCCTTGGAGCACTTTTGTGCTCTTCCCAAGCTTGCATTTTGCTTGTGAACTTGCTATCGAGAGATGGAGTATTGAAGTGGTGGAGGCCCAAGTGGGGGATTCAGTTTCTTCGGTTCGCAGACGTGCCGTCAAAGGTTGTATCTTGTAATCTCTGATTTATATTAATAGATATATCTTTTCCTGTCCAATAATGTGTGTTTGAATGAATATGTTCTCCATTAGATTATGTCAAATGCTTATACATTATTGATTATATATGCTAGAATAGATCTAACACCATGATATATAGAATGCTTGTATTGTTTGCTTGTTGTTGAGGAAGTAACAGATCAATTCAAGCTAGAGATTGGAAATTTCAACGGGGATCTACTTCAACCATCCAGAATAAGGTACGAGGTATGATCCTTTAGTTTTAGATGTTTAATTTCTATTGCATATTGGAAAGGATTTATTTCTGGAGTCAAGATGTCTGTTGTGGTACCCCAAGCCATAGGAATTTCTCTCCGTAACAAGAGGTGAAGATGTCTGGGAGATATTCCAACATGGTTATGCAGAACCAGTAGACATGACGACATATAACAATCTCACACAAACTGAGAAAGATGTTTTGAGGGAACAAAGGAAGAAATATGGAAAAGCTTTGTTAACATACATCAATCTATGCATGAGAGCATACTCCTAAGAGTATCAACAAACACTAATGCTAAGCAGGCATGGGATACATTGGAGATTTCCTATCAAGGTTCGGATAAGGTAAGGACATCCAAGCTGCATATTCTGAGAAGATATTTTGAATCTATGTCCATGAAAGATTCAGAGAATGTAGACACATTCTACACCAGAGTTGTAGTTCTGATAAACCAACTGAAATCTCATGGAGAAGCCATAGAATACAGAAGGGTTGTTGAAAAAATTCTTAGAAGTCTTCCTCCAAGATTTGAAAACTTGGTTGTGACCTGAGAAGAACACACAGACATGATGACATTTACCATTGATGAGTTGCAAGATTCACTCATCAATCATGAACACAGACTCAGTAGAACACAAACATCATTGGAAGGTGCATTCACAGCACAATTGTCCATAAGTCGTGGTAGAGGCAGGGGAGAAACAACTTTAGAGGCAGAGAAAGAAGTTCTTCAAGAGGATGACGAGGAAGAATTCCTGCAAATGTTGGTGGTAGAGGAGATAATCAAAACCCAAGTCAGCCAAGTGGCCAGAGGTTTGATAAATAAAAAATCCAATGTCATTACTGTAAGAAGTTTGGTCATTATGCATATGAATGTAGGAAGAAACAATATGACCAAGGAAGGCAAAGCCCAAGTCAGTCGACCAACACCAGCACTTCGACAAGTGCAATGTTAATGGCATCAACATCTCCACTCGAATGACTTTCTATTCAAAAAATTCCACATGACATATGGTACTTATATTCAGGATGCAGCAATCACATGACTCGTAATTTAAACTTGTTTTCCAGTCTAGACAATTCAGTTCAAACTGATGTTACACTTGGAAACAATGTCCAAGTTACTATTGATATTCTAACCAAACAAGGGGAGAGTAAGTATATCCCTGATGTCTATCATGTTGAAGGTTTGAAACATAATTTTTTAAGCATTGGACAACTGATACAAAAAGGCTACAGAGTCTACATGGAAGATGATCACTATGTGATTAAAGACCAGTGTCCAAGCGACCAGCTGATAGCAAAAGTGCCAATGACAAGCAATTGCTCATTTCCATTGAGGATAGTTCCCAAAATGAAAGGGAAGACAAACACAGGAGCCACATTCAAGGAAGAAAGTGAATAAATAGTCGAGCTCCTCGACAAGAAATAAAATGGCAGTGCTAATTTGCAAGTTGCATTTCAGATAGAAGTTCAGGATGAATCCTAGTTGTGGCATTTCATATTTGGACATATGAATTTTGGTGGGCTGAAGCTACTGCACACAAAGAATATGGTGAAAGTATTACCATTGATTGACAGACCAGAGAGGGTTTGTGAAGGTTGCATTTTTGGCAAGCAATACAGAGAGACTTTTACAGTCGGAAAGTCATATAGAGCATGCACACCACTTGAAATTGTGCACTCTGACATTTGTGATCCAATGCAGACATCATCCATTGGTGGATGCAAGTATTTTCTAACTTTTATTGATGACTACTCAAGAAAAACATGGGTATATATTCTGAAACATAAATATGATGCATTTAGTTATTTTCAACAGTTCAAGGCACTCATGGAGAACTAGAGTGGACACCGCATCAAGATCTTAAGGACTGACAAAAAATGTGAATATGTTTCAAATGAATTTTTGAATTTTTGCAAGACCCATGGAATACAGAAACAATTCACTGCACGGTATACACCTTAGTAGAACGGTATTGCCAAAAGAAAGAACAGAACCATCATGGAGATGGCACGCAGCATGTTGGTAGCTAAGCATTTGCCAAATGAGTATTGGGGTGAAGCAGTCGCAACTACCATTTACATTATGAACCGGTGTCTAACAAAGAGTGTGAAGAACAAATTTCCCCAAGAAGCATGGACAGGTATGAATCATAGTGTTTCTCATTTAAAATTTTTTGGTTGTGTTCCATATGCTCATGTTCCAGATGAACTAAGAAAGAATCTAGACAAGAAGGGTCAAAAATGTAATTTTGTTAGCTATTCAGAAGACACAAAAGCATACAAGCTGTATGATCCTATCGCAAGGAAAGTGATAATCAATCAAGGTGTTCAATTTGTCAAGAACGAATCATGGGATGGAACTGTCGACATAAATGTCAACATTGTGTCGAATGTCGACAATGATGATATGGAAGAGGAAGTGGTTCAAACACCACATGTAATTAAACTGGTTGCAGCACCGTCGACTCCCATGACACCATGACATGGTTCAGCACAAGGACCATCGACACAAGTAGCAGCTCAAGCTACACCGACAAGTACACCAAGAGGATAGAAAACTCCATCAAGCATTTCATCAAGGTCGACATCGATAGAACTGGTGAAGACAAGAAGTCTGCGAGAAATATATGAAGCTCGTACACCTAATTCATTCTCTCTCTTTGCATTATTTTCTCCTATATATGATCCACTAACATTTGAAGAAGTTGTTGAAGAAGAAGTATGGGCACAAGCCATGGATGAAGAAATAGAATGCATTGAGAAGAACCAGACATGGGAACTGGTTGATGTACCAAAAGACAAAGATGTAATTAGTGTCAAATGGATTTAGAAGACCAAGCAAGATGATGATGGGAATGTGCAAAAGCACAAAGAAATAATGGTAGTAAGAGGGTTCACACAACAACCTGGCATCGATTTCAATGAAATGTTTGCACTTGTTGCATGCATGGATACAGTCAGAACAGTTTTGGCCAGTGATGCACAAAACAAATGGCATGTTCATCAAATGGATGTCAAGTCGGCATTGCTAAATGGCTATCTAGAAGAGGCAGTATATGTGGAACATCCACAAGGGTATGAAGTTCCAGGTCAAGAGCATAAAGTGTATAGGCTGAAAAAGGAATTCTATGGTTTGAAGCAAGCTCCTAGAGCTTGGTACAGTTGGATTGATTCCTATCTCACTGAAAATGGATTTCACAGAAGTGAAAGTGAACCGACATTGTACACCAAAGTCAATGAGAAAGGTAAGATGTTAATTGTCTGCTTGTATGTAGATGATTTAATATTTATTGGTGATTTTGGCATAGCAAATTTTAAAGCAGTTATGGAAAGTGAATTTGAAATGACTGATTTGAGGCTTATGAATTTTTTTCTGGGCATTGAAGTTCAACAGTATGAAAGTGGTATTTTGTTATCACAGACAAAGTATGCAAGTGAAGTTTTAAAAATATTTAACATGTCTAATTGTAAGATAGTCCCAACACCAGTAATAACAGGTTTTAAAATGGGCAAGGATGATGAAGGATCAACTGTCAATCCTACACTGTTCAAAAGGCTTGTTGGCAGCCTTATGTATTTGACAGTGATAAGACCAGACATTATGTATGGAGTAAGTTTGATCTCAAGGTTCACGGAGTTACCAAAAGACTCTCATTGGAAAGTATGTAAAATAATTATGAGGTATGTAAGTGGCACAAAAGACCTTGGCATTATGTATTCAACCTCAGAAAATTTTAAACTCATTGGTTACAATGATAGTGACAATGGAGGTAGCATAGATGACAGGAAAAGCACATATGGGTACACATTTCATTTTGGTATAGGTGCTGTTTTATGGGATTCAAAGAAACAACCCATAGTAACTCTATCTTCAGTTGAAGCAGAGTATGTTGCAGCTACAAGTGTTGCATGTCAAGCTGTCTGGATGAGGAGAGTGTTAAAAGAATTGTCACAAAACCATCAAGAATCGAAAACCATCTTCTGCGACAACAATTCAGCCATAGCATTATCCAAGAATCATGTGTTTCACAAGAGAACCAAGCACATCGACACAAGGTTTCATTTCATAAGAGAGTTGGTGAACAACAAGGAGATTTGTTTGGAATTTTGTAGAATTGAAGATCAACTTGAAGACATCTTCACAAAGCCATTGGCGAAGGATACATTCAAGTATCTGCATAGTTATCTTGGAATGACAAGTTATCCATAGTGAACTCTGTCATAAACAAAGCATGTCTAAGCTCTGAAACATTTTGTAAATTTTGTTTTAAAAACCTGATTTGCTCATAATTAAGGGGGATTGTTGGAAATATTAATCACTCGTAGATCCGTACCTGACTTTCAGCTGACTCTCCAAGAGTCTATATCAGTCAAGATGTTGTGGGTCAGTCTGACAAGAAGGAAGAGTCCATGATTCGGCAATGTAAACCAGGCGAATTTATTTCTGAAGCTAAGTTGTTAGGTATATAGTTATTACAATCTTTAATAGAGAGTCAGTCGATCCATGTAGAAGCAATCTTCAGGTTGCCTATAAATAATAGTAGTGTAAACTACCCCCAAAATATTTTTTTGTTTTCTTCAAGTATTTTAACATTTCATGATTACTTTATTCTCAAATGGTAAATTCATTCATGGCATAGGTGATTTTTCAAATGTAGATCAAGTCTCACTATATAACCCATTTCTGAAGTTACACCATGTTTAACTAGACAAGCAAAACTGTGATAACATGCCACTAAGGGTTGTGAGTTAGGTTTGATGCAAATTCTTCTGGAGTACTTTTCTCATGGGTCCTATTGTCAGCAGAGTAGACCTCATGGTTGATAAATTTGCTTACTTGGCTATGGCTTACCATCCTCTTCCTGTGACAGGTGCAAGAAGGTTCGAGAAGGCGTGCCTACGTAAAAAACACTATACTCCTTGCTTAGAATGCTTAGAAACAACCCAATGCTACCAAGACATAAACATAAATTTCTTAATTTTGCAATATTCTAACGTATCGGATTTCCATGCAGGATGACTTTCATTTTAAGGAAGGGGCTCGAATGTTCTTGGGCTTAACCAAAGTATGTAGAGGTACAAGCATATAAACGCTAACCTAAGGTGATAAGAGCAACGTTCAACTCTGATTCAAGGATTTCAACTAATTTGACACTATCGTGGGTGACAGCCAATCCGAACTCCACGAATTGAAGATGAGGGAAAGAACAGGGTGTTCTACGTGTCCTTGGTTGACCATGCAACTACCACCTCAGAGTACTTACAAGCCCAGCATTGGTTGTGATGGTCCCCATAGTCACATGGGTTACGATGAGTTGTCAATTGCCAGAAGCCTCGGCTATCCATCCATTATTAATATGCTCTTTAACGCTTTTGTACCCACGGCTTTTGGGACAGTTAAGAGTCATCTCCAAGGCTTCGTCAATTCAGTAGCAATAAACAAGACTTGGTATTTGGTGTCTAGGATCTTTTGATCCAAAACCAGCGAGGGTTTGGAGTTTATTCCACAGGAGGAAAACACATTGGAAAAATACCCTTACCCCGCCTGTAGCAGAACTGGTTCAAGTCCTTTTGTGCCAGGTGAGGCTAGTGAACCATGTTCAAATCGACTATTCGTAATAGGTATATAAACATTATGTGCCTTAACAGTTTAGTTTCTTTCTTTTGGGGGGGTTTCAAGGTTAACATCCCATTGAGGAAAAGTGACCCTTGTCGCTTGGTTTGCAGGTTCTAAACGTGTGGTCTGTCATTCGGGTGCAAGGGGCCTTCTCCTGGTAAGTAGATTAATCATCCTTGAGTTGAATCTCTATTTGATGTAGGGCTTCGTAAGGTCAGAAAGGGGTTTTGTAATTGGCGCCAGTATGGGGAACCGAGGGTTCCAGGGTTTTATTTATCAGTGGTTTGAAGGATTCTCAAGTATGTAATGGTAACTTGAAAGCCACGGTGTGGCAAGCTCACTATCATATATTTATGGTATTTTACGAAATTCCTGTTTGTAATAATTTTGGAATGTCAGTTTCCCTTAAGGGACTATAATATACTTTCTTTTGTTTTTGTTTTAAGATGCGACACTGGGTGTGAAAATAATGGCCCTACTAAGTTCTAAGTTTCTCTGTAAAAAAATAAAGGTAAAGGTTTGAACAGGAACTCTTAATCCTTTGTTTTGTCGCATACATTGTTTGTTTAGCGAGGTAGTATTAAAGAGAGTTTGTATATAATAGTGTAGAATTTGTAATTTTACCCTTCCCAAGTCTGATAACTCCCAAAGTCTCGACGACCTTCAATACTTCTTACATTACCAGGTTGGGAAAAAAAAACCTCCTCGTGGTCTTTGATAAGGGCACTGACCTAAGGGTTTCTCAAAAACCTTCATTTAACCCCTGCAAACCTTGGCTTGGAAGTGGTTGAAAAGGGTAGCTCGACCCTACATTTTTGAGGTTCAGCTAAACCTCGAACTTAGAGTTTCTGTGCGAGGGTGAGTGGTTACGCACAACACATGGGGATACGTTGTTTGTCTTGCATAAAAATGTATTTTATTTTGACTCTTTACTCTCAGGAGTAAACCCCCACAACGTACCAAAAATTTCTATGGCTATGTGGATTCGATTTTTATCCCAAACTTCCTGCTTGTAATAAAAGTTAGTGTTTCAGACATGGTCGGGCATATAAATGCAGAGCCTGATCTTGCATGTTTAGGGGTCGTGTGTCCTTCCATTCACTCAGCATAGGTGGCACGTTTTTAAAAAAAAAATCCTCTTGATCATTCCTTTTTAAACCTACCTATGCAAGAAGTAAAAAAATTAAGGGCGTAGGGAGGACATTAATCTTCTAGCGTGGCCATAGCAACCTCTGATTGTGACCAGTGTAAAATAAAAAAGGCCGAAAAAATCACCTTGTACAGAATCTAGATCTTTGGAATAATAATTAGTTCTTTACTCCAAAGTGGCGGCATTAGATAAAAAACCATACTATTATGCACAACATAAGCACATATATATATAAAATCCACTCCTAACTAAAGAGCATTCAAATATTTATTCACAGCATATGCATGTATATAAAATCCGCTTCTTCACTAAAGAGCATTTGAATGGAAGAGATGAATTTTTTTTACTTGCAGCTTATGCCTATGAAATTTCACATACAAATAAGGAAATTATCGAAAAATAAAACAATTTGTTGTAATCTCATAGATCACATAAGGTTTCCAATAATACATACTAAAACATACATAAATATAGAACAGAGACAAGAGACAAGAACAGATAGGATAAAACAGATTATATTAATACAATGAGTTCATACAAAGCAGAGAACTGAACTGAGTTCTCATTTGGCTCAACAGCCTAATATATACAATTTACAGACGGTTACAAAATAACTACTTGTCGGTTCGGTGAACCGACGTGACTTTAGATGGCTGACTTAATCTCTTTAGTTTAGTCGACCGACCGACTTAGTCGACTGATCGACTAAGTCGGCCCATCGACTTAGTCGACTGATCGACTAAGTTGGTCCTTGTTCAAGTCGACTTATCGACTTGCTCCTTCTACATCTCCCCCATGAACAAAACGTTTCTTTGTCTCAAAGTAACAGGGAGGTACACAAAATTTGTTTTGTTTGGTTCCCAAGATTTTGATTGAGGCGGGCTGTGAAGACGTATGGTTGGTATTTTCTGCACACAAACCTCAACAATGGCTGGATCTGTGATGGCGAGGTGATGTTGGAAGTCTGTCCAACTCTACAAAGCTTTCTGGATGTCGATGGTTAATGTGGTTAAGCTTGACAACACCGACATCTTCTCTGAGATGGGGACTTCCGTGATGATTTCCATGTTGGGGCCCAGGAACTGGTTCTGCTCTTATGTTGTGTCGATGATTCGTTTCATCTATGGGAAGATGATGTCGACTTTCTCTAAGTTGGGAAGAGCTTGTTTCACCCACTGATGTGCTTCCCATTCTAGTTTCTGCAGTTTGTTGGTTTCCAGCAATATCTGTTCTTCTATTGTCGTCCTAAGTGCTGCCTCCGTGGTCTTCCTGCTCTCCAAAGTTTGAATCCCTTGCCAGGTCTACTATGTTTGTTGATAAACTTTCCCATAGTGAGTAGGCTAGTCTCTTAAGACTTCTTCAGTGATGACAAACTCCTCCATATGGTCCTGTAGTACTTTATATGCTTCGGAGAATGCAGTGTGTTGTGCCAGTAGCAGTCTGGCAGTCTCCTCTTTCTGTTCCTCCTTAGTTTCTTGGAGGCGCGCCTGGATGGTTGACACCATGCTTTCAAATAGCTAGTATGCTCTTTCAAGTGGTCTATCGGTGTCAACTTCTATGGGGCCTGGTATGACAGACTAAGCTAAAGTCCTGCATTTGTCGAGAAACTCAACCTGTTCTGTATTTTTGTCTGTGAGCTCTTTAGTTTTTCGCTCAGTCCGTGTCTTGGATTCTTTAGCTACAGTTTTGAGGAGTTGGCCCACCTCTGTGTCGGTCAAGGATCTTGCATCCTTCAAGCTAATCCAAAGTCTGGTAGTCTTTCCATGATGCTCCTTCCTCTTTTTGTGCTTTTCTGCTTCTGTCTCCTGTGTACCTGCAACAGTTGTGGTGGGGCCTTTGGTTTGCAGGATGGAATTCGAAGGTTTTTCTGGCTGGGGAGGTGGTATGACTACTTCAAGTTGTGTAGATGTAGTTGGTTGGGGTATGTCTATTTGTGATTCAGCGGGTGGTGGGGATGGTGGGGATTCTTGTGGTGGTGGTGAAGGAGTGGGGGAATGGTCGGGGGTGATGGGTTTGGGGAAAGTACGGTGCGGACTTACGTCGAAAGGTATGTCTGCTTCCGGAGGTGTAGTGGTTGGTAAGTCGGCCTGGGGTTTGGGGTTGGTCGGTTCGATAGTAGACTACACTTATCCAATCACATTGTCTTCTTGGTGAGATTGTCATGATGTGTGCGAATACTGTGGGTTGTGTTTTGCTAGATGTGCACATGGGAGCCTGGGTGGTAATTTTATGGGTTGACTGAAACAGTGCAGGAAATGTGTCGAAGAATGCTTTTAGGTTGGTGTATTTATCAAAATTTTCTTTTACCATCTCCGGTATTGCACTTTTGTATAAGTCAAGGGGGATGACCGACTGTTGTGCCGATGCTTGCTCTTCGACTATTTTTGTCAGCGATGGAGGTGGAGGGGTCAACACAAGATCGACGACGTTTTTAGGCATCATCGTTGTTTTTTCCTTCTTTGGTCAACCTTCGGGGGCCTCTGCATCCGCAAACCACTGGAACTAAGTTTCAACTGGCACTTTATTTGCGGCGACATCCTCTATAATGTCAAGGGCTGTAGCTGCCAATTATTCTTCATCATCGGACGAGTCGGCAATGATAATTTTGCACTTACCTTTGCCTTGTTGTTCTTTTTGCGCTCTAATTTTATTCCTTGCTGCTGCTATCTCATTGGCAAGTTTCTGAATGATGCCTCTTGACAGAGAGTACTCAGGGTTGTCGGGCTCAACTTCACCCATTGGTTCCTGAGTCGGGGCGACACTTGCTTGAGCTGGAGGAGTTGTTTGCTGCTGTGGTTGTGGATTTGGTTTTGGTTGTGGGTCGGCTACCTTTGCGGTCAGTGGTTTGATTGTTATTTGTATCCGACTAGTGGGTTCGACTGGTATGTCCTTCGACACAAATGTGCTGATGTAGAGGTTGAGCTCATAGTATTCCTCTTTCTCTTGGTCGGTGAGTGGCACCTTGATGGAGAAGTCAACCTGTTTCACTGCTTTGGGCACTGGAATATTTTTTCTAGTCTGTCGAGACAATTCTCAGAAAATTTGGTCGACAGTCGGGTAGTAGTCGAGGGCTTTGGCATTGGAGGCCTCGCCCTGCATATACCACACCAAGGTATGGTCGAGTTCCAGCTGGATGTGGGAGGTCCCTGGTAGATTTCGTCGGATGTTTTGAGGCACCCTCCATCTAGTTGTGCGAACCTTTAATTTTTGAAACCAGTTTTCCAGAAACAATTTCCCTTGCTCTAGCTCATGCAAGGTTCCTTTCTAAGAAAAGGGTTTAAACCTGTACATGCCAAACCTTGACTATTCTTGGAAGACTGGGCTTCCTTCTGGAAAAATGTGGTACATAACGATCCATAGGATGAGGGAGGGTAACTTAATGATTCCTCCCGTCTCTTGGCATCACTCGCATATGGTTTTGATCATGTCGGCGACATAATATCCCCATCTGTAGATTCGACCATCGGTGGCAATAGTGTCGACGGCCTCCAGCATTTCCAACTTGAGGTCGCTGCCTCGACCAGCCAATGTGATTGTGATTGCAATGATTTTGGCCACAATATGTGGCGTTCGAGTTGTGATTTTCCCGATCATCAACCCTTTGGAATTTTTCCCAGACGACGATCCCGTAAACTATTTGACCAATCCTTCCTTGATTCTGACTGGTACATGGTCTCCTTTGTTGGATAGGCCAGTCAATTTGGAGATGACATCCCCAAAAATGTCGATTAGCTAGTCAAAGTAGAACCGACCGTTGTGATATCGGTTGATAATGAATTTAACAGCAGCTTCTTTTGTCCCACCAAAGCTTGCCATCAGCGGTGCATTGGCATATCCAAAGAGGGTGTTGCGTTGGACTTTTTTGGCTGCTTGAGTCATTTTCTTGTTGACAAAGGCCCATTCTTGGATCTCAGCCCATAGTTTTTGGCTTGGGCCCTCCTGCACTTTGGCGTTTTTGATGTTCTTTCTTCTGCGGACCAAAGGTGTATCCGCAGCCTGTATCTCTTTCGCTTTGGTTGATGCTCTGGTCTGTTTGGGGCCCATTATGTCTGTTTGGTCGAGGTTTATAGAGGTTTCTCGGTTTTTGGTCGACCAAGTGTTCGAGTGCTCTGTGTGTAAAGGGTGTTGTGAATGAACCTTCGACGGTCCATTATTTATAGGTGTTGGTGTGGTGGTGTGCGGTAATGGAAGTATTAATGGAGGACTTGACGTTCCAACTGTAATACGCGAGTGTGAACTAATGGTAAATGGATTTCAGCACTTGAGGTTA
Source organism: Pseudotsuga menziesii (assembly GCA_001517045.1). Lineage (NCBI taxonomy): Eukaryota > Viridiplantae > Streptophyta > Pinopsida > Pinales > Pinaceae > Pseudotsuga > Pseudotsuga menziesii. The sequence goes on along the minus strand of LPNX011152698.1, from coordinate 250,522 downwards.
TAAATGCGCGATGGGACTATCGAGGTCATCGGCTGGTGTCGATGTGAATAATGGTCGATAGGAATGGTTGATGAAGATGGTTGATGGTCATGATGGCGGTTGTTGAAGTGGTGTTTTCCTGTCATGGTTTTGTGTCTGGAGTATTTTGTTTTTATTTTTGGAATTTTTAGCTTTTTATGGATTTTGGTTGCCAGTTACAGTCGTTATATGATTTTTTTTTTTGTAATGTTTTAGTCGGGCTCCATTAACGAGCTTCCGAAATACGAGGCCCTGCAACGTCCTTAGTCGAACTAAACCATTGGGGTGTATTTCGTCGACAATGTACTATCCCATCCACTCAGTGTGGAGTTTCTTAGGTTTTCCTTTGTTTCAACTATTGTAGAGTAAAGCAAAGTCACTGATTGCTAAGTTTTTGTTCTTGATATTGCGGTCGTGCCATGCTTTCTGTTGTTGCTTCTGAATTTCTTGGTGTTGTATGGCGATGAGTCAGTGCCCTTCCAGCTTACTGAGCTGAATTAGTCGGTCCTTCCTTCCCTGTTCGACATCAACATGGAGGATTTTTGCAATAGTAGGCGTCTGTTGTCGAAAGTGTAGAGGGACTACAACTTCTTCTCTGTAGACTAGTCGAAAGGGGGTTTGGTCGGTCGACCATTTATAGGCTGTCCTGTATGCCGATAAGACTGCAGGGATTTTCTCGCCCCAGTCATCTTTGTCAGTATTGCATATTTTGGTTAACCCTTTTGTTAATGTTTTATTGAAAGCTTCAATTGCCCCGTTCGACTGAGGATGATATGTTGTACTCCGTCGGTGGTCGATGTGGAATTGGTCGGTCAAATTTTTGATAGGTTTATTGACACACTGTGTCCATTGGTTTCTAATCAATGTTAGTGGGCATCTGAATCTAGTGATGATATTTTCGTAGATAAATTTAGCGGCTACCTCACTCGAACATGTATCGACATGTTCAGCTTCTGCCCATTTAGTGATGTATTCTACCGCAGTGATAATATATCTTGCACTTGATCTTTTTGTTGGGAAAGGAAATGGTCCTATGAAGTCTGTAGCCCAGATTTCGAGTCTGAGACTGGGGTTTACTGATATCAAGGGAATTTCTGTGATCGGCAGAGGTCGACCAAGTCGTTGACATCTGTCACATCGACTAACAAAAATTTTGCAGTCTCGGTGGAGTGTTGGCCACCATAATCCTGACTATTGGATTTTCTTTGCAGTTGTGTCTGCTTGGAAATTTCCTCTTGCAGGTCCATAGTGTGCTTCACGCATGATTTGGTCTTGTTCATGTTCGAGTACAAACCTTCTGAGGATGTCATCTAATCCCATTTTGTATAAAAATTAATTGATGAGGCTGTATGGTGCAGCCTTCATAGCTAAGATTTGTTTCTTCTTGGTATTCACACCTTTTGGTGCGTAACCATTTTCTAAGAACTGAGCTATTTCCTCTAGTTCTGCTAGTACTGCTTCTATGCGAAATAAATGTGCATCTGGTAAGTCATCGCCGACTCTGGTTGGTTCCTCTCCTGTGTCTATTCGGGATAGGTGGTCGGGCCCGACATTTAACTTACCTGGTCGGACAATGACTTCAAACTCAAATTATTGGAAGAGGAGTAGCCATAGACAAATCCTCCCATGATGGAGTGGTTTATTGACGAGGTACTTCAGGGCTTGATGGTCAGTATAGAATATGAAGGGATTGGCTAAAAGCTAATGTCGATACTTTTGGAGGGCAAAGACCATACCTAAGGCTTCTCTTTCTGTGGTCGAGTAGTTTCTTTCAGCCTTATTTAATTTTTGACTACTGTAAACTATAGGGTAATCCATCTCATAATCTCCTGGTTGAGTTAGGATTGCTCCTATTGCTATTCCTGATGCATCGATATGCACATGGAATTTGATCGACCGGTTTGGAAATTTTAGAATGGGGGCTTCGACTAATTTTCTTTTCAATTTTTCGAAAGAGATGTGGCATTCCTCTGTCCACTTAAACTCTTGATCTTCCTTTAGTAATTCTTCCAGAGGGTAGGTCATATCTGAATAGTGTCTGATGAATTTTCTATAATAACCTGTATGGCCAAGTAACACCCTGACTTGTTTAGGGTTTACTGGTGGTTTCAAGTCGAGGATAATTTTAATCTTTGCAAAGTCAACCTTGATACCTTCTTTACAGACAATATGCTCTAATAGTATTCCTATGGGAGTCATAAATATACATTTCTTAATGTTCAGGGAGAGTTGAATCTGTCGACATCTCTCCAACATAAGTCTGAGCCATCTGCAGTGGACTTTTAAGGTGGAGTATATTGTCCAGTCGTCGAAGTATACTGCCATGGTCTTATATATGTATTCTTGGAATGTCTTGACAACAATTCGAGAGAACACTGTAGGTGCATTCTTTAATCCAAAAGGCATAACTCTGTAAGCAAAGGAACCAAATTCACACACAAATGTTGTCTTGTTTTGATCCTCTTTAGCTCTTGTTACTTGGTTATAGCCTGAGAATCCATCTGTGAATGAATAGCATTCGTGTCCTGCAACTTCATTCAAGATTTCATCAGCATAAGGGGTTGGGAATGGATCTGTCAGTGTTACTTTGTTGAGTTCCCTAAAGTCGACACAAATTCTTAACCTTGGCAGGTCATGTTTCTTCTGCTGCACGACCATTGGACTTGCCCATTCTGACTGGTCGATAGGGTAAATGATCCCTGCTACTAACATGTTATAGATTTCCTTTTTGACTATTTCCTTGTATTTGTGAGCCAGTTTATAAGGTCTTTTCTTAACAGGTCGAACATCAGGTTTAGTATCAATTTTCATCTCTCCCATTTCTTGGACTAAGCCTTTTAGGTCTTTATAGTCCCTAGAAAAGACATCTTGGAACTCTTTTAGTAAGTTCATAATCTTTGTGGTCTGTTGTTCATTCCAATAGTCACCAATTTTTGCTAGTTTTGGTCGATCATCATTTGAGATGTCGACTTCTTTAGTTTTTACTTTGGCATCTAGCCACTCTGGAACTTTAGCTTCATTAATCAGTCGACTTCCTTCTTTGAACTATGAAAATGTGGCAAGGAAGTCGGCTGCAGTCATTCTGTCAATATCTTCTTTGTCTGTTGTTGTGATTTTCAGAATGGATCATATAGGTTTTGTTGTTTCGATGTGGTTGGATTTCCATCTGAAGCTCTTGCCTTATGTGTGTTCATTTTCTAATTGTAAATGGGTCAACTGTGATTTTAACCATTTTTGTAGATTGTTACAGTCCTTTATCTGTCGATGGTCTTATAAGGGTTGATTTTCGGTCGGTTGGATGAATTGTTTAATTTTTTTTGCTGTCTCAACCAGAGCTTCGTTTTACAGTATGAAATTGAAGTCTTTAATAAAATTATCCATGATTTCATGCCATAAGAAGGTTTCACCTCTAGCTTCTTCCATCTTATACCACTTGTTGGGTAAGTCGGCTAGGGTTGAGGGGAACAAATGTGGCCAGGATCACTCATCCTTGTATCCCAGTATTCTCCACTTCTTTTCACAGGTTTTGATATGTTCTTCTAGCTTTTGGCCTTGAATAAATATAGGTATATGAGCTTGCTGGGTTAATTTATTTCCTCCGAACCTCTCCACAAAGTAACTCGAAGCAGTTGTCCAGGTCTGTAGTTTCGTCTGATGGGTATCCCACCATCTAGCTGCTTGACCTGTAAACGTTTCAACTAATCTTTGAAGTCATCCCTATTCACCAATATTTTTAGATACTTGCTCAATATGCCCGACTAGTGATTCCCTCTCCTTATACCTTATTAGTTGTGGAGCATTTAGGTTAGTTGGTTGTAAGGTAGGGTGTTCCCTGATTTTCTTTTCGAAGATTTTTGGAGTAATGGATACTACGAAGCACTCTTGGGTGTGTTTTTTGTGTACTTTTTGTATGGTCCAGCACCCTCTTGCTTGAGTTTTGTAATTCTCAATCTCCCAGTCGTATAATTCAGCATTGGAGTTATAACCAACTGAGTCTTAGTTACCTAAGTTAAGTTCTCCATGGATGTTTGGTTCTGTGTAGTCTGCATCGTTGTGGATTTGGTAAAGTTGTCTGATATCGACTTCTTCATCAATAGATTCAGTTCAGGGATCCCCTTGGGATGGATGAATGGGTACAATGACCTTTTGACCATTTCCTTTTAATTTGATGCGTTCCTTGTCCAAAGATATGGATTCTTTCATCTTTTGACCCCAAGGTTGACCGACGAGTGCTGGGAAGGAGATGGATATTTCTTTTGGGTCAATAATTTCAAAATCAACCTTGGTCGAGATTCCCTTGATGGTCGTGTCGATGTTTTTCCAAAATCCGATGGGTTCAATTAGGCCTTGGTCGGCGAGTTTCAGGTATATTCCTGAATCGTAAAGTCGAGTTCTCCCCATCTGTTGCCAAGTATCTCGGGTCATGATATTTACTTGTGAGCCAAAGTCGAGTACTACTTGTTGGACATGGTAACCTTCGATTTCTAGGTCGACAAGTGGGTCGGCATCACTTTTGTCTTTTTGATTCAAGATGCAGATGTTTTTGGTTTGTTTTTCTGGATTGATTCCTTTTATTTCATGTAATAATTCAATGAAGTGCGATACTATTTTGTCTATTTGAACAAGTTGGATTAGTTGATTTATTATGTTGGGTCGACTGTTATGGAGGTCTTCTTTTCATGCAATGTCTTGAAAGACGTGGGTTGCTTGTTTATATGTTTGTTTTTCCTTCATTGGGTCAGGATAAACGTTTGTGTCTTTAATCTTACTAATTCTGGGGTTATCAAGTCCTGTTTTTGTGCCTTGTCGAGTTACAATATGTAGATTTTTAGTGGTTATTATATCATTCTTTTGCACACAAGACAAGACATTAACATTTTTCTTGGTATTAATTTTTTATAACATAGTAGGACAATCCTCTAACAAGTGATCGCCTACTCCACAGTGGGTACAGAATTTGAGATCAGTCCTGTCCTTGTATGGGCAATCTGCATACCAGTGACCTTCTTTGTAACATGTGAAGCACTGGGTTGGTCGGTGCAGGTGTATGTCACGATTCCCAGGGAATCGACCTCTTCCTCTGTAGCCTTGCCGCTGATTATCGTACCGGCGCTCATATCGTCGGTCGTCGTATCTTTGTCTGTTATGATCGATTGTTGCATTGTTTTGCTCGGTATGTTGTGCCACTGCATTCATTTGGTATACAACGTGATAGTTCTGACGGTTCTTTAGGTTTAACTGATAGTTGGTAGTGTTATGACTTTTGGTTTCGTAGATGGCGCACTAGGAAGCCTTGCCGTTCTTCATGTTAAACAGACAGTCTTTTGTGGAGTGATCTCCGTGTTCCTGGAAAATGTCGCAAAAATATTTGGTCTGTACAAAGCGGACATCTTGTCAGCTATACTCTTGTCAAAATTTATCTTTCGAATGGTCATTAGTTGAGAATTTGGTGCACCAGATCTCCTGATTCTTGAGGTTGAGCTCCTTCAGAGACTTTTGTACATTCTCAAGTTGTTGTTCCAATCTGTGGTCCATGGGGTAAGCAGGTATGTCTTTGTCCATCTCCACCTGAAGAGATTTTGTTAGCACATCCTCATATGTTTTCAACGTCTCCAGGTTGATGTGTCGACGTACTTTTTGTGATAGGCCCATAAGAAACCATTGAATTAGTAATTGTTCATCAATAACATAATCCAACTAGCTTAGTAGGTCTTTCCAACGTTTATCGCAGTCGCAGACGGTCTCCCCTGGATTTTGTGATGTGGTTTTAAGCTTCTTCGTGGCCAGGTGCTTAGCGTCTGGAGTTTTAGAGAATGACAAAAATTGCGCCTTAATCTTGGCTTTTGTCGCTCTGGGTTGTCTTTCCGAAAAGGTCATGTACCATGTCAATGCCATTTTCCTTAAGGCTCCTGCGAACTGTGCCATTTGTCAATCTTCATTTGTAACCTGGTTGGATTCCCAGGTCGATTTGCAGACAAACCAATGTCGTCTGGGGTCTTCATCTCCCTCATAAAGAGGAATGTGAGTGGATCCATGACCCATTTCTAAATCCCTGTCACTGCTCTTAGAAGGTGGTGGCGGTGGAGGTGGGGGTATTGATGAGGGTGCTGGGGTTATTGGTGTATTCGTGCCTGCGGAATTCTGATCGACAGAACTTCCATTTTCATCAGTTGTCGAGTCTGCGTCGACTTGTAGTCGGTTGATGTCGACTTCTGCTGTCGATGGCCTACTACAACTATTTGTTCGCAGGTCTGATTGTTCGATTTCTTCTAAAGTTGTATTTGGCGGGGAGGGGTGATCCTTCATGTGTCGGTAAGAGCAAGTGGATACTTCAGAGGGAGGCTGCAGCTTGGAACATCACCCAGTTCCCTTCCATTGGTCGACATATAATAAGGTGTCATCCAGGTTCTGGTTCGTCGCCTAGTCGGCTCCATATAGTGAAGTCACCAGCTCGTAGTCGGAGGTCGTCTTCGACAATAGTCTGTATTCTAGTACTCGGATTTAATGGGGAAAGGGTTGTTCCTTCATCGGGAGCTCTTAGTTGGAGAGCTTATGGCTACTCTATCCACAATTCTTCCTCCTTAGGGGATGCTTCTTGCTCGACGCCCTCTTCCTATTGGTCATGACCCGACTCTAGTGGATTTTCTTCCTTGTCGTTCTCCCTAGGGTTTTGTCCTCTGTGTAGCTCTAAGGCCCTTTCTCGTTGTGCTTTCCTTCTCTTGTGTCTCTCATCCCTTTCTACTTTATGAATGTCCGACATACTTTCGTACGATCTATCCTCTCGAGGTCCCTTTTGGTCTACTTCTCATTACTTGTGACTGTTATCTCGTTTGTGTCGACTAGGATCCACTATACTCTATCTTCGACACATGAACAACTACCCCCCCATTTCCTACCCGATGCTTTTAGAAAGCCCGGATAGTTTGATTTATTTGCTCTGGAAGTATTCCCACTCTCTTTCTGCAATGAATTTTTCCCACTTCCTCTGCTTCTCCTCCCAGTTAGTGTTTGATGGATGCTCGTACAGTGGTGGTCGAGGTTCAACAATGTGTCCTGCTCCTTTCTCGATCAAGAATTTGAACAGCAAGGTCAGTAGGGAACACAAAAAAATTTCGGTGAAATCTGTGTAAAATTTCTCTTTGATAGTTTCCACTGAAGTTGTTTCTTTGACTGCTTGCTCCTCACAGAAGTCGTCGGTGATTTTTTCAAACCACTCCAAAAAAATTTGTTTTGCCTCCTCGGATCAGTTTCTCTAGCAACTGTTGTTCTTTAGTTGCGCCCGACTTTCTCATCCAAGAGTTGCTTCAAGAGTTGGGGCACTGATTCGACAAACTTTTCATGCGTTTCTATAAAAAATCTTGCTTTTGCCTCAGCGACTATTAATCTGTTCCTTCGTGCGTAATTCTACAAGTAGTTTGCAATTTTACGTTCCCACCGGTCCTTAATCTCTTGATCTGGGATCATATGTGAGCATATATTTCAGTCATGTACTACCGGCAACGGAACCAATGTTGTAATCTCACAGATCACATAAGGTTACCAATAATACATACTAAAACATACATAAATATAGAACAGAGACAAGAGACAAGAACATATAGGATAAAACAGATTATATTAATACAATGAGTTCATACAAAGCAGAGAACTGAACTGAGTTCTCATTTGGCTCAACAGTCTAATATATACAATTTACAGACGGTTACAAAATAACTACCTATCGGTTTGGTGAACTGACGCGACTTTAGATGGCCAACTTAATCTCTTTAGTTTAGTCGGTTGACAGACTTAGTTAGCTGATCGACTAAGTCGGCCCATCGACTTAGTCGACTGATTGACTAAGTTTTTCCTCATTCAAGTCGAATTATCAACTTGCTCCTTCTACACAATTCATGTTACAGCATACATAAACGACCAAACACACTCATATTTTAAAACTTGTAATTCAGAGGTACCGAACTATGGTGGAAGCAGCCATGTTCCTCCCAACCGTAGACTAGGATTAGCTCCTTTTCCTCCTAGTCACCACCGAGGAAAACCTTGCAAGGAAACAGTAAGGACCATTAACTTCAGCTTCAACTTTTTTCAGTCTGTCGACAGGCCATCATGCCCAACAACAGGCACTCTCGCAGCAAGAGTCCTTCCCCCAGGATACTCGGCAGCATCCTGCCTACACCATATGATCTTTTTGTGTTTAAGTTTTCTTGGATCCTTTCTTTTTTTGTTTTTCCTAGGTCTTTCCTCATTATCCCTCTCCCCTTACTCACCGAAATTTCTAGGGCTAATGGTATCCCCCATTTCAGGGATGTGTCTATGCTGATTCTACACTCCTGACACTTATTTTATTCCAATCCACTGAAGTTAGCCGGTCTCTGTCCTATACGGTTTCCTGCAGGTTTCCTCTTTTAACTTGGCTGCTTCCACCTTATTCGTTGCATCTATTTTTGTATTTTTCTCATTGTCATTAACCCCCAAGGTTAAATTATTACATAGTCCTCCCCGGACCTTGGCAGATTCTCTATCAGCCACAATTTATTAATCATAGATAGTCAGCATTTAATAATAATAGAAAAAAAAAACATAGTTTGTACTTGGGGGCATTACATCCACACCCCCTTATTTTGAACACTGTCCTTAGTGTTGATCCTTCCCCATTGGCTTGCTAAACAAGCTAGGGTACTTTATTCGCATTTTTTCCTCTAGCTTCCAAGTTGCCTCCTCGGGGCTAAAGTGCTTCCATTGCACTCTTACCCGAGCGATGAATCGGTTTCAAAGTATTGTTTCTTTCTTGTCCAAAATGCATGCAGGTTCCACCTGTACCACATTCCAACCGATAATGTGAGCAGAGTCATACACATATTTCTTTAACAATGAAACGTGAAAAACGTTATGAATCTTTAAATGAACAGGTAGGGCCAGTTTGTAATCTACAGGCCCGATTCTCTCTAGGACTTGGAAAGGTCCACAGAATCTTGGAGCTAGTTTCTTGCAGCTCGCTAGCTTGAGGGAACTCTTCTTAGGTTTGACCCGTAGGTACACATGGTTGCCAACACAAAAGTCCTTATGTTTTCCTTTTAAGTCTGCGTAGCACTTTTGTCGATCTTGAGCCGCTTTTAGATTCTTTTGTAGTTCAAGAACTATTTGTTCCATCTCCTATAATAGCTCAAGTCCAATTAGTACATGATCCACAAGATTATCCCAACTGACAAGGGTATTACATTTCTTTCCATATAAAATTTCAAATGGACTCATTTTAGTTGAGGCCTGATAACTGTTATTATAAGCGAACTCCACGAGATGCAAATAGTTTTCCCACTTAGTGGGTCTTTTCATAACATACATCCTTAACATGTTTTTGATGGTCTGGTTGGTACGGTCTATCTGCCCATCCATTTTCGGGTGGTAATTGGTGCTAAAGTTGATCCTGGTTTCTAAACCTGCAAATAAATATTTCCAAAAATTTGATGTAAATTTCACATCCCTATCTGATATTACAATTTTTGGTACACCATGCAATCGGAATATCTCCCTTAGAAATATTTCTACAATACCAGCCACCTTACATGTTGATTTTACCAGAATGAAATGTGTAGATTTGCTTAACTTGTCCACTACCACCATGATAGAATCATGTTGTTTCTGTGTTTTCAGTATCCCAGTGATGAAATCTAGTAATATGATCTCCCATTTCCACTGGGGTATTGGTAGAGGCTGTAATAATCCAGTCGGATGTCCATGCTCTGTCTTAACTTGCTGGCATTCTATGCATTTAGACAGGTACTCAACTACATCAGATTTTAAACCAGGCCAAAAGAACTGCTTCCTCAGAGTAGTTATCATCTTTTGGTAACCTGGATGACCTGCAAATGGAGGTTTGTGCATCTTGTTTAAAATAAACAGCTTGATTTCCAAATTATTAGGTATGTACAACCTATCCTTAAACCAAATAAAGCCCTTTTGGTCAACTTTAAAAACTGCCCCGTCTAAATTTATCTCGTTATTTTGTATTCTACTGAGTATTTTATTGTAATTGGTGTCCTAAGTGCTTGCTGCCTTGACCTTGTCCAAGAGGTCACTCTTGGGATGGCTCAAGGTTACCTCACTAATCCCATGATTCCTCCGACTCAGTGCATCTGCAACCTTTTTTTCCTTACCTTTTATATGCCTTACCTCGAAGTTGAACTCACTGAGGAAGGCCATCCATCTTGCTTGTCGGGCATTTAGACCATACTGCATAAACAAATTTATCACACAGGTGTTATCAGTTAGTAACAGGAATTTCTTTCCCAGTAAGTAGTGTCGCCACATTTTTAGATCGTGCACCAAGGATTCTAGTTCTAAGTCGTGGACCATGTATTTACATTCGTGATCTTTCAACTTGCGGGACTCATAACAAACCACATGTCCTTCATGGGACAAAACCCCTCCTACTCCTTCTAAGCTGGCATCTGTACAAACCATGTATTTTTTAAGGGGGTCGGCCACGTTTAGGACAGGGGCCCTAGTTAGTAACTCTTTAATTTTATTGAAGCTTTCTTGTCACCTTGATGACCAAACAAAATTTACCCCCTTATTCTATAAGGAGGTAATGGGGTATGCAGTTTTGGAGAATACTTCAATAAACCTTCGATAATAGCCGGTAAGTCCCATAAATGACCGAATGTCCGTCACGTCCTTGGGTACTGGTCAGTCGGATATGTCCTTTACTTTCTTTGGGTCTACTGCAATCCCATCCTTGGATATAACATGACCCAGGTACTAGATTTCAGTCTTGAAGAATTCACACTTTTCCAACTTGGCATATAGTTGGTGCTCCCTCAAGGTTTGCAACATTGTCCTTAAATGAAGTTGATGTTCTTCTTCGGTTTTAGAGTAAATAAGCATATCATTGATGAAGATTAGTACAAACTAATCTAGATATTTGTTAAAAATGCCATTCATTAGGAACATAAATGTGGTAGGGGCATTAGTTAAACCGAAGATGATCACTACGAATTCATAGTGCCCATAGTGGGTCCTAAAGGCAGTCTTGTTTATGTCTTCACTCTTTATTCGAATCTAGTGATAGCCAGATCGTAAATCTAGCTTAGAGAAGACTCTTGCCTCCCCTACTTGATCAAACAGGTCGTTGATTCTGGGTAGGGGATACTTATTCTTTATGGTTACTTTGTTTAAATGTCGGTAGTCAATACAGAGTCTTAGGGTCCCATCCTTTTTTTTAACGAACAAGACTGGTGCACCCCAGGGAGACACACTAGGCCTTATATGTCATTCTCTAATAGTTCTTGCAACTGAATTTTTAGTTCAGTTAGCTCTGGAATAGTCATCCGATAAGGAACCTTTGACACAGGTGCAGATCTGGGTAGCAGCACAATGGAGAAGTCAATCTCCTATTGAGGAGGTAGTCCCAGTATTTCCTCTGGAAATACATCTGGGAACTCATCTACAACTGGGTGCTATTTTACAGGGGTCTGGTTTTCATTTAGGAGCAAGTCAGCAACCCTAACTGCATAGAGTTTACATCCCTTTCTCACGCATTTCTTTAGTTGCATAGCAGAAATTTGTCTTACCGAAAGGAATTGGTCTTCAACAATGTAGGTAAAGGTCTTTGAAAAACATTTCAGCACTACCTTTTATTTCTTTCTAGCCAGTCCATGCCAATTATCATGTCATATGATCCTAAGGGAAAAATATAGGTCAATCTTGGTTTTATGGTCCTGTAATTTAACCTCACAATCAGTAATAAAATCGGTTACCTTTCTTTTTTCCCCTGTGGCCAATTGGACTAACCACGATTTTGTATGCCTTACCCTAATGAGTTGGCAGAGCTCCATCGTCCTTGGAGAAATGTATCTTAATGTAGCTCCTGAATCAATTAATACGGATATGGTGTGATTTGAAATAGTACCTTCGATTTCCACTATAGCAAATTGATGGTCATCTTGCCGATCCTCCAAGGCCACATTAATTCTGTGGAAATTCTTGCCAATTTCAACAACGGTAGAATCTTCTTGAATGCTATGTAAGATCTTGTTTGCCCCATTTAGGCATGGACAATGTCTTTTCAAATGGGGTTCTCCACATTCCCAGCAACTCAAAGGTTCTCTGGGAGCCCTATCATCCCCTTTTATTCCTAAACTGGCTGGCTTAACACCCCTTGGTGAGGGCTGTCCATATTTATTGTAAGGGATTCCTTGCAAATTCCTCAGGGTATTTCTGAATGGCGGTGGTATAAATCCCTTCCTTTGCTGACTGGACCTCTCTGGTTTCTTGTCCTTCCACATTCTTGATGGATCGTTCCACTATTTGTACTGCTCAAAACACAGCCTGGCTTTCCTCAGCACCTCATCCAAGGTTTTTGGGTTGTCAAATTCAATCATGTCCTTATAAGAATATGGCAAGCAGCTTAGGAACCTCTGCGCCTTCACCTTTTCTTCTTTAATATAGGGTACGAACCGCAGCAGGCCTAAAAATTTGTTAATGAGCTCCTCCATGGTCATCTGGCCGAGTATTAACCCATAAAACTCTTTGGTTTTCCTTTCGTAGTAACTCTTAGATAGGTATTATTTCTTAAACAACCTTTTGAACTCAGCCCGTTCTAGATTCTTCTCCTTGAGTAATCCGTGCGAGATTTTGAGATCCTGCCACTAGATACTAGCTTTGCCTTTAAGATTGTAAATTTCCATTTGGACTTTCATGTTGCTGGAATAGTTGTAAATCTAGCAATATTTCTTAATGTCCAACAACCATGCCTCTACTTCCTCCTCGTCAAAACTAGTGGGTTTGATCTTCTTGAACTCACCTTCCAGATGATCGACCTTTCTCTTTCCGCCAGTCTTGACTTGATTTTTGGAATTCTGTGTCTCATTAGAGGAACTACTCTTTCTTTCTGCGCTTTCCTCCCTTTCGGTACCCCTTCTGGTCTCGATTCATGGTTCCTTGCCATTATTTCTTTCCTGTAGAATTTGTAGTAATATCTCATTGGTCTCCTATTGCTTTTCCTGTGCTCTCTTGAGTTGTTCGTTATCCGCTTTATAGATTTGTATTTCAACGATTAGATGCCTCATAGTTTCCAGCACTTCACTGGCTTCAAAATGTTCCACTGCCGGTTGCGTGGCTGGTGGTGCATGTTCAGGGTTTCTAGGTTGGTCCTCGTTCTCAATTGGAGAGGCCATGATAATTCCTGTAAATCACCGAAAATTCATAAGTATGCAACACAACATTCATATATTTTGTTAGAGTGCTATTAAACTGTATATATTTTCTGCAATTAAACAAAATAAACGAGGTGCACCCAATAGGCTACATGGCTGAACCTGCGCTCTGATACCATATGTAAAATACCCCCCCCAAAAAAGATTGTTTTCTTCAAGTATTTTAACATTTCATGATTACTTTATTCTCGAATGGTAAATTCATTCATGGCATAGGTGATTTTTCAAATGTACATCAAGTCTCACTATCTAACCCCTTTCTGAAGTTACAACATGTTTAACTAGACAAGAAAAACTGTGATAACATGCCACTAAGGGTTGTGAGTTAGGTTTGATGCAAATTCTTCCAGAGTACTTTGCTCATGGGTCCTATTGTCGGCAAAGTAGACCTCATGGTTGATAAATTTGCTTACTTGGTTCCAGCTAACCATCCTCTTCCTGTGACAAGTGCAAGAAGGTTCGAGAAGGTGTTCCTAGGTAAAACACACTATACTCCTTGCTTAGAATGCTTAGAAACAACCCAACACTACCTAGACATAAACATAAATTTCTTAATATTGCAAGGATCTAATGTATCGAATTTCCATGCAGGCTGACTTTCATTTTAAGGAAGGGGCTCAAACGTTCTTGGGCTTAACCAAAGTGTACAGAGGTACAAGCGTATAAATGCTAACCTAAGGTGCTAAGAGCAAGGTTCAACTCTGATTCAAGGATTTCAACTAAGCTGACACTAGCCGTGGGTGACAACCAATCAGACCTCCACAAATTGAAGATGAGGGCAACAACAGGGTGTTCTATGTGTCCTTGGTTGACCATGCAACTGCCACCTCGGAGTACTTACAAGCCCAGTGAAGGTTGTGATGGTCCCCATAGTCACATGGGTTATGATGAGTTGTTAACTGCTAGAAGCATCGGTTGTCCATCCATTATTAATATGGTCTTTAACGCTTTTGTACCCATGGCTTTTGGGACAGTTAAGAGTCATCTCCAAGCCTCCATCAGTCTAGTGGCAATAAACAGGACTTGGTATTTGGTGTCTGAGCTCTTTCGAGCTAGAACTAGCGAGGCTTTGGAGTTTAATCCACAGGAGGAAAACAAGTTGGAAAACTACCCTTACCCCACCTGTAGCAGAACTGGTTCGAGTCCTTTTGTGCCAGGTGAGGCTAGTGAACCACGTCCAAATCGACTATTCGTAACAGGTATATAAACATTCTATGCCTTAATAGTTTAGTTTCTTTATTTTTTTGGGGGGGAGTTTCAAGGTTAATGTGCCACTGAGGAAAAGTGACCCTTGTCGCTTGGTTTGCAGGTTCCAAACGCATGGTCTATCAGTCAGGTGCAAGGGTCCTTCTGTTGGTAAGCAGATTTATCATCCTTGAGTTGAATCTCTGTTTGTTGCAAGGCTTCGGAAGGTTAGAAAGGGGTTTCGTAACTGGTTCCAGTATGGGGAATGGAGGGTTCCAGGGTTTGATTTATTGGTGGTTTGAAGGATCCTCAAGTATGTAATGGTAACTTGAAAGCCACGGCGTGGCAAGCTCACTATCATATAATTACGGTATTTTACGAAATTCCTGTTTGTAATAATTTTGGACTGTCAGTTTCCCTTAAGGGATCGTAATAGACTTTCTTTTGTTTTTGTTTTAAGCTACAACACTGGGTGTGAAAACAATGGCCCTGCTAAGTTCTAAGTTTCTCTATAAAAAAATGAAGGTAAAGGTTTGAATAGGAACTCTTAATCCTTTTCTTGGTCACATACATTGTTTGTTTAGCGAGGTGGTCTTAGAGGGAGTTTGTATATAATAGTGTAGAATTTGTAACTTTACCCTTCCCAGGTCTGATAACTCCTCAGGTCTCGACAACCCTTTATACTGCTTACATTACCAAGTCGAGAAAGAAAAACCTCCTCGTGGTCTTTGATAAGGGAACTGACCTAAGGGTTTCTCGAAAACCCTCGTTTCGCCCTTGCAAACCTTCGCTTGGAAGTGGTTAAAAAGGGTAGCTCAACCCTACGTTTTCCTCGTTCAGCTAAACCCCGACCTCATAGTTTCTGTGTGAGGGTGAGTGGTTACGTGCAGCACATGGGGCTACGCTATTTGTCTTGCATAAAAAAGTATTTTCTTTTGACTGTTTACTCTCAGGAGTAAACCCCCACAATGTACCGAAAATTTCTATGGTTACGTGGATTCGATTTTTATCCCAAACTTCCAGCTTGTAAGTAAATTTAGGGTTTCAGACATGGTTGGGCATATAAATGCAGAGCCTGGTCCTGCATGTTTTGGGGTCATGTGTCCTTCCATTCACTCAGCATAGGTGGCACATTTTTTAAAAAATTTTCCTCCTGGTCATTCCTTTTTAAACCTACCTATGCAAGCAGTAAAAAAATTAAGGGCGGAGGGAGGACATTAATCTTCCAGCGTGGCCATAGCAACCCTCGATTGTGCCCAGTGTAAAATAAAAAAGGCTGAAAAAATCACCCTGTACAGAATCTAGATCTTCGTAATAATAATTAGTTCTTTACTCCACAGTGGCGGCATTAGATAAAAAACCATACTATTATGCACAGCATAAGCACACACACACACACACACACACACACACACACACACACACACACACAAATATATATATATATATAATCCACTCCTAACTGAAGAGCATTCAAATATTTATTCACAGCATATGCATGTATATAAAATCCTCTTCTTAACTAAAGAGCATTTGAATGGAAGAGATGATTTTTTTTACTTGCAGCTTATGCCTATGAAATTTCACATACATATAAGGAAATAATTGAAAAAGAAAACAATTCATGTTACAACATACATAAACGATCAAACACACTCATATTTTAAAACTTGTAAATCAGAGGTACCGAACTACGGTGGAAGCAGCCACGTTCCTCCCAACCGTAGATTAGGATCAGCTCCTTTTCCTCCTAGTCACCCCCAAGCCAAACTTTGCAAGACAACAGTAAGGACCGCTAAATTCAGCTTCAACTTTTTTCAGTCTGTCAACAGGCCATCATGCCCAACAGCAGGCACTCTCACAGCAAGAGTCCTCTCCCCCAGCATACTCGGTAGTGTCCCACCTACACCATATGCTCTTTTTGTGTTTAATTTTTCTTGGATCCTTTCTTTTTTGTTTTTCCTAGGTATTTCCTCATTAGCCCTCTCCCCTTCCTCACTGGAATTCCCATGGCTATTGGTATCCCCCATTTCAGGGATGTGTCTGTGCTGATTCTTTACTCCTGACACTTATTTTATTCCAATCCCTTGAAGTTAGCCGGTCTCTGTCCTATACTGTATACTGCATGTTTCCTCTTTTAACTTGCCTACTTCCACCTTATTCGTTGCATCTCTTTTTGTCTTTTTCTCATTGTCATTAACCCCCAAGGTTAAATTGATACATAGTCCTCCCCGGACCTTGGAAAATTCTCTATCAGCCACAATTTATTAATCATAGATAGTCAACATTTAATAATAATATAAATAAAAAAACATAGTTTGTACTTGGGGGCATTACACGTAGATTGTAAATTAGGTTAGACATAATAGACACTCGAGGAACTCAATGTGAGAAGAAGAAAGAAAGAGAAGTCGAAGCTCAAGCTTCTGTGTATGTGATTGAGTCGAAGAGCCGAAGCTCTGTAAAAGGATCAGTCGGTGAGATGACAAGTCTCGACAGACAAGTTTGCAATACCTTTGTTATTTCTGCATAGTTATATATATGAAATAGTTTATGGTTGAATGCATGTTTATTTGGACGCACAATATTTCTAGATTTACTTGTGTAAATGTCTTTTACATTTACCAGTTAAGTGAAAGATCAAAGAACCCATAAATTTCTCACCGCATGAAAGTTCCAAGTTTTACGGCACATTGGTCGACTCAAGTATTCCTACATATTTGGGCATATGTTTATAAGTTATTTGGATTTGTTAATGTGCCCATTTTACTTCATCTTACTAACACGTGAAAATCATTTGTAATTTCTTAAGTCTCTTAGACTAAGAAAAATACTCTGTAGATTTCGACCAAAGTGAACCGATAAGGTCGGTTGAGTGAGCCGACTTGAGAGGTCGAAGAGGTCAGCCGACTTGAGAGGTCGAAGAGGTGAGTCGACTTAGAGGTCGAAGTCTACTGAATTCGAAGTGACAAGTGGTCGAGGTAAAATCAGTCGGTAAAACCGACAAGTAAGTCGAAATAAATTTAGTGGAGTCAAAAGTTTGACTAAAATTTATAAACTTGTCTAGTCCAGAGATAGACAAGTCTCACCCAACAAGTGAAAAAAGAAAAAGAGGTTGTCATGAAAAGTGAAAATTAAATTTTTAATATTAATTGAGCAGTAAGCTCAAGTTTAGTTGGCTTGGTTTTGGCTAACAATCATGTTATACATTATAATTTATATTTGAATTTTGCAACCCGATGAGAAAATGTCAAATGAAAAAATCGTGGTATGGGGAGACTATGCATTCAACACATTATTCAATGAGACAAGAGCAAGAAAGCATGTCCCTTACACTTTATTTCTTGATTTAGATCCCACTGTGATTGAAAAGACAAGAACTAGAACCTACAGGAAGTTCTTTCACCTTGGATACCTTATTAGTGCCAAAGAAGATGTTTCTAAAACCTTTATCTAAGCACGAGGCCATTATACCAGGTATATGGTTAAACTTTATACTTGTACTATTCTAACAAAAAATCAATTGACTTGATATATGTTTTTCAATTTCTATAGTTGGAAAAGAAATTGTGGATGAAATTTGGCCAATAAATACACAAGATTGCAAGGTTTCCTGGTATTCAATGTCATCCCTAGAGGGACTAGGTGTGGGTTGTGGTCCCATATAGTATTCCTCTGTTTGTTTCCATGAACTACTTCCTATTATTCTACTCTCGCAACAATACCCTATTCTTGGGATTGCTGAAATGAAAAGAAAATATATAATTTGAAGAAAATTTCCTATTTAGGATCCCAGAAAACATAATAAGATCCATGGAACTCAAAGAAAATAAATGAACAAAACATGCCCCAAAAAAAGAATACTTAAACAAAGAAAAAATGCACATTATTAGAAATTGTTGCCATCAAGTCATAGGATAATTCATTGCAAGTAATGATCTACAAAAGAATGGATTCATATATGGGTTTAAGCCCTACATTATAGAAAATTTCTAAAGAGAGTATATGTTGAAACATAGACTTCCATTAATGCAAAAAGGGAAAAAAGAAACTCACAGTTGGGTTTGGAACATTAGTTTTTTTGCTCATCACTGAGGGAATACTTATATTTAATGATTGTTCAATGTTTTATGTCCAATTTTTTTATGAATTTCTCTTCTCTCCATAATATTTCTCTAGTTCTTGACATTCATATTCTATTTTCACAAAACTATCAATAGGATCAAAATGTCATAGCTCATTAACATGTAAATAACTCGAACTGTTGATCGCAACAATATGAATCAAATAAAAAAGTTGTGCTACATTATACAGAAAAAAAAACTTTTACCAAAAAAAAACATCCATGTGTCACTAAAATAACATACCCGTGTAAATATAATGGGTCCACCTTGCCATGCAAAACTATTTTCTTCTTTCATCATCTCTACTATCTTAATGGTAATGTTTTGCATCGAGTAATAAATAAAACAAAACAAACCTGTAATTAATGTTTATAAGAGGATACACAAGATGAATACTAAAGATCTCAATTGGAAAAGGAAAGATTTATGATATAGATCAAGGCAGATTTAGTATGTTTAGTGTGTGTAGTTTCTAGGTAATTGAAAGAAAATGTCCTTTTGGTTGATGATTTGGTGAAACAATCAATCACTTGGAGCCTTCCTCACATAAAACAGAGGTGAAGGTTACTTTTGCACAGAATTTTAGAATAACAGAGAAAGGAGGGGATTGATGTTATAACTAGGGTTGATAATAAAGTTGAGTAGTCTTCTGCTGGTGTATTTTTCCTATTACAGCAGGTATATGTTCAAACTCTACGTTCAAACTCTACTCAAAGAAAAGTACTTCAGATAAATTGATGCATTGTTGTTCGAACAATACATCAACCTCAAGAGTTAAGACTAGTGGTTGGTTGTAGCTATGTATTTACAACAAAAGTCTTGTTGTTAACAGTTGATTTCGATACAAAGTAATAGTTAAAATATAATGCAAAATAGTCCTCACATCTCTATTCACAAAAAGGAGGTCATGTGGTATGCTTGATGAACCAAGTGTTTAATAGGGGAGGCTTGTGTGGATCCGCCTCAACAAATTGCTTGTAGGTCAGAATCAAAGATGATTATGATTTATTAATTTAAATTGCTTGTAGGTCAGAATCAAAGATGATTTGAGACCATTGGAAATCCTATTCTTGGAAATTGACGTGTGGATAACTAATGGTTTGAGGTCTGTTGGGAAACATTTTCGGTATACATTGGTAGAGACAATATATTAATGAGTTTTAACATTCAAGAACACTTCGATGCAGGCAGGACTTAAGTTTCAAAGGTTGGATGAAGGAAATAGGTCTTATAAATTTACAGGTCGAGTTAGTTAACAGGAAGGATTGGAAAAGGACATCGCTGAAAATAGCATGCTTTTAGGAAGTTTTTTGGTTGGCAAATGAGCATGAAACATTAGTCTTCCTTTTCACACTAAAGACTCATCTAAGATAGCAATAAAATAATTCAAACAACAGAGAAAAGTAATTCAAACGACGTAAGGATTACACATAGTTTTCTTGTAGAGATTTTTCATTAATGTGCTTTCTTTCAAATAGGTAGAGAGTTTCCATTAATGTGTTTTCTTTTCTCTTTCTTCCAACAGTAAGGGTGGCTTGGGATTGGATGAGATAAGCATTCTTTATATTCATATTCAAGAACGTTTGTGGGTTGATCAGTTCTTCTCTTGGAAGTTTCGTAAGAGAAAAAAGATGATCAACCATTCATGCTACAAATCCTAGACAACTACCTCCACTCCAAACAAGGATATCCATGGAAACCCGTCACCTGTGTTTCACTATGATGCAATCAATATTTTGGGTAATATGTTATTCGGTATGATTATCATTTATTTTATCTCCTTGAACCTATCGAGTGTCATTGATTAAGGTGTTTTTCAGTGTTCTGATAGTTTATTGTGCAGTTATTTTGAATTTCCTTTACGTAGGGTGCACATTAATTCCATTAAATTCATCGTTACAACTATCTCTAGGATCTTATCTCAACCATTTCAAATTATTCTTTAAAATTTTCCCTCCTTTACTTTTTATGGATAGCCCAAGAGTGGGTCTTTGTGTGCTAATCATCTTGGAGTTTTTTCAGACTTTTTCATTAGAAAATAGCATACACCAATTTTAAATACCCCCTAAGACTAGAAAAGCACCAATCCTAGAGTTATTTAAGGGTGAGGAAGCTAGATGACCAATAACTATTAAGTAGGCCTATTGGTGCAAATTTATGTGATAATAAACCCGCCAGTTCTTACATGCCTTCATCAAGTTTGGTCATTGGATTGATCCTCCTTTTTTCATGATGATCATAATTGGTTACTAACTTTGAAAACAATATTATTTTATAAATCAAGCCCTATGAATTTCTATTAAATGTGTTCCATTGGGTAGTTGTTAGGATTGCCTAACTAATGCTTCAATTGCATACATGTTCCGAAAATGCAATCTAACATAATTCACTTAAAAAATCAGTATTGACTTGTAGTACAGTAGTTCTCCCAACAATTGTCTTCTTACTCCCACAATATTTTGGCCCAAATCTTGATATCTGTATTCCACCTATCTAAACAACTTATTTTTGTTATTGAGATTATCGAGCCATAAACATTGAGATTACAATTGAAACTATAAAATCGTGCTCAAAGGAAAGCTTATGAATGGAATGAACAACTATTTAAAACAATTTTGTCATGTTTTGAATCTTGATCACTTTTTATAAAGAAAACACTATACATCCATTACGAGCTTTGATCAAATATTTAAAACATTATCACCTCACGCTATTCATGTTGGCACCCATTCCACACGGGGACTTCACTTAGTGAACATCTCACATAGCACGTGCAATCGTGGGATATTAAAGAATACCCTTAATTTCCAGAGATATTGGACCAAACTCTTTTTGTTGAAACCCCCTCCCAATACTTAAAACCTCCTCCCCGCCCCTTTTTATACCTCAATCCTTATAAACAACCCTACTCACCCCCACCTTAAACCCCTCATCCCCCCAATACCTGCAATATATTGGCTCAATTTTTAATAATTTTAAAACCCACAATATGAACTAACGTGATAGGATATTGGTCAACAAGTGAAGCCCCCATGCCATTCCAAAAGAACATAAATTTGAATAACATGATTTCCCATTTGTAGACTTGGCCATAAGATCCGGCCACGTCTTTTCAATAGCATACAACCAAATTTAAGCAAAGAACAATAACATAAATATAACTAAAATAAAACCAAATACATTATAAACCTATGGGGATCAACAAAGCTATATCATCATACCTAACACTTGGATTGTCATCCAAATTAAGCTTCAAGTGCCCTGTTTGGTAATTGATTTGGTATTTAAGGTTCGAGTGCCATGTTTTTATGTAATTTTTTTTATAACAAGTGATTAGTATGTATTAATGTGGATACACAACATGATGGTGAATTAACATTATTTATCACCCACCATTAAATATATATATAGAATTCATAGCTTATCATGTGTATTGTTTAAATAAAATAACATAGTCACCCTACAAAGGTTGAACATAGATAACTATTCAACAAACCATTGGTGGACAATGTAATAACAATATTCTTTGCATTTATTTGTATTATATCCTATATGTGCTAGAGACTTAATTTAAACTTCCCAAGTTTGTATTACCATGAGTAGACAAAGCTAAATCTGACAATGAGAATAAATTCATTCCCAAAAGTTGGCCTGCAACATCACAATACAAAAAATGGTTTGATCCCAAGTTTGGATATTTTATGCAGAATAAACATGCAATGGAGCACTGCGATCCGAGTTCTACTCATGGTAATGGCCACCATAACTGAAATTTAACCAAAAATTAACCCCTTAAAATACTAAGATAATATTTCAAAAAACATAGATAAAAAAATAGAGGAGATCCCATGGATAGTGCAGTACAATCTATGTACTACACATGGTGGTGGCCACCCGAACGGAAATTGAACCAGAATTTAACCCCAAAAAAAACCTAATATAGCATTTTTAACATTTAAAAAAACACAGATAAAAAAATAAAAAATGGAGGGGATCATAGACAATATTGTGCAATCTATTCTCTAGTCATGGTAGTGGCCACCATAACTGAAATTGAACCAAAACTTAACCCCCCAAAACCCTAAGATAACATTTTAAAAAGCATAGATAAAAAACAAAGGAGAATCATAGGTGGTGGTACCTCACATTGAAGGTGTTGTTCTTGCTTCTATAGGTGAGCCCTTTCTGTTGTTATCAAACAATCCAGAAACCAAAATCCCCCACAAATATGTTGAGTCTCTTTAGCAAAAGGTCTTATTAAAGAACTTATCCACCAGAAAATGCAAGAAAAATCTAGATTAAGACCCCCAATATTCTATATATGGAATTTATTTCCTTTCCACAAAACCAATGGAAGATTGAAGATCTTCACCTCAAGAAACTACAAAAAAATGGATTTAAACACCCACCACAACAGAACCTGTTCAATGTCTCAAACAATAAAACAAAACATGACCACTGAAATAAGATATTGGAAAAAATTAACTGCATTCTAAGGTCGTTGATACCATTGGGCTAACGTAAACCCAAAACATAACACCCATTTCAACTTGTCAGGTTATTGAATGGAACAACAATGGAGAAATAAAAACAGTGAATGATCGATATGATAAAGATCCGAGAATTCTATGGAAGATGGAATGTGGTTCATTCAATACACCTGGATATATCGTCCAAATATTGGCAACATTGTTAAGATGTGAGAGGAAAATGAAATGATGTTGTCAATCCCTCCCTTGTGCTTGAATTTATCCTTGGATGAATCTTAAAATACATTATTGCATCCAACCCTAAAATAGTGTGCTAACTATTGACATTTGAAAAATGATTCAATCCCTTTGGAGGTGTGCTAGCTGTCGGCATAGGGTTATTAAAAAAAAAATCCTCTTTTTCTCACTATGATCGTCGTGGGCCATCACTAGTTCTATTTATAGTCCATTACTCCCTATATGGCCCTCAATAATTAAGACAAAGTACTTGTTTGTATGTTCCCTACTCTGCATTTTAGCCCCTGTTCTTAGACGTGTAACTTTGTTTTCTTGTCATCTTATCATTCTAATCACCTGCCTTCTCCCTGCATGTAAGGCGACTGGACATTGTTGGTGGTTAGTGCCGGTCCTCGTCGTCTTCTATGCAATGGTGTTTTACCGATATCCTATTGGTTCTCTCGGTATTTTTCTCTTCTTGATTCCTGCTAGGTTTTTGCTTTGGGGCCTTTGTCATTCCTGCCTCTGTGTGTTTGCTGCAATGTGGACGAATTTTGTTTATGCGAATAGATTGCTTCCCTTCATATTTTCCTACCTCTTCCCGTCCTACTACTCACCTACCTCTTCTTGTCCTACTGCTCATTATGTATCATGTTGCTGCCACCCTCACCGTGAATTCGCAGTGACCCTCTGTTGGATTCTCTAGCCATGTCTTTGACGCACCCTAGTGTGGCATTGTTCTTTCAGTTATCCGTCTATATAGAAAACCCTAGTCATCCGTATCTCCCCAGGTGTCATTGCAAGTCGCGACTTGCCTAGTATTTCATGGAACAAGAAATGACAAACCATCGAATCAAAGAGATCGGAACGGAACTCCATTAAAGTCAATTTCTCTTAAAATAATGTCTCAAAACACCAAAAATAATGTCTCAAGACACGAAGGAGAACAAAACTCACAGAAATTTATAGTTGGTCTTAAAGTATTGTCTCAAAATGACCCCGTGTATTAGTGTATTAGGAGTTTGACTGTCACACAAACTATACATTAGCTCAACTCCAAGCTGTAAAATGGAGTTTAACTAAGCCTTGTGTACATTAGTTCGACTCCTAGGTAATAGACGGAGTTCCACAATGACATGAACTACACTTTACCATGCCATTAATTGTAGTTATCACATGAACGATTTTTTATTTTTTCCATATACCACAAAGTGGAGTTATCACATGAGCTATTTTTTATTTTTTTTTATAATTGTTTATTATGAATTTTAAACGACCATAGAATCAATCTAGACAATACACATGTCCCATTCTCCCACAATCTAGGGAAAACATAGATGGTATTCCACCCCATAATTATGTCAATAGACTTTTCTATCTTAGAATTTTGGGGTGGAATACCATCTATGTTTTTCCTATATTGCGGGAGAATATGGGCAAGTGTACTGTCTAGGTTGATTCTATGGTCGTAGTTCAAAATTCATAATAAACAATTATGCCGCTAAACATTAATATATTAGAATTTTGAGGTGGAATACCATATATGATCTTCCTAGATTGCGGGAGAATGGGACAAGTGTACTGTCCAGATTGATTCCATGTTCTTTGTTTAAAATTCGAAGATAAACAATTGTACAAAAATTGAAAATAGCTCATGTCATAATTAAATTGATTGGCTATAACAAGTAACATATAACTTATTTGTGCTACTTAACTTGTTTCCTATCAATGTTCACCAACTATAAATTAACTCACTATGCTAAATAAAATTAATTAGTTTAATTCAAATCAATATTAATTATGAAAAAATAAATTAATAAATATTCACTAACATATACTTCTTTACAATTATACGATATACAAAATAAAAATTGAAAGAGCATTAATTTTCATTCAGTTTGGATGGCATATGTCCATCTTCATATTTACTTCACTATCACTCTAAAGATAATTATATTTTTTTAATACTCATCAATATCCTTAGTTTAGCTTATTTAGAAATAACATGTGGAATAGGCTAAAGGAGCTTAAGGTTCCTTTTGAGTTGAGAGTTGTCATGATAAGGTTATACGAAAAGGTCATTGCCAAGTTTAAGAATAATGAGGGGTGGACAACAAATATAAATTGTAATATTGGAGTTAAACAAGGTTTCCCCCTCTCCCCTACACTTTTTGGCATTTACATTGATAAGCTAGAAAAGTGTTTAGAAGAAGCACATTGTGTTGGTATAATCTTAGCTAGGAAAATTATTATCCTCCTACTTTATGATGATGATATAATTCTTATGAAAATGTGTCATTCTCATCTCGATAATCAATTAAGAATTCTTAAATATTTTTTCTCTAACATAGGTATGACTATTAACACTCACAAGACAAAAATCATGATTATAATTTCTAAGAAAGACACCTATGCAAATTTTATTTTTGATAATAGAAATCTAGAGGAAGTGGTTTCTTACAAGTATCTCGGAACTAATATTCATCACAAGTTCAATTGGAACTATAGCATTGAGAAACGTATTCATGGAGGGTGGAAAGCTTATTTTGGTCTTGAAAATAACTGTAAATCAACCAATCTAGTCATGTGGGACAAAAATAAGTTCATTTTTTAAACTCTTTCCATCCATGTTATCTTGTATGGTTGTGAAGTATGGGGTGCAACATTTCAAGAGAATCTTGGAGGAAGATTGAGCAGAACCAGAAGCGGTTTATAACTTATAACCTCAAAATTAAAAGCAATATGCCTTATCTTATTCTCCCCATACAAGTGGTTATTTCCCCCATCCAGAGCATGGCTATGACTAGGCACCTGATGTACAAGCATAAGATAAATAACATGGGAAACGAGAGACTTCCTAAAATCGCTTTAAACTCAAGTCAAAACCAACTACGCCCCAAGCGGTGCTGGTGTAAAGATACCATGGACTGGTTAAACCATTGGGGCATTAATGAAAATGACATTTTGCAGAACATTGATAATTTCAAAAATATTATTACTTCTAAGATTAAAAAGAAATTTTGGTGTGAGGAAAATTTAGCGGTTAAGAGAAAATTTTGATACTATAAAGAGGTCACTAATCGTAACTTGGAAGATCAGAAGTATCTCTCGGTAGTAACTAACTCATGGAAGAAAATTAATATAGCCAAGATTAAAACAAACTCTCATGAACTCCATAGCGAAACAAGGCGTTGGTCTATTCCTAAAACTCCATGGGTGGAAATGGTTTAGTATTTGTTCCAATAAAAACCTTTATAACCTCTTAACTTACCAAAACTATAGTGAGTTTAGAAAGTTTCTTGACAAATTTTTTGAGCACAGAACAATATTTCAAATTAAACCAAGAATTGTCCTTCTAAATTGGTTTCAATAAACTTTAATCATTATTAACGTTGAATATAATTTTTTTATTCAAAAAAAGATTCATATTGTTATTTTTTATTTTGTTAATATATATCCATGTGATGTTTTCAAGTCAAAATGAAAAGGTCAAACTTTTATTTGAGAAGAAACCCTATTTTTATTTTTATTTCTATTGACCGTCTATAGCTACTTTCTATTAATTTATTGGTTAATGGATGTTGACGAAACTCATGGCAAACGCCAATTATAGGATCACCCTCAATTTTATCTAACCTTGAATGTTGAACGGTTTCTAATTGTTCTAAATATTAAACTGTCACGGTTTAGCCTATACGTTCACCAGGTTTCGTAATGTTCTAAATATTAAACGGTCATCATATGAGTAGTTATATTGTAAATAGTAAGTGAAATTAAAATTCTTGTACCATGTACACAGATTCAGATTTAATACTGTCCCTCCACCGATTGTCAAATCGATAAAAACTTATTGTTAATAGATTGTGTATATTTTTATATATTTGATTAAAGTATTATATAAAAAAAAATCTACTCAATATATTTTTCATATTGGATTTGTAGATACATATTTTTTCAGTATCAAATGTATTCATATCTATAAGGGTATACCTATTAGTACATGAATTATATTAGCATGATTAAAATACAATCACATTCAACATCTATTCTCAAATTTAGAGATATCTATTATATCACTGTATTAGTCTAAGAGATCTATGTTGTTTGATAACCTCATAGTTAGGTTTTTGTTGTTCCTTAAAATAGCGGCCACTATACCAGTTAGCCTATTGTTCTCCAAATTCTTGAAATGTATCTCTCAATATGAGAGTTATCATGAAAATACATTATCGAGGTTGGAAACCACTATGATAACACTGTACTGTTTCTCAATACCAATATCAATGTTGTTTACTAGAATTAACCTTATAGTTAGGTTTTTGTTATTTCTTAAAATAGCCCCTCATAGTTAGGTTTTTGTTATTTCTTAAAATAGCCCGCACTGTACCGGTTAGCATATTGTTCTCCAAATTCTTGGATGTATCTCTATATATAAGAGCGTTATCATAAAATACATTAGTTCAATAGAAGCATAACATATATCGCTGACAAAATCTACTGATAGTTCTGTCAAGTTCTTCAAAGTTCAGATAATAACTGCAAAAATGACAGTAGCACGGCTGTATTGTTCGAAAAACTTGCATAATAACAGGGATAAACATACGTAATAACAGAGGTTGTGACACGGGTAATGATGGAATGTGTATTTGTAAATCGTTTACTCCATAGATTCATGTGATTGAAATCAAATAAGAACATATAATTAAAATATAGAACCATTAAAATTTTAAAATTTGGATGGGTAAACAGCACAACAAAGCTCAGTTTGGATTATTACTTAGAAGCTTGTAATTTTGGATGATACATCGTCATTATAAGTTATAACCTAACCAAACCCAAGAGAAATGAAGTGGCAAACATGGATAACTAAGGGAAGCATATTTGAAATTAATAAAACATACCTCTAGGATGTGGACATAAGGCTTGCCATGTCTTGAAGCAATAGAGCGTTGTCATACTCGTCCACCTTTGTACAGGATTTATTCTGTTGAGATTCACATCCTCTGTTGAAAGCAAATCAATAGCTTCCACATAATTGTGAGTATCCTCAGCATTGGACCTTCTTCTAGAAAATCCAATAGCTTATTGTCCCACCACAAACCTAATATCCCTAACACATAGAAACAGATTTTGGTTTGTGGACCATATGAAGCATCATCTGAAGCCCATGGATAATTTTAGGGGCAAAATTTAGCCCGTGGGCTATTTTTAGGGGTTTTTCTCCAAAAAAAGATTCGCCATGTTTCGCCCAATTTTGATGGGGTAAACTTTTTTCACCCTAAAAATCGCCAAATTATTATAAATGATATAAAATCCTTGGAGATTAAAATATTTTTGAAAAATGTCGCCAAACATTTTATAGTTGGTGTTTTAAGAATTGGTAAGATTTGCCAACATTTATACACTTTTAAATAAGTATGGCTCCTTAAAATCATCCCTGTTGAAGCCATGGAAGAACCCGGTCTCTACAATCTTTGATCTTGTGTTATTCCCCACTCATTTGCACCTTTCTTCTTGTCATTCCCTGTTAGCCAAAACCGAGTCGACTAAGCTTGAGTTTATCGTTCAGTGAATAAAATTTTAATTTTCATGTCGACCTCTTTTTTTCTTGTCGGGTGAAACTTGTCTAACGCTTGACTAGACAAGTTTATCAAATTTGGTCGGCCTTTCAGACCCAACTATTTTTCCTCAACAAGTTCTTACTTGTCCGTTCTACCGAAGGCTGTGGACATAACTCTAGAAATAAAACATACCTCTAGGATGTGGACATAAGGCTTGCCATGTATTGAAGCAATAGAGCATTGTCATACTCGTGCACCTTTGTACAGGATTTATTCCATCTGAGATTCACATCCTCTGTTGAAAGCAAAGCAATAGATTCCACATAATTGTGTGTATCCTTAGCATTGGACCTTCTTCTACAAAATCCAATAGCTTATTGTCCCAGCAGAAACATAATATCCCTAACAGATAGAAATAGATTTTGTTTTGTGGACCATATGAAGCATCATGTGAAGCCCAGGGATAATTTTAGGGGCGAAATTTAGCCCTTGGGCTAGTTTTAGGGGTTTTTCTCCAAAAAACGATTCACCATTTTACATTTTTTTAAGCCCAGTTTTGTCCAATTTTGATGGGGTAATTATTATATAAATGATATAAAATCCTTGGAAATTAAAATATTTTTGAAAAATGTCGTCAAACATTTTATAGTTGGTGTTTTAAGAATTGGTAAGATTTTCCAACATTTATACACTTTTAAATAAATATGCTCCCTTAAAATCATCCCTGCTGAAGCCATGGAAAAACTGGTCTCCACAATTTTTAATTTTGTGTTATTCCCCACTCATTTGCACCTTACTTCTTGTCATTCCCTGTTAGCCAAAACCTAGTCAACTAAACTTGATTTTACCGCTAAGTGAATAAAAATTTAATTTTCACGCCGACCTCTTTTTTTCTTGTTGGGTGAAACTTGTCTAACTCTCGACTAGACAAGTTTATCAAATTTGGTCGGCCTTTTAGACCCGACTATTTTTCCTCGACAAGTTCTTACTTGTCGGTTCTACCGACATGTTTTACTTCGACCACTTGTCGGTAACTCACAACTTGTCGGTTTGACCTTTTCAACAACTAGTCGACTGATCACTTTGAACACTAGTCAGTTTACTCAACCGATCTTGTCGGTTCACTTACTTTGGTTTGGTTTTGGTCGGTATTTACAAATGATATTTCTTATTCTAAAAGACTTAACAAATTACAAATATTTTTCACCTATGAATAAGATGAAGTAAAAACTGACACATTAACAAATTCTAGAGAACTTATAAAAACATATACCCAAATATTTAGGAAGACTTGAGTCGACCACTATTTCATAAAACCCACGGAGTGAGAAATTTATGGGTTCTTTGATCTTTCCCTAAAACGGGTAAATGTAAACAACATCTACTCAAGTAACTCTAGAAATATTGTGTGGTTAAATAAACATGCATTCAACCATAAACTATTTCTTATATATAACTTGTGCGGAAAGAATTAAGGTAATAAAAACTTGTCGGCTCTCCGACTAATCCAAACTCGTCGGCTCACCAACTGATTCTTTTACAAAGCTTCGACTCTTCAATGGAATCACACACAAAGAAGCTTCAACTTCGACACAATTCTTTCTTCACTCTTTGCTATCATTTGAGATCTCTCTTGCTCTCTATTGTGTCTAACATAATTTACAATCTTCTCCTTCTATTTATAGGGAACCTAAAAATTGCTTCTACATGAATCAACTCACTCACCATTAAAGACTGGAATAACTATCTACCTAACAAATTAGCTTCAAAAATTAATTCTATTGGTTTACATTGTCAAATCATGAACTCTTCACTCTTCTGAGACTGGCCGACAACATCTTGATTGACACAGACTCTCACGGAGTCGACTGAGGTCAGATACATGGATCTGGGAGTAATTGCATTTTCCAACACTCCCCCTTAATTATGAGATGGTGGGGATTTTTTTTTAAACAAAATTTACAAAATGTTTCAGAGCTTAGACATGCTCTATGCATGACGGAGTTCAATGTGCAAAACTTGTCAATTCAAGATAACTACGCAAATACTGGAATGTGTCCTTTTTCAATGGTTTTGTAAAGATGTCTAAAAGTTTATCTTCAGACCTGCAAAATTCTAGACAAATTTCTTTGTTGTTCACCAACTCTCTTATGAAATGAAACCTTATGTCGATGTGCTTGGTTCTCTTGTGGAACACATGATTCTTTGATACTGATATGGCCGAATTGTTTTCATCGAAAATGGTTGTCAGTCCTTCATTGTTCTATGAGAAGTATTTTAACACTCTCCTCATCCAGATAGCTTGACATGCAACACTTGTTGCTACAACATACTCTACTTCTGGTCAAGACAGAGTTACTATGGGTTGTTTCTTTGAAGCCCATGAAACAACACATCTACCAAAATGAAATGTGTAACCAGATGTGCTCTTTATGTCATGTATGCTGCCTTCATTGTCACTATCAGTGTAACTAGTGAGTTTAAATTTTTTTGAGGTTGAATACATAATGCCAAGGTCTTTTGTGCCACTTACATACCTCAAAATTATCTTACCTTCTTTCCAATGTGAGTCTTTTGGTGACTCCATGATCCTTGAGATCATACTTACTCCATACATAATGTTTGGTCTTGTCGTTGTCAAATACATAAGGCTGCCAACAAGCCTTTTGAATAGTGTAGGATCTACAGGTGATCCTTCATCATCCTTGCTCAATTTTAAACCCATTATTACTGGTGTTGGGGCTGTCTTGCAATTAGACATGTTAAATCTTTTTAAAACTTCAATTTTGTACTTTGTCTGTGATATAAAAATACCACTTTCGGACTGCTGAACTTCAATGCCCAAAAAAAACTTCATAAGCCCTAGATTAGTCATTTCAAATTCACTTTCCATGTCTGCTTTAAAATATGCTATGCCAAAGTCACCACTAAATATTAAATCATCTACATACAAGCAAACAGTTAACATCTTATCTTGTTTATTCACTTTGGTGTACAATTTCAGTTCACTTTCACTTCTATGAAATCCATTTTTAGTGAGATAGGAATCAATCCAACTGTACCAAGCTCTAGGAGTTTGATTCAAACCATAGAGTGCCTTTTTAAGCTTGTACACTTTATGCTCTTGACCTGGAACTTCATACCCTTGTGGTTGTTCCACATATACTTCCTCTTCTAGATAGCCATTCAAAAATGTTGACTTGACATCCATTTGATAAATGGGCCATTTCTTTTGTGCAGTAATGACCAATACTGTTCTAACTGTATCCATGCGTGTAACACGTGCAAACATTTCATTAAATTCTATGCCGGGTTGCTGTGTGAACCCTATTGCTACCATTCTTGCTTTGTGATTCCACACATTCCCATCGACATCTTGTTTGATCTTGTAAATCAATTTGACACTGATTACATCTTTGTCTTTTGGTACATCAACCAGTTCCCATGTCTGGTTCTTCTCAATGCATTATATTTCTTCATCCATGGCTTGTGCCCATAATTCTTTGTCGACAACTTCTTCAAATGTTAGTGGATCATATATAGGAGAAAATAATGCAAAGAGAGAGAATGAATTTGGTTTACCAACTTCATATATCTCACGCATACTTCTTGTGTTCATCGGTTCTGTCGATGTCAACCTTGACGAAATGCTTGATGGACTCTGTTATCCTCTTGGTGTGCTTGTCGGTGTAGCTTGAGCTACCACTTGTGTCAATGATCTTTGTGTTGAATCATGTCGTGGTGTCATGCAAGTCGACGGTGTTGTGACCGGTTGAATTACATGTATTATTTGAACCACTTCCTCTTCCATATCAACATTGTTGACATTCGACACAATCTTGACATTTGTGTCGACAGTTCCATCCCATGATTCATTCTTGGAAAATTGAACATCTCAACTAATTATCAGTTTCCTTGTGATGGGATCATACAACGTGTATTCTTTTGTGTCCTCATAATAGCTAATAAAAATACATTTATGTCCCTTCTTATTTAGCTTCTTTCTGAGCTCATCTAGAATATCAGCATATGCAAGACAACCAAAAACTTTTAAATGACAAACACTATGATTCATATATGTCCATTCTTCTTGGGGAACTCTTTTCTTCACACTCTTTGTTGGGCATCGGTTCATTATGTATACAACAGTTGTGACTGCTTCTCCCCAATATTTATTTCGCAAATGCTTGACTACCAACATCTTGCATGCCATCTCCATGATGCTTGTATTCTTTCTTTTGGCAATACCATTCTGCTGAGGTGTATACCATGTAGTAAATTGTTTCTGTATGCCATGGATCTTACAAAAATTTATAAATTCATTTGAAACATATTCACCTCCTCTGTCTATCCTTAAGATATTGATGTGGTGTCCACTCTGGTTCTCCACGAGTGCCTTGAACTACTGAAAATAACTAAATGCACCAGATTTATGTTTCAAAAAATGTACCCATGTTTTTCTTGAGTAGTCATCAATGAAAGTTAGAAAATAAATGTAGCCAGCAATGGATGATGTTTGCATTGGACCATAAATATCAGAGTGCACAATTTCAAGTGTTCTGCATGCTCTATATGAATTTCCAGCTGAAAAAGTATCTCTGTGCTTCTTGCCAAAAATGCAGCCTTCACAAACCCTTTCTAGTCTGTCGATCAATGGAAATCCCTTCACCATATTCTTTGTGTGCAGTAGCTTTAGCTCACTAAAATTCAGATGTCCAAATCTAAAATGCCACAAACATGATTCATCATGAACTTCTATCTGAATTACATCTTGAAAATTACTACTGCCATTTACTTTCTTGTTGAGGGACTCGACTATTGCTTTACTTTATTCCTTGAATGCAACTCCTATATTTGTCTTCCCTTTCATGTCGATAACTATCCTCAATGGAAACAAGCGGTTGCTTGCCAATTGGAACTTTTGCTATCAGCTGGTCACTTGGATGCTTGTCTTTGATCACATAGTGATCATCTTCTATATATACTCTATATCCTTTCTGTCTCAATTGTCCAATGATTAAAAATTATGTTTCATACCTTCTACATGATAGAAATCATTTATATACTTACTCTCCCCCTGTTTGGTTAGAAAAACAACGGTGCATTTTCTTAAAACAATAACTTGGACATTATTTCCAATTGTAACATCAGTTTGAACTGAATTGTCTAGACTGGAAAACAATTTTAAAATTACCAATCATATGATTGCTACATCTTCAATATAAGTACCATTGTCATGTGGAATTTCTTGAACAACATTGCATTCAATCAAAAATGTTGATTCCATTAACATTGCACTTGTCAAAGTGTTGGTGCTATTCGACTGATTTGGGATTTTCCTTCCTTGGTCATATTGTTTCTTCCTACATTCACATGCATAATGACCAAATTTCTTACAATAATGACATTGAATTTTTTATTTATCAAACCTCTAACCACTTGGCTGACTTGGATTTTGATACTCTCCTCTAATAGTGACATTTGTAGGACTTCTTGCCTCGTCCTCCTCTAGAAGAATTTCTTCCTCTGCCTCTGAAATTGTTTCTCCCCCTTCCTATACCATGGCTTATGGATGATTTTGTTGTGAATGCACCTTTAAATGATGTTTATGTTCGGTCGAGTCTGTGTTCATGATTGATGAGTTAAGCTTGTAGCTCATCAATAGGAAACACCGACATGTCTGTGTGTTCTTCCAATGTCACAACCAAGTTTTCAAATCTTGGGGGAAGACTTCCAAAAAAAATTTCAATCACCCTTTGGTATTCTATGTCTTCTCCATGAGATTTCATTTTGTATATCAAACCAACAACTTTGGTGTAGAATGATTCTACAGTCTCTGAATCTTTCATGGACAAAGATTCAAAATCTTTTCTCAAAATCTGCAACTTGGAAGTCTTTACCTTTCCCAATCCTTAGTAGGCAGTCTCCAATGTGTCCCATGCATTCTTAGGATTAATTTGTGATACTACTCTTGGGAGTATGCTTTCATGCATGGATTGGTGTCTGTAGAATAGAGCTTTTCCATCTTTCTTCATGTGTTCCCTCAAGACATGTTTCTCAACTTGTGTGAGATTGTTATATGAACCCATATCTATTTCTTCTCCATAACCATGTTGGACTATCTCCCAGACATCTTGAGCTCTGAACAAGGATTTCATTGTTAAAGACCAATATTCATAATTCTTTCCTCTAAAAATTGGAGTTTGCAATGAACTAGGAGTGGAAGTCTTTTTTAATTTTTAACTTTCCTTAGAAAATTACTTTTCTACTTTTCAAGACAGGATTTCTTTCCTAAACCTTGCTCTGATACCAGTTAGCTAAAACCAAGCCGACTAAACTTGAGTTTATCGCTCAGTTAATAAAAATTTAATTTTCACACTGGCCTCTTTTTTTCTTGTCGGGTGAAACTTGTCTAATTCTCGACTAGACAAGTTTATCAAATTTGGTCGGCCTTTTAGACTTGAATATTTTTCCTCAACAAGTTCTTACTTGTCGATTCTACCGACATGTTTTACTTCAATAACTTGTTAGTAACTCACAACTTGTCAGTTTTACCCATAGACAGAACTAAACTGACTACTTGTCCGTTTGACCTTTTTGACAACTAGTCAGCTGATCACTTCAACCACTAGTATGTTTACTCAACCAACATTGTCAGTTCATTTACTTTGGTTTGGTTTTGGTCAGTATTTACAAATGATATTTCTTAGTCTAAAAGACTTAAGAAATCACAAACATTTTTCACCTGTGAGTAAGACGAAGTAAAAAAAGACACATAAAAAATTCTAGAGAACTTATAAAAACATATACCCAAATATTTAGGAAGACTTGACTCGACCACTGTGCCGTAAAACCTCGAAGTTTCAGGTAGTGAGAAATTTATGGGTTCTTTGATCTTTCACCAAAATAGGTAAATGTAAACAAAATTTACTCAAGTAAATCTAGAAATATTGCGCGGCTAAATAAACATGCATTCAACCATAAACTATTTCACATATATAACTTGTGTGGAAATAATTAAGGTAATACAAACTTGTCGGCTCTCCAATGGATCCAAACTTGTCGGCTCACCGACTGATCTTTTTACAGAGCTTCAGCTCTTTGATGGAATCACACACACAGAAGCTTGAGCTTTGACACAATTCTTTCTTCACTCTCTACTATCATTTGAGACCTCTCTTGCTCTCTATTATGTCTAACTTAATTTACAATCTTCTCCTTCTATTTATAGGAAACCTGAAAATTGCTTCTACGTGGATTGACTGGCTCACCAGACTACAATAACTATCTACCTAACAACTTAGCTTTAGAAATTAGTTCGACTGGTTTACATTGCCAAATCATGGACTCTTCACTCTTGTCAGAATGACCGACAAGATCTTGAATGACACAGACTCTGATAGATTCGGCTGAGATTAGATACGCGGATATGGGAGTAATTGTATTTTCCAACACTCCCCCTTAATTATGAGTAGATGGGGATTTTTTTTTAACAAAATTTACGAAATGTTTCAGATATTAGACATGATTTGTGCATGACAGAGTTCACTTTGTGGAACTTGTCATTCCAAGATAACTACGCTGACACTGGAATGTGTCATTTGTGAATGGTTTTGTAAAGACGTCTGCAAGTTGATCTTTAGACCTGCAAAATTCCAAACAAATTTCTTTGTTGTTCACCAACTTTCTTATAAAATGAAACCTTATGTCAATGTGCTTGGTTCTCTTGTGGAACACATGATTCTTTGATAGTGCTATGGCTGAATTGTTGTCGTAGAAAATGGTTCTTAGTTCTTGATTGTTCTGCGACAATTATTTTAACACTCTCCTCATCCAGAGAGCTTGACATGCAACACTTGTCACCGCAACATACTCTGCTTCTGATGAAGACAGAGTTACCATGGTTTGTTTCTTTGAAGCCCATGAAACAACACCTGTACCAAAATGAAATGTGTAACCAGATGTTCTCTTTCTGTCATCTATGCTGCCTCCATTGTCACTATTAGTGTAACTAGTGATTTTAAAATTTTCTGAGGTTGAATACACAATGCAAGGTCTTTTGTGCCACTTACATACCTCAAAATTATTTTACCTGCTTGCCAATGTGAGTCTTTTGGTGACTCCATGATGGTTGAGATCATACTTACTCCATACATAATGTCTGGTCTTGTCGCTGTCAAATACATAAGTCTACCAACAAGCCTTTTGAACATCATAGGATCTACAGTTGATCCTTCATCATCCTTGCTCAATTTTAAACCTATTATTACTGGTGTTGGGTATGTCTTGCAATTAGTCATGTTAAATATTTTTAAAATTTCACTTTCATACTTTGTTTGTGATATAAAAATACCACTTTCATACTGTTGAACTTCAATGCCCAGAAAAACTTCATAAGCCCCAGATTAGTCATTTCAAATTCACTTTCCATGACTGCTTTAAAATATGCTATGCCAAAGCCACCAATAAATATTAAATCATCTACATACAAGCATGCAATTAACATATTACCTTGCTCATTCACTTTGGTGTACAATGTTGGTTCACTTTCACTTCTATGAAATCCATTTTTAGTGAGATAGGAATCAATCCGATTGTACCAAGCTCTAGGAGCTTGATTCAAACCATAGAGTGCCTTTTTCAGCCTATACACTTTATGCTCTTGACATGGAACTCCATAACCTTGTAGTTGTTCCACATATACTTCCTCTTCTAGATATCCACTCAAAAATGTTGACTTGACATCCATTCGATAAAGGGGCCATTTGTTTTGTGCAACAATGGACAAGATTGTTCTAACTGTATCCATATGTGCAACAGGTGCAAACATTTCATTGAAGTCTATGATGGGTTGCTGTGTGTACCCTCTTGCTACCATTCTTGCTTTGTTCTTTTGCACATTCCCATAAGCATCTTGTTTTATATTGTAAATCCATTTGAAACTGATTACATCTTTTTATTTTGGTACATCAACCAGTTCCCATGTATGGTTCTTCTCAATGCATTCTATTTCTTCATCCATGGCTTATGCCCATACTTATTCTTCGACAAATTCATCAAATGTTAGTGGAACATATATAGGAGAAAATAATGCAAAGAAAGAGAATGAATTTGGTGTACTAGCTTCATGTATCTCACGCAGACTTCTTGTCTTCACTGGTTCTATCGATGTCGAACTTGATGAAATGCTTGATGGAGTCTATTGTCCTCTTGGTGTGCTTGTCAGTGTAGCTTGAGTTGCCAAGTGTGTTGATGGTCTTTGTGCTAAACCATGTCGTGGTGTCATGGGAGTCGACAGTGCTATGACCCATTGACTTACATGTGTTATTTGAACCACTTCCTCTTCCATATCAGCATTGTTGACATTCGACACAATATTGACATTTGTGTCGACAGTTCCATCCCATGATTCATTCTCAGAAAATTGAACATCTCGACTAATTCTCTCTTTCCTTGTGATGGGATCATACAACTTGTATGCTTTTGTGTCTTCAGAATAGCCAATAAAAATACATTTCTGTCACTTGTTGTCTAGTTTCTTTCTCAGCTCATTTGGAATATGAGCATATGCAACACAACCAAAAAATTTTAAATGAGAAACACTGTGATTCATACATGTCCATGCTTCTCTGGGAACTTTTTTCTTCACACTCTTTGTCGGACATTGGTTCATAATGTATACAACAGTTTTGACTGCTTCACCCCAATATTCATTTCACAAATGCTTGGCTTCCAACATGCTGCGTGCCATCTCCATGATGGTTCTATTCTTTCTTTCGGCAATACCATTCTGCTGAGGTGTTTACCATGCAATAAATTGTTTCTGTATGCCATGAGTTTTACAAAAATATATATGTTCATTTGAAACATATTCACCTCCTCTGTTGGTCCTTAAGATCTTGATGCGGTCTCCACTCCGGTTCTCCATGAGTGCCTTGAACTGCTAAAACTAACTAAATGCATCAAATTTATGTTTCAAAACATATACCCACGTTTTTCTTGAGCAATCATCAATGAAAGTTAGAAAATAATTGCAGCCACCAATGGATGATGTCTGCATTGGACCACAAGTATCAGAGTGCACAATTTCAAGTTGTCTACATGCTCTATATGGCTTCTTGACTAGAAAAGTCTCTCTGTCTTGCTTTCCAAAAATGCATCCTTCACAAACCATTTCTGGTCTATCGATCAATGGAAATTCCTTCACCATATTCTTTTTGTGCAGTAGATTTAGCTCCCCAAACTTGAGATGTCCAAATCTAAAATGCCACAACCAGGATTCATCCTGAACTTCTATCTGAAATGCAGCTTGGAAATTACCACTGCCATTTATTTTCTTGTCGAGGGAATCAACTGTTTCTTTACTTTCTTCCTTGAATGCAGCTCCTATATTTGTCTTCCCTTTCATGTTAGGAACTACCCTCACTAGAAAAAAGCGGTTTCTTGTCATTGTCACTTTTTCTATCAGCTAGTCACTTTGATGCTTGTCTTTAACCACACAGTGATTATCTTCTATATATACTCTCTAGCCTTTATGTATCAGTTTTCCAATTTTTAACAAATTATGTTTCAAACCTTCAACATGATAGACATCACAGATATACTTACTCTCTCCATGTTTGGTTAGAAAATCAACAGTGCATTTTCCTAAAATAGTAACTTGGACATTGTTTCCAAGTGTAACATCAACTTGAACTGAATTATCTAGACTGGAAAACATATTTAAATTACTAGTCATATGATTGTTGCATCCTGAATCTAATTACCATATGTCATGTCAACTTTCTTGAACAACATTGCATTCAGTCGAAGATGTCGATGCCATTAACATTGCACTTATCGAAGTGTTGGTGCTGGTCGACTAATTTGGACTTTGCCTTCCTTGGTCATATTGTTTCTTCCTGCATTCATATGGATAATGACCAAATTTCTTACAATAATGACATTTAATTTTTTATTTATGAAACATCTGGCCACAAGGATGACTTGGATTTTGATACTCTCCTCTACCAGCGACATTTGTAGTACTTCTGCCTCGTCCTCCTCTAGAAGAATTTCTTCCTCTACCTCTGAAGTTGTTTCTCCCCTTGCCTCTACCACGACTTATGGATGATTGTGCTATGAATTCACCTTCCAATAATGTTTGTGTTATGTTGAGTCTATGTTCATGATTGATGAGTTAAGCTTGTAGCTCATCAATAGTAAACGTCAACATGTATATGTGTTCTTCCAAGGTCACAACCAGGTTTTCAAATCTTGGGGGAAGACTTCCAAGAATTTTTTCAACCACCCTTTGGTATTCTATGTATTCTCCATGAGATTTTAGTTTGTTTATCAAACAAACAACTCTGGTGTATAATGAGTCTACAGTCTCTCAATCTTTCCTGGACAAAGATTCAAAATCTCTTCTCAAAATCTGCAACTTGGAAGTCTTTACCTTTCCCAAGCCTTGATAGGAGGTCTCCAATGTGTCCCATGCCTTCTTAGGATTAATTTGTGCTACTTCTATTGGGATTATGCTTTCATGCATGGCTTGGTGTACGTAGAATAGAGCTTTTCCATCTTTCTTCCTCTGTTCCCTCAAGACATCTTTCTCAACTTGTGTGAGATTGTTATATGCACTCATATCTGTTGGTTCTCCATAACCATGCCAGACTATCTCCCAGACATCTTGACCTCTGAACAAGGATTTCATTGTTAAAGACCAATATTCATAATTCTTTTCTGTAAAAATTGGAGTTTGCAATGAACCAGAAGTGGAAATCATTTTTAAATTTAAATTTCCTTAGAAAATTACTTTTCCACTTTCTAAGACAAGATTTATTTCCTAAACCTTGCTCTGATACCAGTTATCCATAACCGATCCGACTAAACTTGAGTTTACCGCTCATTTAATAAAAATTTAATTTTCACGCTGACCTCTTTTTTTCTTGTCAGGTGAAACTTGTCTAACTCTCAACTAGACAAGTTTATCAAATTTGGTCGGCCTTTTAGACCCAACTATTTTTCCTCGACAATTTCTTACTTGTCGGTTCTACCGACATGTTTTAATTTGACTACTTGTCGATAAATGACAACTTGTCGGTTTTACACTTAGATAGAACTAAGCCGACTACTTGTCGGTTTGACCTTTTCAACAACTAGTCGGCTAATCACTTCAACCACTAGTTAGTTTACTCAACTGACCTTATCGGTTCAGTTACTTTGGTTTGGTTTTGGTCGGTATTTACAAAGGATATTTCTTAGTCTAAAAGACTTAAGAAATTACAAATATTTTTCACCTGTGAGTAAGATGAAGTAAAAATCGACACATTAACAATTATAGAAAACTTAGAAAAGCATATACCCAAATATTTAGGAAGACTTGAGTCAACCACTGTGCCGTAAAACCTCGAAGTTTCACGGAGTGATAAATTTATGGGTTCTTTGATATTTCACTAAAACAGGAAAATGTAAACAACATCTACTCAAGTAACTCTAGAAATGTTGTGCGGCTAAATAAACATGCATTCAACCATAAAATATTTCATACATATAACTTGTGCGGAAATAATTAAGGTAATACAAACTTGTCAGCTCTCCGACTGACCCAAACTTGTCGGCTCACTGACTGATCCTTTTAGAAATCTTTGGCTCTTAGATGGAATCAGACATATAGAAGCTTGAGCTTTGACACAATTATTTCTTCACTCTCAGCTATCCTCTGAGCTCTCTCTTTCTCTATATTTTTTATAACTTAATTTACAATCTTCTGCTTCTATTTATAGGAAACCTGAAAATTCCTTCTACATGAATCAATTGACTCACCATTAAAGACTATAATAACTATCTACCTAACAACTTATCTTCAGAAATTAATTCGACTGGTTTACATTGCCGAATTATGAACTCTTCGCCCTTGTTAGAATGACCGAGAATATTTTGACTGATATAGACTCTGACAGAGTCAGATGAGATCAAATACATATCTGTGAGTAATTACAGTTTCCAACATTCCCCTCTCATTTTTTTTGTCCTAGTTGTCATATTCTCATATACACCTTTGTACATGGTTGGTATCATGCAAAAATGACAAGCCAATATACTGTGATATCATATTTAGCGATATCATATTTGAAATTGCATGGGTTTGAAACAACATGGTAGCTGATGGTTTACAATGCAATCATGGAATTGAAAATTTACCACTTGCTGGATACCAATTAACTAACTAATCTAGACATTAATGAGGAGTTACTTATAAAAACAAGCTCGAAAGATAACCATTGAAATTTAATCTCTTGATTTTATTCTTCCATTATAATGGATAGTTAAACTACTAAAAATTCATTATTACAAAGAGTTCTAAACTAGTATAAATTCATCAGTGGTTGGGGGTAGAGTATTGAATTTATAATCATCAGAGGTTGGGGGCAGACTATTGAAATTATTAATGCAAATGTTGGTAGAAAAAATGGAGACTATATAAATTTTCAATACTTAAAATGGACTTGTTTTCGGTTTACAATAACATTTTATATTGTATTATAGTAAACATTTTTTTTTTGTATGTTTCCACCTATGCTATTATCTAGAGATGTCATTTTGATTACGGAGTTATCTTAGTGGGACATTAAAATATGCACTTATATAGAAATGTATAGTTACCCCAATATTTTTGTTATACCCAAATCCTGTCACCAACATGTGATAAGATCTCTAACACCTCTATTTTCCCTCAATCCCAAAGATTGAAGTGAAAATAGTTCTGTATATGTTGATTCTGCATACAAAACTCCAGCACCACTCTTACCTTTAAGCTGATAAGTGGTACCTTATACATCACTACGTGAGTCATTTGGAAGATAGGTGGTGCCACCACCTTTGACCTTTGTTTTTAGCGCGGTTCTCACCTTGCACTACTCTGTCATAAGGGATTATGAGCAATGCCCTTGGTAAAAAGTGAAATAAAGAATATTTTACGAAGCTTCTAGAATAAAAGCTTTGTGGATAGCCTTATTCCTACTCACTTGGGTCAGTTAAGATTGAGATCCATGCTTTGGGGATCTCATTGCCACCTTGTTAGTTTTTCAACATTCAAGCTAGCATTATGTTAAGATCTTTAATTGAGAGAACAAAAAGTACAGCAATCAAACATAAGAGACAATGAACATAGTGTTTTTCCTTGGGGAAACCATAAATCGATAAAACCTCACAACTTCCTCAGAGATAGAATTAGCATAAAGGAAAAACCACAAAACAGTAAGATGTACTCCTAACAGCAGTAACCTTCTTCTTCACTAGCCCCAGTGTCTTCTCCTTACTCAACTATGTGCTACACTTGACTGTGTAAGTGGTGTGTACTAAATA
Source organism: Pseudotsuga menziesii (assembly GCA_001517045.1). NCBI lineage: Eukaryota > Viridiplantae > Streptophyta > Pinopsida > Pinales > Pinaceae > Pseudotsuga > Pseudotsuga menziesii. The sequence continues at coordinate 207,365 of LPNX011152698.1, read as the reverse complement.
GAGATCCTAGCTCTCTATTTATACTAATCTCAACATGACTAAAACCCTTCTAGGGCCGACCTCTACTAAGAGAGTGTAATAACTCTAGTGCCGCGAAACTGCGGGGAATTTAACCCTTAGACAATCAGAGGGTTACCCATAATGACTTGACATGACTTGTTTATATTATTGATTCTTCTGATCAGAACATCGGGGCATGACATAACATGATAACATCCTGAAATAAACATCAGGTTAAAATAGATAAGAAATACAAGTGAAATACATTCCGAAGTTACAATTACATCAATACTCCCTGTTAACTAGGAAGGTATTCTCTCAACAAAATTTTCATCACTGGTCTTCTTCTCTGTATCAACTGGATCATCTCATCATCTGCATCTTTAAGTCTTCTTCGTCTTCAAGTCATCTTTCATTTGGATCTGGATCATCACTCGATCTGGATCATCGTCAGTGGATCATACTCGATCTGGAACATCCTCACTGGATCATACTCGATCTAGAACATCATCATTAGATCATACTTGATTTGGAATATCATCATTGGATCATACTCGATCTGGAACATCGTCACTGGATCATCATCACTATATCTGGATCATCACTTGATCTGGAACATCGTCACTGGATCATACTCGATCTGGAACATCATCATTGGATCATACTCGATCTAGAATACCATCACTAGATCATACTCGATCTGGAACATCATCACTGGATCATCATCACTAGATCTGGATCATCACTCGATCTAGATCATCATCACTGGACTTGATCTGGATCATCACTGCTGGATCTGGATCATCACTTGATCTGGATCTCTCGGATTCATCATAACTGGATCTAGATCATAGCTCGATCTGGATCTTCTCTGGTCATCATCATATGTGCTATCTCATGATTCTTCTCGTCACGGGAAGTTCTATAGAACCATCCTTATTTCATGCTGGGTGTATGCCTACCTCCTCGTAGTTCTTTGGTAGCCCTTATATCTGACCTACTCGTCAGAATGGAAGTAGCCCTAACATCTGACCTACTCGTCAGAATGTCCAGCACTCACATCTAACATGGAAGGAACTTAATCCTTTAGCCATGAATAGAATGGAACTACCCTTACATCTGACCTACTCGTCAGAATGACGGTAGCGCTTACATATGACTTACTCGTCAGAATGGCCAGTTGTCACATCTGTCATGGGAGGAACTTAATCCTTTAGCCATGAACAGAATGGCATTGCCCTTACATCTGACCTACTCATCAGAATGGTGGTAGCCCTTACATCTGACCTACTCATTAGAATGGCCACCTCTCGCATCTGACATGGGAGGAACTTAATCCTTTAACCATGAATAGAATGGCTCAGCCCTTATATCTGACTTGCTCATCAGAATGGCTATGAATCTCAGTACTCATATCTATCAAGGAAGGAACCAATCCTCTCACCATGATAGAATGGCTTAGCTCTTATATCTGACCTACTCGTAAGAATGGATATGGGACTCATCACTTTCCCTTGGAGGAAACCTCTATTTGGAGAACACCAAGCTTCTCGCTGAAGTACTTGAACTTCACCCTAGCCAATGGATTTTTCAACACATCAGCTATCTGTTCCTCCATCGCAACATATTAGATCTTCACTGCTCCCCTCTACACCATATCCCTGATATAGTGATACTTGATCTCAATGTGCTTCGACTATTCATGGAAGACTGGATTCTCTGACAACTTCACGCAACTCTGGTTGTCACAATGTATACAAGTAGCATCCATCTAGAGATCAAATAAATCAAACAGTAGCTTTTGTAGCCATACTGCCTCACAACTAGCTGAACAAGCTGCAACATACTCTGCTTCAGCTGTACTCAGTTCCACACAGGATTGCTTCCTGCTAAACCAAGAGATCACATCTGATCCCTTACTAAAGCAACACCATGAAGTGATATTCCTATCAATGGCATTGCCTTCCCAATCTAAATCAACATAACCCTCCAAATTAATCTTTTTATTCACATCGTACTTGATCCAATAATCAACTATACCCCTCAGGTACCTTAGAATATGATTTACAACAATCAAGTGAACATTTCTCGGATCTGTCAAGAACTAGCTCAAGGTGTTCACAGCAAATCAAATGTCTAGTCTCGTGTTCACCAGGTACATCAAGGACCCAATCATCTGACGATACATCGCAACATCAATTGAATCTGATGAAGCATCACTCAATAGGTTTAGGTTCGATGCCATAGGTGTGGCCATAGCCTTGCAGTCCATCATCCCAAACCCCTTCAGGATCTCTACTGCATACTTCCCTTGTCCAAGGAAGTTTCCATTTGTACTCTGCCACACCTCCATACCCAAAAAATAATGCATCATACGCAAGTCCTTCATCTCGAACTTGGCAGCAAGCTTTCTCTTTGTATCAGCAATCAACCCATCCATACCTATCACAAATAGACCATCTACATATAGTAGAAGTATCACCCAGTTGCCATCTTCAACCTTGTAGTAAAGGTTGGAATCTTCTTTACTCTTGGTAAAGCCCAAACTGGATAGAAAGCTATCAATTCTACCATACCATGTCATGGGTGAATGTTTCAAGCCATACAGGGCTTTCTTCAATATGCACACATGAGACTCCATGTCATGTGTCTCAAAACCAAGTGGTTGTTCCACATATACGTCCTCTTCTACTACACCATTCAAGAAAGCAGTCTTGACATCCATCTGGTGTATCTTCCATTTAATTGTTGCAGCAAGAGCAAGTATTGATCTGATGGAAGTGTATCTGGCTATGAGTGAAAAGGTTTCTTCATAATATATTACTTCCTTCTGAGAGAAACCTTGAGCCACAAATCTTTCCTTATATTTTTCAATGCTACCTTCTGTAGCATGCTTGATTTTGTAGATCCATTTGGAAGTTACAACTGACTTCCCTTTTGGTCTTGGGAGTTACAACTAACTTCCAAGATTCCTTTTTCTTTGCTCTCGCCGCTTGGAAATGTCTTCTTTGTATTCTTTCCTTTCGCACATCCTTTGCAGACCCCATCATGTTTTGCTTGGATTTCTGGAATACCTTCAACAACTTTGCTTGCAATCAGTAGTGCTTTGTAATGCACATGTGCAAGCCTTCTATGCCAAAGTTCACTTGGCTCTACTGTGTCATGGACCAAGGCTTGTTCTGGATGGCCCTTCAATTTGTGCAATCCTCCTTCTTGTTCTCCAATCACCACCACATCATCGATAGTCTTTCCTTTTGGCCACATGATGACTTGACCATCTATGAATGCAACTCACATTCCTTTTGCATCTAATGTTGATATGGACAGGAGGTTCTTCTTGAGTCTTGGAACAAACAATTTTTCCTTCATTGTTAGAGACTTTCTAGAGTCTAGTTTATAGGAATATTCCCCACTACTTTTTATTGGATATTGGTAGTCATCTCCTAGCTTTACCTTGTGAGGTGATTCATGTTCTGACAGTCTTACAAAGGATTCCTTGAATCATGTCATATGTTTGGAAGCCCCACTGTCGATGAGCCAATCATCACTTCCATGAGGAATGTTTCCCGTGAGAGTGAAAATCAAAACATATTCATCCTCGTTTGAAGAATCTTCACTTCATATCTGGTTCTCTTCTTGGATGGTTCATCATCCTCTGCAGCATGAGCATGATGTCTAATTTTGTTGCTCTTGTTTGTTGGATTTGGTTTCTTAGGACAGTTCTTTGCATAATGTCCTGCTTCATCACATGTATAACATATGACTCTAGATAAATCCTTTTTGTGATAGGACTTACCTCTCAGGAAATGACATCTTCTTTTGGATGTCTTGGAGTGAGACTTGGAGTGCACCGTGAGAGCCTGATATTCACTTCCCATCTTCTCTTATTGAGCTGCTATTCCAGCTTCTTATTGACAACATTCTTCCCATAGTCTGGTTATCTTGACTAAATTCTTTCTAGCACAGATTCCTTGGATGAAAGAATCCCATGACCCAGAGAGGCCATTCAAAGTAGTCATCACAATCTCTGCATTTTCCACTTCTTCATCAACAGCTTCTAGTTGTTCCTTGATTTGAGAAACTCTTGTAAAGTAAGAGTATTGTTTCTGCATTTTGAATCTTCACATTCTTCAACTGGTTTCTCAGAGTCATCTTCCAGTTTATGTTCTTCCCTTCAAACAATTTGGTTAGGGAATCAAACTTAGCTTTAGGTGTCTTTAGGGAGGACACCTGTGGTATGAGATGATCCTTGATAGAATCAACAATGATTCTCTTTTCCATAAACAACTTCTTCTTATGCAAGGCCTTAGCCTCATCTCCCTCTGGAACTGGAACCTCCTCATGGATGTAGGAGTCTAACTCATTCTCTTCTAGGACCAGGGAGATCCTATGCTTACAAGATCAGAAGTTATCAGCTCCCTCAATATTTTAATCAAGCTTGGTATGATGAGACATCTTAACTGAGAACCTCAAATGGAAATACAAAATTTTATATCTTACCAGGTCAAGATGTCATATATGAAACTTGAGCTGAAATCATGCAGAGCTGGTTCAAGAGCAAATTAGGGTTTTGCTTTTCTGGAGTTCTGTCCAACCAAATGCCTTGAAATTTATCCCTGACTTCAATTTTGGGGAGGAGATCAATCAACGCCTTGGCTCACTGAAAAATTCCTCCTCTGTGAAAAGCCCTAATTTTCGGCAGTAGTGACAGGTCCAAAAGTGAAAAACCTTAGAATTGGATTCTGCTTCAACAGAAAGATGCGCCCTAAGGAGGAGAGTTATTCCACCTTACTTTTTCTGAAAATATGTGGAGAGAGATCCACAAAGTAGGAAGCCCTAGTTTGCATAGCTACACAGTGTCTTCTTCTCAGGTTAGCTCTAATTCCATGTTAGTTTTTCAACATTCAAGCTAGCATTATGTTAGGATATTTGACTCAGAGAACAACAAGTACATCAATCAAGCACGAGAGACAATGAACACAGTGTTTTTCCTTGGGGAAACTAGAAATGGAGAAAACCCCACAATTTCCTCAAAGATAGAATCAGCACAAAGGTAAAACCACAAAACAGTAAGATGCACTCCTGACAGCAGTAACCTTCTTCTTCACTAGCCCTAGTGTCTTCTCCTTCCTCAACTATGTGCTACACTTGAGTGCGTAAGTGATGTGTACTAAATAGATAGTCGAACTCTCTATTTATGCTAATCTCGTCATGACTAAAACCCTACTAGGGCCGACCTCTACTAGGAGAGTCTAATAACCCTAGTGCCTGAGTCTAATAATCTGATTGCTTCCAAAAATTAGTTTGGAGTTTGTTTCTTGTTTTTTTTCTCGATTGAAGAGTTGTTTGAGAAAATTTTTGGTTTCAAAGAAAAATTGAAAAGAAAAAGAACCTCTCTCCTTCCCGTAATTAGGCATAATCTGAATGGTAAAGTGAATGAACATGCATATCATCTTTGCATGGTTTTACTTTTTCTGTCAAATCCAAGCCTCTATTCACCATGCATTTGATTTTCAAGAGAGAATGTAGATATTATATACAATCTTAGAAACCCCCATACCTCATAAAGAACCTCTTTTGACTCTTCTCCCCCGTAATACAGATCCTTGGGCTCTCGCTGAAATTAAACCTTCTTGTGATGTCATCCAGTATATGGTGAGACTTATCGCAATCCAGGTCAAACCTCTTATTTCTCCCCTGCAGCATTGAGTTCTAGGTCTGTTTCTAGTCATTCCATACTTTCTATGGATGGGGGGCAACCTTCAGTTCCAATAGTGTTTGTACCTTCTAACACCGGCAGGAAACCCTCGGTGCAACCTACGTTACACACTAATGGAACTGTTACAATTAATAGGAAAACCTTCGATGTAGGACAATCCATAGTATATGTCCCTCCCACTAATACAAATGTGATGAACCCCCCTTCCAGTCCAGGTCAGCCCTCGGTGGTGCAACCTACATTTTATCAACCCTCATGGGGTTATGGTTATCTAGAAAATCAACTTCTTGTAGGATTTATATGAATTATCAACCCAACCCTATAGGAATGTATTATATTGGAATTCCATGCCCTGGGAATACTTTTACACTATCAAGGAAATCCAATTGGTCTTATATGTTAGCGATGGGAGGAATACCTATTCATACTGCTGGTAGTGCCGGAGGGCCACCTTATGGTTGTCCTCCTCCTAGTGGTCCTAGGGGTTTTGGTGGCCCTCCTCTTGGTGGTCCTGCTGGTTCTATTGGCCCTCCTCCTAGTGTTCTTGGTGTTCCTGGTGGTCCTGGGGGTTCTGGTGGCCCTCCTCCTAGTGGTCCTGGTGGTCCTTGTGGTCCTCGAGGTCCTGGTGAACCTCCTCCTAATGGTCCTAGTGGCTCTAGAGGCCCTAACCCTGGAGGTCAATCTTTAGGAAGTACATCATCTCATCAGTCATTTCAACAACCTATGTATCAATCAACCTACAACCCTACTGGTGGTTACATGCCTTATCAATATTTCCAGTACGTGGAACCAAATCGTCAATTACCTTTCCTAGAAACTTTGGAATTACTTGATTTTTCCAAGTTGATTAATGACCCCATCCAACAAAATCCTTCATGGCTTGCAATTCCATTAAAGTTTCCATCAGACATCCCAAAATTTGATGGTAAGCAGGGAGATTATCCCAAAAAGCACGTTATGACTTTCCATCTATGGTGTTTATCCAAATCCTTGATTTATGATTCTATTCGATTGAGACTCTTCCAGCACACTTTGACCAGTGTGGCTGCGAAGTGGTATATTGAAATTCCATTACATTTGTTTGTGGATTTTATTGCATTGGAAACTGTCTTCCTCATACACTTTTAGATACCATTTGTTACAAAATGGGTACAGACATTTTAACTTCTCTGCATCAAAACACCTCCACACACATATTGGATCACATCCATGAGTTGAGAAGGTGGATAAGGCTCATTAAAGATCCTATCTCAGACCACTCTTAGCTGATTGGTTTACAAAGTCTTTGTTTCCACCTATTTCTCAAGATGTGGCTATGGGTAGCATTGTCACTAAAGAGCAGGCTATTAGTCAGGCTGAGTACCTGGATTTGTTGTATTCCCAGTCTGGAACACTGTATGGCTTGATCTCTCAAGCTCCTCGTCCTAGCACTGACCCCACTAAGCCACCTGTAGAAACTCCTCCTGATGGGATTGATGGTTCAATCCAACCCTCATCAACAGTGAAACCTCCCAAGCAACCCAATGCTTCTGCTACTACTCCTTCAACTCCCAAGGTTTCTGTTGAGGTGAATGCTATTCAAAGTACTCAAACACCCGGTAATAATAAAAATAACGGTAAAGGGAAAAACAAAAAACCTAGAAACCAACAAGAGAAACCAAAACCTACGACCAATGAAAATGACAAAGGGAAGAGAAAAGAAAAATATCCATGTTTGTTGTGCAAAGGGGATCAATTCATGAAGGAGTGTCCCCGTCATGAAGAAATCAATAAATTTTTGAAAACTAATCCTATGCCAGCAGTTCTCACTGATCCTTTCTCTTCTCAGTAACAACTGATAGATCACATGTCTAATTAGGTAAATTCTAGTTCTTCAGAGGAAATTCACATGATATCCTCAAAAACTGTTCATTTACAAACTCGAATTTAGAATTATGACAAACCTGCAGATAAAAAGGAAGATAATTCTTCTTCAGATAAAGCTCCCCCCTATTGGTTCTCCTGCGTCCTTGTCTAATGGTCCCCTAACTATTGAGAAACCTAATCTTGACATGATTTTGTGTCTGCCCAAGAGTACTCTTAGAAAGTCTATTTTCAACCCTAATTCCTGAGATGAATAGTTTTACAACGTCGTTGAAGATCTCACTTAGGAACCATGTGAAATGTCTACCTTGGAAGTACTCCAAAGTTGTCCTACACAACGCAAAAACTTGTTAACTGCATTAAGAGCCTTAGACCCAGAAAACACTAATTTGATTCATTTCAATGTCGAGAAATATAAGTCTAGGATTCCTCACCAACTTTCTTTTCATATCATGACGAAAGTAGTTGGGAAAAAGGTCTTTAGAACTGTCTTAGACGAAGGAGCTTTAACTTCAGTTTTGTCCCTATCTTGTTGGAAATCCCCCGGCTCTCCCGGGCTTATGAAATCACCGAAGACCCAAAAATCCTTTGATTGAAGAGGTTTCAAACCCCATGGTCTCATACCAACACTTTAGGTTGAGCTTGGGGAAAAAACTATTTCCGTTCAAGTGGAAGTGGTGGATACCCCTTTAGACTACAATCTCATGCTAGGAAGAAATTGCTTTTATGCCATGACTGTTGTCGCATCGATGGTATTTCGAACCCTCCAATTTACATATCTAGGGAATATTGTAACAATTGATCATCTTGATTTCTGTATGCCGGATGTTACTATCCCTACGAAAAATAACATCCCTATGTTAGTTTAGTCCCCTCCTCCTTACCAGTCGATCGAGATAGGCATGCTGAAGGATTCTTCCCTTATGGGGGTATTCCTGTCAGCTCCTCCTAACACAGAAACAATGACAATAAATATGATTTCTTCATTTGGTTATGCTCCCAAGGGAATTTTTTTTTTGAGTCAACCTCATTGAGTGCACACAAAACAAGGTACAACATTTTCCAAACCCTTCCTATGACCACACTGATGATCTTCATCTAGTGGCTTCGGATCCTTACCACCTGCCTTACCATTTAGAACCCTCTCTTCCTACTCTAGTTTATCTCTCCTAGAATTTTCCTTCTGACGATTCCATTATGGAGATCATGAGTATGAATGAATCCATATGGGAGGATAACCATCATAGATCCTCATTCCTCCCCAACACTAGTTTAGTAGACCATGATTTTGCATCTCTCTTTAGTACTGATATTGTCCATACTCCTCAAACTCCTGTATTGTAGTAGAACACTGAATATGAAGGAAATCTCTGCAACATTAATAAGACAAATCCAATCGACATATCATTCAAGCCTGGAACTCTTAAGCATGTTCATGTTGGGAAGAATTGCTCAGTAGAAGAATCTGAAGCATACAAATCGCTTTTCAAGGAATTCTGAGATAGTTTTTCCTGGTCCTATGAAGAAATGCCTAGGATAGACCCGTCTATCGTGGTCCATGAAATCAAAACCTATCCCATAGCCAAACCTATCAAGAAAAAACTTAGGCAAGTCCATCCATAGAAGGTTGCAGCTATCAAAGATGAAATAGAAAAACTTCTAAAAGTAGGGTTTATTTATCCCGTGCCCCTGACAAAATGGGTATCAAACATTGTCCCTGTCAATAAAAAATAGGCACTATTAGACTCTGCATCGATTTTAGAGATTTGAATAAATCTTGTCCCAAAGACAACTTTCAAACTCCGTATATCGACCAGATTATTGATAATTGTGCTGGAAGTGTCATCTTCTCATTCATGGATGGATTTTCTAGCTATAATTAGATAGAGATATTTCCTGTCAATCAGCACAAGATGACATTTATTTTCCCATGGGGAACTTTTGCGTATAGAAAGTTACCATTTGGATTGAAGAACGATGGAGCTACATTTCAGCATGCTATGTCTTATGCATTTCACGATGTCAAACATATTGTGGAACCGTACCTTGACAACCTGCCAACTCATTCACATCGATAGGAGGACCACCCTGGTCATCTGAGGGATATTTTTCTGAGATGTTGTCATTATAATATATGACTCAATTTGCATAAATGTGTTTTTTGCATTGAAATAGGACGTCTGCTAGGTTTCCTAGTTTCTAAGGATGGCATCGAGATAGATCCATTGAAAATTGCAGCTATTCTAGCCCTATCAGCCCCAACCAATCTTACTGAACTCCAAATTTTGCAAGGGAAGGAAAACTTTCTCCGTCGTTTCGTGTGCAATTTTGCAGAGAAAACATATGGCTATATGTCTCTCCTAAAAAAGGACACCCTATTATTTTGGGATAACTAAGCCCAATGCACCTTTGGTAATATTAAGCATGCTTTGACCCATTCACATGTGATACAACCTACAAATTATTCAAAGGATTTTATCTTATACATTGCTGCCTCCACTACTACCATCGAGATGGTTTTGGTGCAGGAAAATCCTGATGGTCATAAGCACGTGACCTATTACACCTACAAGAATCTCATAGATTATGAAACTCGATACTCACATGTGGAGAAGCTATATCAGCTTTTAGTAATACATCATGCATATCTATTTAGTGATGCTCATGGTAGCATATTACAACCATACTAATCTATAGAATAGTCAGCTAAAGCATCCTGGAACACCTGCAGTGTGCTTTTGATACCTCATGGGGAGGTCATCGATTGACGCATCATGTATATCTAGAGTCAACCTTTCCAGTTTTTCCTCTAAATCTCCCATTGGTTCGTCACCCCATTGAACAAAATGAGCTCCATCTCATTTGTCCAATGGGGAAGATCTGTTAATGTAATTGTAACTTCGGATTGTATTCACTTGTATTTCTTATCTATTGTAACCCAATGTTTATTCCGAGATTTTCTTATGTCATGTCATGCCTCGATGTTCTGATCGGGAAGTTTCTATAATGTGAAATTCATGTCAAGTAATTGTGGGTAACCCTCCTATTGGTTAAGGGTTAAATTCCCCATAGTTGTGGGGCCCTAGGGTTATTATACTATCCTAGTGAATTCCACCCTAGTTGATTCATTGTAAGTCAAGGAAATAGTCCCCACCTATGTTAAGAATAAACCTCCTTGTTTATCGGAGGAGGCAAAGTCCCCACAAGTTTTGGGGCACTAGGGTTATTAAACACTCCTAGAGATGTCGGCTCTAGTAAGTAATTGTTAAGTGAGGCTGATATGTTGGAGTGGGTTCCAAGTGAACGAAAGAATATAAATAGAGAGTGAGTCTCTCTATTTAGAACACACACACTCACTCATTGGGGTGTATGAGTGAGAGAAGAGAAGCTCTCTCAGTGTGAGAGAGAGAGACAGAAGCTGTGGAGATCATCTTACTATTTTTGGGTTTTACTTTTAGTGTTGATTCTATCTCTGAGGAATTTTCAGGGTTTTTTCCTTTATGTTTTCCCTTACAAAAATTCTTTGTCTCTTTTCTCTTGTGTTTTATTATTGTGCTTGTTATTCTCTCAGTTAAATATCCTAATGTAATGCTAGGTTGAATGATAAAATTATAACATGGTATCAGAGCTAAGCTGAGAAGAAGACATTGTGCAGCTATAGAAGCTAGGGCTTCTTATTTTTTTCTCTCTCTCCACAATCCATCGGCAAAAGTATGCTAGGATGACTCTCCATTGAAGGGTGCATCTTTCTGTCAAAGCGAAATTCGATTCCGAGCATTTTCAGTTTTGGTGTGGAAAATTAGGGCTTTCTACAGAAGAGGAATTTTTGAGTGAGCCCAACATAAGATTCTTCTACTCNGACCTGGATCAAGAAATTTGGTTGGGTGAAACTCTGGGAAAGTCAAACCCTAGTTTGACCCCGAGCTAGAAAAACCCTAAATACTAAAACTGCTAAGTTTGGGTACATTCGCTATATACCGAGATTGGAAAAGTCCCAAGAGTGGAAAATTTCTGATGCTGAATATAAAATCCTGATTTACAACTTTTCCAAAATTCAGCCTCAGGTTCACTATATTTTGGGAGATATGATCCCTCCAAGTTAGGGTTCTAACCTCTTCCAGAATTCATCCCTAAATAGGACACCTGGGGAGAATTGATATATCTTGGGCTATAGAGGTCCAAATGGAATTTATTAAGACGTTACATAAAGGGAATAGACTTTAATTTCTGTGGTACAAATTTTAGAACCAGAAGATGAACCAGTGACACGTGGAAGTCCATACAACTTCGCTAGTTTGAACAGTCCTGTAACAGGTCACCTTGGGAAAATGCTCATAAATCACAATTGGTGAAACCAATTCTTATTAAACCTATGGTGTTGGCTCAGGGACATTCGAGGCTACCTCAAGGATATTTTTTAGACTTATAGGAGCTGTATGTTTGTAGATACCTCAGAAACAGTAACAGGCAATTCTGTAGAAGAAATTGGAAAACGAGGGCTTCCTATTCTGGGAGCTTCCCTCCATTGTTTTCAGAAAAGGAGTACATTGGACAGATCCATTTGAAGAGATATATATTTATATCCAATAAGATCTGAAATATTCTAAGTTTTGAAAATTAAGGTTTCTCTGACAAACCCTAGATCAACCACCTTCGAAACTAGGACGGATACCTCAAATCGGTAAGATCTAATCTTTTGCTATTTTCATTTGAGGTTATAATTTAAAAGTGATCTATCACATCAGCTTGATGATAATATTGGTGAAGTTTACAAATTCCCAGCATGGAAGTATATGATCTCTTTGAAGAAAATGAATTGGACACCTACATGAGTAGATAGGTTCCAGTTGCAGAGGGAGATGAGGCTAGAAGCCTTACATAAGAATAACTTGGTCAAGGCCAAGAAGATCATTGTTGATTCAATCATGGATCAACTTGTACCACAAGTGTCTTCCATAAAGACACCGAAGATGTTTGATTCCTTGACCAATATATTTGAAGGGAAGAACATACATTAGAAGATGACCTTAAGAAACCAGTTGAGGAATGTGAAGATCCAGAATGTAGAGACCATGCAGTGATACTTTACAAGGGTCTCTCAAATCAAAGAACAACTTGAAGTGGTAAAAGAAGAAGTGAAGAATACAAAAGTGGTGATAGCCACCTTGAATGGCCTCCCAGGATCATGGGATTCATTCGTTCAAGGAATGTGTGCTAGAAGGAAGTGATTACTTTCAGTAGACTCTAGGAAGAAGAAGAAGCTCGACTCGTAAGAAGAGAAGAGAATATGGGAACAATTGAAGATCAAGCTCTCACCATCAAAAGAAGATCCCTCAACCAGTGAGGAATGTGAAGATCTGAACTATTGAAGAACCTATTATCCATCTTATCATTTGGATAAGAAATGATGCTATTATGAATGAAGAATACGATGAAGCTGAAGGCTCAAGAAGGAGTCTACCCACGAAACAAATAAAGATAAGTATTCAATTTTAATTTCATAAAATTGTTTTGTTATGCAATTGTTTATATTCAATTAATGTATTATGCATGATAGAGTGTTTCCATTAATGACAGTATACTACTAATATGCATGTGATGGGTAAGTAGCTCATGGTTCTATACAACTCTCCATTGTTACTTATCTAGAATGAAGCCTCTTTGCTAACATATTGGATTATTGCATAATCTCAATGTTGTCCTGGTAGAGATGGAAGGCATCTAGAAAAGTTTCAGTGAGATATGGATGAATGTTGTATTGGATAAAGTAGTTGCATGACCATATATTTATAATAAGAATTTTCCAGTATGAATATTCCTTATGAAATGTTTGTAACCATACAAATGCATTTGACTTGTAGGAAAGATTGCATACATAATCTCCTATAAGCAAAGAAGAATGAAACTTGTTCCAAAGAACAAGTGATGATAGTTTAAATATGAAAAATAATATGAAGAATGCAGTTGCATCATTGATGTAGAACCTTCCATGATGAAGGGGAAGACCAGTTCAAGAAGAATGATGTCTAGGATGCAGTATCGATACGTGAAGGGGAGTCTGTAGTTCCATCATGCAGGAGATGGAAACATCGTGGGATACAAGGAAAGATTCAAAGAGACATTTGTAGCTAGACACATGACAGGCAGAATCATCTGTGCAAATGAAATAAGACCTTGTACGAGCTCAGAAGACACCCACAGGATATCACATACATGAGAAGCTTGATGAAGATCTAAACCCTTACTACAAGGTTGACAATCTCATAGATGGGTGCAAGTATAACTTTTGAAAAGGTTCAAGATAGAGGATCTTGGTATCAAATGATCCTAAATGGTTACATAAAAGATTAGTAGCATAGGAAGCTACTTATCACTTTGGAACAGAATGTTTCAGTGCATAGAATACGCAAGACAAAGGGAGTATGATGCTTTAGAGGGAGTGACTATAGAAGATCCCGTGTTTCAACATGATACAACAGGATGGACAGATTACTGATGACTTTAGGCTTTACTGAGAGTAAAGTGGATTCTAACCTTTGCTTCAAGGTTGAAGGTGGAAGACCAGTGATGCTCCTGTTATGTGTCAATGCACTATTTTCTAGTCATGGAGGCATGGAGAAGGGAAGTATGCAGTAGAGATCCTGAATAGGTTCAGGATGATGGACTACATGACCACACCTATGGCTTCAAACCTGAGGCTGTTAAGTGATGCTTCATTAGAAATAGTTGATGCTACGATTTATCATCAGATGATTGGGTCCTTGATGTATCTAACGAACATGAGACCAGAAATTTACTTTGCTATGGACACCTTTAGCCAGTTCTTGACAGATCCAAGAAATGTTCACTTGATTGCTGCAAAGCATATTCTGAGGTACCCGAGGGGTACAACTGATTATGGGCTCAAGTACGAGGTGAATCAGAAGATTAACCTAGAGGGTTATGTTAATTCAAATTGGGCAAGCAGTGACATCGATAAGAAGAGAACTTCAGGGTGTTGCTTCAATATGGTATCAGGTTTGATATCTTGGTTTAGCAGGAAGCAATCCTGTGTGGCACTAAGTACAACTGAAGCAAATTATGTCACATCTTGTTCAGCTAGTTGTGAGGCAGTACTATGGCTATGGAAGCTATTGTCGGATTTATTTGATCTCCAGATGGATGCTACTTATATACATTGTGACAACCAGAGTTGCGTGAAGTTGTCAGAGAATCCAGTGTTCCATGACAAGTCAAATCATATCGATATCAAGTATCACTATATTAGGGATATGGTCCAGAAGGGAGTAGTGAAGCTCTAGTATGTTGCGATGAAGGAATGGATAGTTGATGTATTGATGAATCCATTGACTAGGGTGAATTTCAAGTACTTTAGGGTGAAGCTTGGTGTTCTCTAGATCGAGGTTTCCTCCAAGGGAAAGTCATGAGATCCATAGACATTCTGATGAGTAGGTCAGATCTAAGGGCTGAGCCATTCTATCATGGTGAGAGGATTGGTTCCTTCCATGTCAGATATGAGTGCTAAGATCCATAGCCATTCTGACAAGTAGGTCAAATGTAAGGGCTGAGCCATTCTATCATGGTGAGAGGATTGGTTCCTTCCATGTCAGATATGAGTGTTGAATGTCATTCAGGGAATGGAGGTACCTAGCCAGTTACTAGGAACACTTAGTCTAGGACTGAGAGATCCATTTTGATGAGCAGGTTAGATATATGAGCTGAGCCATTATGTCATGGTTAAAGGATTAGGTTCCTCCCATGTCAAATGTGAGTGCTATCCATTCTGTCGAGTAAAACAAATGTAAGGGAAACTGCCCTTCTCCTGGAGAATGGAGGCATTTGGTCAGTTACCAGGTAGCTCAATCTGGTACTGGGGGCCATTGTGACGAGGGTGTAGGATTTGGTTCCTATCAGGTTAGATGTGAGTGTAAGCCTTTTCGAACATGCAGATGGATTGGTTTCTTGTATGTGTCGAATGTAAGTGCAGAGCCTTTCTTCAATCATGTGTTAATTAGATATAAGTGCTGAGCCTTTCTTCGATCATGTGTTGATTAGATATAAGTGTTGTACCTTTCTTCGATCATTGGTTAATAAGATATAAGTGCAGGAGCCTTTTGGAATGGAAGATCGGTTCCTTGCATGGCCAAGTGTAAGTGTTGGGCCTTTCTTTGATCATTGTTTTATTAGATGTAAGTACTGGGCCTTTCTAGTAGGGTTGTGGGCTTTATTACCACATGGTCAGATGTGAGTGCTAGGCATGCCTTTCTGATATGATTATATGTTAGTTCATACATGATCAGATGTAATTACTAGGAAAAGACCTACATGGTGGCTAAGCCTACATCCAACATGAAAAAGGGCTAGATTTGTAGAACTTCCTATGACGAGAAGAATCATGAGATAGCACCTATGAAGATTCAGTATTGATGATCCAGCAGAGATGATCCAGATTTAGAGATGATGCTCCAAACATGAGCCAGATCAAGTGATGATTCAGATCCAAGAATGATGTTACAAAGATGATCCAGTGATGATGATCCAGATCGAGTGATGATCCAGATCCATAGATGAAGATGACTTGAAGACAAAGAAGAATTGAATACAAAGAAGAATTGAAGATGATGATGACTTGAATATGCAGATGACAAGAAGACCCAGAGAAGAAGACTAGTGATGAAAATTGTGTCGAGAGAATACCTTCCTAGTTAAGAGGGAATGTTAATGTAATTGTAACTTCAAAATGTATTCACTTGTATTTCTTATCTAGTGTAATGCGATGTTTATTCCAGGATGTTCTTATGTCATGTCATTCCCTAATGTTCCGATCGAGAAGTTTCTATAATGTGAAAGTCATGTCAAGTCATTGTGGTTAACCCTCCTATTGGTCAAGGGTTAAAGTCCCCACAGTTGTGGGGCCCTAGGGTTATTAGACTATCCTAGTGAAGTCGACCCTATATGAGTCATTGTAAGTCAAGGAAATAGTCCCCACCATTGTATTAAGGATAAACCTCCTTGTTGATCGGAGGAGGAAAATTCCCCACAAGTTGTGGGGAACTAGGGTTATTAGACACTCCTAGAGATGTCGGCTCTAGTAACTAATTGTTAAGTTAGGACGACATGTTGGAGTGGGTTCCAAGTGAACGGAAGAATATAAATAGAGAGTGAGTCTCTCTATTTAGCACACACACACTCACTCATTGGGGCGTATGAGTGAGAGAGGAGAACCTCTCTTAGTGTCAGAGAGAGAGACAGAAGCTATGGAGATCATCTTACTGTTTTTGGGTTTTAATTTTGGTGCTGATAATATCTCTGAGGAAGTTGTGGGGTTTTCTCCTTTATGGTTTCCCCGAGGAAAATTCTTTGTGTCTCTTGTCTTTTGTGTTTTATTTTTGTGCTTGTTATTCTCTCAGTTAAATATCCTATGTAATGCTAGCTTGAGTGATAAAATTATAACAATATCCCCAAGGTCATGCTACTCCAACACCTGCATGAAGATATTTAGGTATTGTTACTAGATATAAAAAAAATAAAAAACATTAAAATAAAAAAACACAAGTGCCATTTTAGAGTTTTTTTTTTACCAATGTATCCTTACTACTCATCAGGTGGAAGTGGTAGATTAGGGTCACCCCTGAAGTTAGTACTTGCGTATGCATAATCCTCAATCATGAGGATTTTGACATTCAACCAACAGAAAAATGGAGCCCCAAACTTCACTTTTCCCCTGCCATCCCCCATGCGGGCCGATCATGCCCACCTTAGCATACAAGGGTCTCTCTCCCTCAGCTCAGTAAATACCATGTGGGGCCTCAGATGAGGGACCCAATCAAAGAAGAAACATGCTAAGATAGATCCATAGCCGAACTGTTTTTGCTCTCCTTGCTGACACTTAGTTAGTTGGTCCTTGAAGACTGGAAGTAATGCTTCTACCGAGTTAAAGACAGTAGGTGCCATGGACTCTATAGCATATAGCATGTGTAATCTAGAATATTAATGAGGTCCTTGGCTCCCAGCCAACCTCTGCATAGTGAAAATATATGTACGAAGAGGATCATCCACCACTGCCTTAATGGGAATTTTCTTCCCAGACATTTTGGTACCATGTATGTAGTACCGGTTGATTGACTCCTTGGTAGTCACATCCCCTCCATGGTAACCAACCAGTGAAATAGGATCACCCCATTTGCCATAATCCTATCAAGAAGTAGATATCCTCTACCTCGATAGTCAACACATGCGCTCCCACCTCAAAATATTGCTGCTCTGGGTTCCACGTATGAACGATATACTCCAACAAGCATTCATGGGACAGCATGCAAGGAGTGTAGAATAATTTTAGGATACCACAGTCCCTCAATGTAGCTATGCATCATGCATTTCTCTCGATAAAGGCATTGTCATCATCATGTTCCTGTTCCTTCCATATAACAAATTTTGATCGGTTAGAACCTACCAAAAATAATTAATGGGCTAATTAAAACATAATCAATCATCAAAATCACTTTAAAACTCATATTTTTGCTTTCCCATTCAAATTTACATACTCGCAGCCAGCATCGCCTGAGCACTATTTGCATAGAGCGGTGGCACCATCTGAGTGCAATTCATTAGGCATGGTTTTTATTGGGAACCACCTATCCCGTAAGGGTCAGGAGTAGTGCCTGTATTTGGGATTTAGGGCTTGCCTAAAACTTCCCAAAAACTCCTCAAAATAAAAAATGAATTCATAAAAAGAAAAGGCTAGGGTTTAATCATTTACCTGTTCCAGACGGTGGAATCTCTCGGAATCACTAACTGAAGATCTGGTTCAATTTTCTCCAAAATGCTACCACCAAGTGGTAAATAGTAAAATGATTTGACTTTTACTAATCAAATGACTTATATATATATATATTTTAGGGTTTTTTAATGTTATGTTGATATTTAAAAAATCATTAGTATTATAAAACCCATTTATATAGTGCATTAAATTCATTTTTTGAGAGATTAATGATCATTTTGAGTCTTACAGGAGTAAAAATGAAAACAATAAAGTCCGTGGGAAGTTTGTTTTTGACTTTTTCGTACTTCCATAAAAGGGAAAAAGTCTCGAAGATTTTGTTTCGACACTTTGGTCTCGCTTTTAGAACTCAGTATCAAAGTTTCGAGTCTTTTTACAATTCTTTTTAGGCTCGTAAAAACTTCTCATCGTGAAAAATAAACCTAATGGAGTCTCCTTTAAGATCTTTTCAGACTCCCTAAATATGAAAATATTTCTAAGTACTTGTCTTCTTCTTACTCATGAAAGTATTTGAAGAGTCATCTCTCCAATGGTAGGTTATCTCTTTTTCGTTTCAGATAGACTATTTACGAAAAAGGAATGCTCCAGCCAATCATGATTGGAAGTGTTCTCTCGGGTATTATTTTATACTTTTATGGGCCCTAGAGACTAAATCATACGAAAGTGGACCCTTTGGAGTTTTCTTTTGTCTTCGTTCAGACTCTCTAAACATGAACTATTCTGAGTTTGCTTTCATTGGACTCGTTAAACTAAATATTGGGAGACTCGTTCAAGGAATGAAGCCCTCCTTTCTTAAGTTCGTGAAATATATGAGAATGGAATTGTCTTTAGATAAGCTTAAATGAGTGTTTGTTACCCTCTCTGGACTCTTAAAAATGAAAATAGGCACTCATCAATCATGATGGGGGAATTAAGGGAAGGGAATCATTTTGCAAACCAAATGGTAGTTGTTTGTCACCTTTGAGCATGGAACTTGTTTTTATATCATTCATTCAATTGGGTATTCAGCTGACTTACAAGTCAATCCACTTTCATGAGTCATGTCACTCCTTTGATTCTTTCAAAAGAATGCCTTGTCCACTGTCGTATTGTGTGTCCATCTGGTCTAGTCATGATTCCAATTCTTTTGTCATGTCTCCTGATGTTTAAATGAAGAAAGAATTTTACCCATGCATTTAAAACAACATTTGTGTCAGTAATTTGAGTCAGTCCTATGGTAACATTATCTATAATATTCCATAACTTTGTTCCAAGTTTCATGTCGTCGATGTGGGATTCATCATGGTCGTCCTTCAACGAGACTATTCCTGTCGACATCAGTTCATCATCTGGGAAATAATCCTAGAAACAAGTTTAGTATCTTGAGATATATATGCTTCAATGATAGATTCTATCACTCTCAACATAGGTTCACATCATTGACCTTTGATCGAAATATTCCATTGGGTGTTCGATGTCAAAACATCTATTTACACTCAGTAGATTGTACTAGGGTACCTTGGGAATCATTGACATCAATGGTGATCTCCCTCGCACTTGTTAATGGTTCACATCATTGGTTGGTAATCAAGTGGTTTCTACCATGTTCGACTTCAGAACATTGTAATCACATGAATATAATCGTACTTTGTGGAAGAAAAGGTGAAGAACCTAGGTATTTGCACTCATAGTTTTCTTACCAAGTTGCGATGGAGTATATTATATGAAGTACCAGCATGGATCCCCATTTGTATGGTCGTGGTTATGCTCAAATTTGCATCTGTATAACATAGATCTATGTTGTATATCTGGTAGCTATGTCAAATTTTAAGTCCTCTATCACATGGATCTATGTTGTATTCTAGTAGCCATGTTTGTTTATTCCTCTCATGGATCTGCCTTGTATTGTTCTGTAGCCATGATGAGGTTACATTTATTTTGTATTCAAATTATTGATATACTGGAGATTTCTACTCGATGATACTCTTCGATCAAGCTGGCTCTTACCTTGAAGTGATAAATTGCTCTATCAAAGATCTCGCCTATCGTATCCCTCTAGCATCATGCTTGGGGGGAATTCTGTTATACCCAAATCCTATCACCAGCATGTGATAATATCTCTAACACCTCTATTTTCCCTCAATCCCAAACATTGAAGTGAAAACAGTGCTCTAGATTTTTTATTCTACATACAAAACTCCAACACCTCTCCTACCTTCAAGATGATAAGCATTACCTTATACAACACCACCTGATTCATTTAGAAGACAGGCAGTGCCATCGCCTTTGACCTTTGTTTTTGGCATGGTTCTCACCTTGCACTGCTTTGTCATAAGGGAGTATAAGTGGTTCCCTTGGTAAAAAGTGAAAAGGAGAAGGTTTCGCAAAGCTTCTAGAATACAATATTCGTGGCTAGCCTTATCCCTACTCACCTGGGTCAGTTAACCTCAAGATCCATGCTTTGGGGTGCTCATGGCTAACTTATCCACCTATTTCTCAACCATTCCTATCCCTTTGAGCCCTATAAAACCAAGCTTATACTCCATGGTTGGGGGGATAAGGAAAAAAGTAAAGTTATGCTGTTGAATTAACATCCTGGCCTAATCCATTAGAGAGCATAGAGGAACAAGTTGGAGCTATCGGGGTTGAGATTTTAGTCTCGTGAAGGAGTGCATTGACACTAAGGAAAAAGGGTTCTAAGCTCTTTCATTCATATATTAATGCAAACTCAATTTCTTTCCCATATATCTGTTGTGTTATAATATCACATGTATATTATCAGATTCCTTAGTCACGGATATGGATCTAGAGATAGTTTTCTAGTATCTTTGATGTTGTTGTATGTTTCATGTGTTTTTGTAGGTCTTCCATCAAAGATCTTATTCAAGGCATCCATAGCCTCCAGTGAAAGTCTTATGACCTAGTTTTGACTCATTTGTTTTGGATATGAACCATTCAGACCAGAGAAACAACTTCTATCCATAGAAGGTGAAATATTCCTTATAAAAATATTCTCCTCACAATTTACAACACTCAATCACAATTTACAACACTCAACCACTTGATCTAGCCCACCAAACTTATAATAAACAAAAAATAATAATAACATTAATTTTCATCCATTCCCAAATTAAATTACACATTTTCCAATCTGATTTAATGATACCTATATCTACATTAATCCGACCATAGCTTTATTTTTAAGACTAAAGATACACAAAAGCATCATCACTCCAATCTGTACATCTACTACCTTCTACTCCAGTGGTTGTGGACCTCGTGTTTTTTTTGGCTAAAATTTTATGGAAATGGCTCATATGCAGATTTAAATGGTTGGAATTCCATATTTGAAGTACCTTAGGGGTATATGTATATATATAGGGTTACTTTTTTTAGTTAAAGTAAGATAAGTTTTAAATGATTTGTAACTGAAATCTTGTGTGTTTTTTTTTGCTAAACTTTCAAGGAAATGGTTTATATGGCAATTTTCAATAGTTGGAATTTCATATTCGAAGGACATTAAGAGTAATTAAGGGTATTAAATCTTTTGCAATTTCAACAATAAATAATGTCCATGGAGTCCAACCAAAGTTCCCCCACAAAATATGCAAATCCTCTCTAGAGTTTAGCCAACTCCTAATTAATTCTAACTCTCTCTACCTAGCTTTAAATCATCTTCAATTAATTATAACTAAATATTAATAAAGAATATTTATTTTCAAGTTAGATATCAATTATTTTTATGTGTAAAACTCTTGTATCTAGGGACCCTCTCTACACAGTTATATAACTACTAAAATGTCTATCCTCTCCTTATTTGTACTTATGGATTTTTAAGAAAAGAAAATGTTTGTTAATAGTTAATTAATTAACTTCAAATAAATTTATAACTATTTAACCCAATATGGTAACTATGCTATCAATCCATTGGCCATCTCTATAGTGACCATCTCCAGACTACATAGCCAGAGTTTAGGAACATAGCAGGTCACCAAGACGTTTGGAGCCTCCTCGATTTTTGATGCCTCCATTCTTGTAAAATTGTTTAGATTGATGCCAACCTCTCCCACCTTCACCAAATTCTCATTATCTTCACCCTGATCTAATGAACTTGTCTCACCTCCTATGCACTAGATTCTTTCTCCTTTCATTCTAGTCACTCAGTTTAGTTGATTTGATATTTATATGAATAAATAAAAACAATCTCTGGACCCTATTCTCTAGGTGAGATAATAATAACTAATTGGTATCTAACATGAATCGTTGTCAATACCCAAACACGAGCAGCATAGCTGATGTCTGTGCTAATGCCTAAGGCTGTAAGCATTAAGGAGAAAGCATAGTCAAGCAAGCAATGAAACATGATTTAATATTGCAAGTACTATTTATAGATTTAACCATTAATTGTATTTTCCAGTCGAAACTCAATGCTTGACCAACCAACTATTCCATAAACAATTTTTAGAAAAAAAATTGAATAAAATTTGTCACAATTCTACATATAGCATTTCTTTGAAGGAGTTAAAACCATAAATAATTCTGAATGTTTTTTTTAATGTAAATTTGTCACAATTCTACATATAGCATTCCTTTAAAAGAAAAATCATAAATACAAAAAATTATGTTTCTTCATTCACTTTAGTAATTACATTTTTCAAGACTTCGTTTATGCCTCTGAATGTGATGGAGTTGGTCAAATGTATTCAAAATTTCAAGATTGTCAAATGCATTTAAAATTTCTAATCCTAAACTGCTATGCAAACCTGTTGTGAGTTCTCTTTACAAACTTTGTATACAGTAGCTCAATATCAAACACTGAATCTTCAACACTATGCATGTGTATGTTGCTAAGAATTGTAGAAGGAGATGGGATGAAGGCATAATTCATGTAAGTCACAGGAACATGAAACGTTATTGCACTTTTGATGGTAGCTATCCCCACACAGTCTTCCTTTGCGGATCATCATAAGGACAAAATGAAAATGTCCTTTAATAGTGACTACTTTTGTCTCAGAACTTCAATATAGATGACATTCCTATCGAATTTTCCATGTTCTGTCTATGTATAAAAAAAACAGAAATTTACTTTTCCTCCAGAGAGCCAAACTAAAAAAAAATTCACTAGATATAGATATTCCTCCATTTATAGCATCACTACCATATATAACACATATATCATATATATGATAGCGTATGTGTTTTGTTTTAAGATTTAGTCAAAAGTTCAATACTTTCACACTTGGTGCAAACGATATGACTGTACCTGTTATCCACTCTTTCATCACCGTCGATCTAACCTACCAACCCACAGTGATCGTTGATCGATTTGATGCTAGCTCTCTGCCTCCAGGATTGTATACTCACTATTTCAAATCATAGTAATCGTCGATTTGCCTCTGCACACCAAAACACATGGCAATATCCACATGATATCAATAGATTCTTTCATCGCAGGTGTTTTACGCTCATTATCAAGCCATTATAAATCATCTACCCTCCTTTATAACACACAGTAGCCATCCATTTGACTGTGTAAAACCTTCATACATTCTCCGCGCAGTTAAAACTAGGTTTGTCCTGCAATTTTTTCTCAATAGTCAAGATATTTTTATTGATTTATTTGGATCTCATATGTTGTGATCCTAACATATAAGTTTAAATAAAAATTTCTTCCCATACAGACTAGAAACTTCAACCATTCAATTCTTATGCACAAATGGATATATACTAATTAAGAACCACTGTGTAAATATGGAATTAACCCAATTAACTTGACAATGCAAAAATTTGATCTTATTTCACAAACAATTAGAAGAAATGATTAGGTCTTTACAAGTAGAGACCCCTCTCTCTATGCATGCTCTGTGATTCTAGACTCTTAGCTTGTTTTCTTCTTTTTGACCTAACCTTTCTGGAGCTACTCCCTAGCTAAATCCTCATCTCCTACAAGAAGAATACAAGCTGTATTTAGTAGATCTTCAGTCCTTAGATCCTACAAAGAAGGAAACATCCCTTATTTAACTCAACTAATCCTATAACTCACCTGACAAATCACTAACTGATTCTACAATTCTAGAAGTGCTCAACTAACCCTTTGGATTACATAGGGAAAAGGATCTAGCATCCTTATCCTCTTTATTCAACATTTTAAAAAACTCTATGCTTCTGCATTAGACTCCCCATATTGAAACTCTTCATGGGCTCATGTCCATGAGATCCCTTCCTGCTATTTTTCTGTATGATTGTAGTAGAGACCTGAGATATAAACCCGAGCAGTGTTCTAATTTTGAACAATCCCCTCAACCATGTTTTCCAGCACTGTACTTGGAATAGGTCCTTTGGTTCTTCACTCATATATTCAGACTTAGAACACATAAGTTCTTCTTCCTTCTTTTCTGCAAACAACTTATCATTAGATTTTTCTGCACATAAACATTTCAGCCTCCCTGTTACAAAAACAAACAGAAAACTCATTAGCACAATGATGTTTGCCATCAAAGAATTCTTTGTATGAATTCATTGGTATTCCTCCCTTTGGATTTCCTCTTTTACATCACTATCCTTAGTGATTTATTTCACCATAAAATTCCCATCATCATTAATAACTCCATATTTTGCTTCTTCCATCAATGCCATGCTTGTATTGGAAATTTCTTGCTCATCTGTTCTGTCTTTCAACCAATCACTGCACACCATCTTAGTCATTTCAACCTCATAATCAATTGCTTGCAAATGTACTTCTACCTTCGATTCATCTTTCCAATCACTCACCATTTTCTTATCAGTCATCATCAACAACTGATTATGAACCTCTTCTTTCTTATGCTTAAATGGATGAAGATTATGCTTCTTCCCATTCATTTCAAAGAAATAGACATTCTTGTTTCCCTCATGCACTGCTTCCCTGTCAAACTGCCAAGGCCTACCCAATAAAAGATGACAAGCATCCATCTCAATAATGTCACATCTTACCTCATCCTGATAGCTTCCAATCTGAAACTTTACCTAGCATTGTTCTCTCACAAGAACTTGGTGACCTTTCTATAGCCATGAAACCCTTTATGGTTCTGGATGTATTGTCTTCCTCAAATTCAATTTGTCCATCATCTCTGTAGACACTAGATTTTCAGTACTACCACTATCAATAATCAAATTGCAGGACTCATTAGAGGAAATTTCAACTCAAAATGGGCCTTTTAAATTTAACTCAAATTCCATGTCATCATGTGTTAGCCAATGAAATTGCTTTAAATTTGAAATTCCGTATAGGTCTTAAAGACTTTTTTAATATAAATTTGGGGATAGGTATGATAAAAAAAAACTACTTTTTTTGTTTGTATTTTCGACATATCTCCCCATGTTTTTACTCAAATTTCGATCAGGAGAGCTCATTAAATTCCGCATCCAACGAGTACCCACTTGGCATACTTTTGACGGACCCCACTACCCGAAAAACAAGAAATACCTGAAAAAAGTGATGATGATGTCATACACTCAAGTTTAAACAATAAATACACTCATATTTAAACAATAAACATCCTCTTACCATAATTGTTGTTTGAACTCTGGTAGAGAAAAATTTATTCAAGTTTAAACAATAAATACACTCATCTTTAAAGAATAAACACCCTTTTACCATAATTGCAGTTTGAGCTCTAGTAGAATTAAATTTATTCTTTACATGTGTTACCCACTAATCATAAGATAGAATATAATGAAAAAATTTGAAAAATATGGCAAATATATAATTTATTCTTTACCTATAGAGATCTGCACAGAGATAATAGTGTCCCTTCTCAAATTGATAAAGAGAAAAGTGACTTCTCTATACCAAAATAAAAGCACAGAAAAGTTAGATAGATATATAGAATCTCAAAACAAATCTATAATATAACAATCTTATTATTTGAGTTCACCATATATGCTTTATTGAAAATAAATGATGCTTCATACATACAATGTTCTTGGTGCAATGTGCATAATCACACATGTATATTATCTCTGTTGAATTTGGGGCATGAGCATGTGTTCCGGTCAGTCAGTCGATGCCAAATATGTGCACTGCATTACAGCTCAAGGAAAGAAAAATATCAAACTATGAAAGCTTGGAAAAGTAGCAAACACTTTGAAAGAAACATAAACATATATAAATCTGGAACACTCAAATGATAAAAAATTATTTGCAATTTTCATTGGTTTCTCATATTTAAATAACATTAATATATTTGCTTGATCGAATCGTGGTTCTAGTGTTTTTACAGATTTAAATAACATTGATATCTTTGGTGGATCGGTTCATAGCTCTAGTGATTGAATTTTTTAAGATTAATATAGTAAAGTTTAGATATTCTATATATCAATCTTAAAAGGATTTGATAGAAAATTGGTTGTGTTTAAAAGGCCATAGTTACCACCAATCAAGCTTTGTGTTTAGAAAGACATGGTATTGAATGCTTATGTTATGCGAGGCTTATATATATACATCTTCCCATTAAAATGAATGCCCAAGTTTCTTAGAAAAATTTGAATTACAATTTGAAAATGAAATATCTAATTATGTAAGTGTTCATAGTTTCATGGCTTATTCATTTGGATTCTGGATATGACTCTCAACCTAATATAAAACAATTTCACCCATCACTGAAAAAGTACTTTAAAAAACATATAAAATGTAATATAAATTTTTATTTTTATTTTTGTAATATGTACCCACAAGGGATTTCAACTTGCAAACTTCCATTTACAACTTCTCATCTTAATTACTCATCACCAATTACTCGAACCCCCATGGGAACCATGTCATATCAAAAATTTTCCAATTTAAAATGACCAAAAATATATATATACATTTACCTAAAGGTCACTGAATTTTTTTTATCCATCCTAACTGATTTTGTTAATATGTTTGAATTGAAATTAAAATATTCTTTAATGCAAATCACCTTACCATCAACCAACAATTACAATGCAAAGAATTACTAAAATGTACTGACATATGAGATTACCTGAAACTCATTACAAAAGAATTGGTTATGAGATTATCCCCACCCACCCATGATTTTGACCAAGGCCTACAATTCTACAAAATTACTTGAACCTCATTACAAAAGCATTGGTTATGATATTATCCCCACCCACTAAGGATTTTGACCAAGGCCTACAATTCTACATGACAATTTATAGGCCTTTGAATGCAAATGCTTCTTGCTTGAAATATGAGCGATTCATTATCTTTTCCACAAGTTCATTATCCACCCTTGATCAACAAGAAAATTATTGAGTTCAATATCCTAGGTAGCTTAGAGATAAAATATTTTAAGTGAAAAACTATAGGCTTTTAATTTTATGTAGCTACCCAAAGGTTATAGAAACTATGTGTGATAACATTCAAAATATTCGGTCTCATTAGTTGAAGAAGATTTTTGAACCATTCAACATCAAATAATCCATTAGGTGCAACTAGGAGTGGTTTCTCTTCATAATCCTTGTAAATATTTTGCAGAATTACTTAAAGCTCAATAACAGGAGTTGCATACTACTCGGAACTAATGCTAGCTGCAACACCACTTCCACTCAGCTTGTTTCCTATTCAAAATACCTTAAATTATTAAATGCTAATTAGTAAGATAGAACATCCTTCATGGATACATCACAAACATGTCATCAATTGGTCTTATAACATCTGTAAAACAACTCAGAAAGCACCAAATTCATTGTCTCTATTTTATCATTTATAGAATGATAGTATCCTTTTGTACTCAAAAGGACATGGATCAACATTCCACTGATACATTAAATATGGGGTTGTGCATTTCAATGCACATCAGGTAGGTTGGTATTCCTATTGGGACCTTTACTACATTGAGGGCAATATCTAGGTCAATTATATCAAATCTTGCTAATGTGCCCGAAAAATTGAGAATTGGAAAAAACTACCATAGGGTTCAACATATTTTGAACATGAATACATGTGAAAGCATTAATAAAATTCCATATCATTGTTGGAAATATTAATTACTCGCAGATACATACCTGACTCTCAGCTGACTCTGTTAGAGTCTATATTAGTCAAGATCTGGTCGGTTAGTATGACAAGAAGGAAGAGTCCACGATTCGGCAATGTAAACCAGTGGAATTTATTTCTGAAGCTAAGTTGTTAGGTAGATAGTTATTACAGTCTTTAATGGAGAGTCAGTTGATCCATGTAGAAGCAATCTTCAGGTTGCCTATAAATAGTATAAGTAGATTGTAAGTTAGGTTAGACATAATAGACACTAGAGGAACTCAGGGTGAGAATAAGAGAGAAATAGAAGTCGAAGCTCAAGCTTCTATGTATGTGATTCATTCAAAGAGCCGAAGCTCTATAAAAGGATCAGTCAGTGATCCAACAAGTTTGGACAGACAAGTTTGTAATACCTTTTTTATTTCGACATAGTTATATATGTGAAATAGTTTATAGTTGAATGCATGTTTATTTGGCCGCACAATATTTCTAGATTTACTTGTGTAAATATCTTTTACATTTACCAGTTAAGTGAAAGATCAAAGAACCCATAAATTTCTCACCACATGAAAGTTCCAAATTTTACTGCACATTGATCGACTCAATTCTTCCTACATATTTGGGCATATGTTTTATAAGTTATTTGGATTTGTTAATGTGTCCATTTTACTTCATATTACTCACAAGTGAAAAACATTTGTAATTTCTTAAGTCTATTAGACTAAGAAAAGTACACTATATATTTCGACCAAAGTGAACTGACAAGGTTAGTTGAGTGAGCTGACTTGAGAGGTTGAAGAGGTGAGCCGACTTGAGAGGTCGATTAGGTGAGCCGACTTAGAGGTCGAAGTCAGTCGACTTAGAGGTCGAAATCAGCCGACTTCGAAGTGACAAGTGGTCAAGTTAAAATCAGTCGGTAGAACTGACAAGTAAGTCGAAGTAAATTTAGTGGAGTCTAAATTCCAACTAAAATTTATAAACTTGTCTAGTTGGGAGATAGACAAGTTTCACCCAACAATTAGAAAAAGAAAAAGAGGTCGGCATGAAAAGTGAAGATTAAATTTTTAAGATTAAATGAGTAGTAAACTCAAGTTTAGTCGGCTTGGTTTTGGCTAACTGGTATCAGAGAAAGGTTTATATCAGAGGAAGGTTTATGAAACAAATCTTGTCTTAAAAGGTGGAAAATTAATTTTCTAAGGAAATTTAATTAAAAATTAAAAATGGCTTCCACTTCTGGTTCATTACAAACTCCAATTTTTACAGGAAAGAATTATGATTATTGGTCATTAACTATGAAGGCTTTGTTTAAAGGTCAAAATGTCTGGGAGATAGTCCAACATGGTTATGCAGAACTAGTAGACATGACGGCATATAACAATCTCACATAGAATGAGAAAGATGTGTTGATGGAACAAAGGAAGAAAGATGGAAAAGCTCTATTCTACATGCATCAAGCTATGCATGAGAGCATACTCCCAAGAGTATCAACAAAAACTAATGCTAAGCAGGCATGGGATACATTGGAGAATTCGTATCAAGGTTCGAATAAGGTAAGGACATCCAAGCTGCAGATTATGACAAGAGATTTTGAATCTATGACACTGGAATCTCATGGAGAAGCCATAGAAGACCGAAGGGTTGTTGAAAAAATTCTCAAAAGTATTCCCCCAAGATTTGAAAACTTGGTTGTGACCTAAGAAGAACACATAGACATGATGGCATTTACCATTGATGAGTTGCAAGATCCACTCATCAATCATGAAAAAAGACTCAGTAGAACACAAACATCATTGGAAGGTGCATTCGCAGCATAATCATCCATAAGCCGTGGTATAGGAAGGGGAGAAACAACTTCAGAGGCAGAGGAAGAAGTTCTTCAAGAGGAGGAGGAGGCAGAAGTCCAGCAAATGTTGGTGGTAGAGGCGATAATAAGAACCCATGTCAGCCAAGTGGCTAGAGGTTTGATAAATAAAAAATCCAATGTCATTACTGTAAGAAGTTTGTTCATTATGCATATGAATGCAAGAAGAAACAATATGACCAAGGAAGGCAAAGCCCAAGTCAGTCGACCAACACTAGCACTTCAACAATTGCAATGTTAATGGCATTAACATCTCCACTCGAATGCAATTATATTCAAGAAAGTCCACATGACATATGGTACTTAGATTCAGGATGTAGCAATCACATGACTGGTAATTTAAACTTGTTTTCTAGCCTAGACAATTCAGTTCAAACTGATGTTACACTTGGAAACAATGTCCAAGTTACTGTCTTAGGAAAAGGAACGATTGATATTCTAACCAAATAGGGGGAGAGTAAGTATATCCCTAATGTCTATCATGTCGAAGGTTTGAAACATAATTTATTAAACATTGGACAATTGATACAAAAAGGCTATAGAGTCTACATGGAAGATGATCACTGTGTGATTAAAGACAAGCATCCAAGTGACCAGTTGATGGCAAAAGTGCCAATGACAAGAAATCGCTTGTTTCCATTGAGGATAGTTCCAGACATGAAAGGGAAGACAAACACAGGAGCCACATTCAAGGTAGAAAGTCAAGAAACAGTCAAGCTCCTCGATAAGAAAGAAAATGGTAGCGTTAATTTGCAACCTGCATTTCAAATAGAAGTTTAGGATAAATCCTGGTTGTGGCATTTCATATTTGGACATTTGAATTTTGGTGGGATGAAGCTACTGCACACAATGAATATGGTGAAAGGATTACCATTGATCGACAGGCCAGAGAGGGTTTGTGAAGGCTGCATTTTTGGCAAGCAGCACAGAAAAACTTTTCCAATCGAAAATTCATATAGAGCACGCACACCACTTGAATTTGTGCACTTTGACATTTGTGGTCCAATGCAAACATCATCCATTGGTGGCTGCAAGTATTTTCTAAATTTTATTGATGACTACTCAAGAAAAACATGGGTATATTTTTTGAAACATAAATCTGATGCATTTAGTTATTTTCAGCAATTCAAGGCATTCATGGAGAACCAAAGTGGACACCGCATCAAGATCTTAAGGACCGATAGAGGACATGAATATGTTTCAAATGAATTTTCAAATTTTTTCAAGACCCATGGAATATAGAAACATTTCACTGCACGGTATACACCTCAGTAGAATGGTATTGCTGAAAGAAAGAACAGAACCATCATGGAGATGGCACGCAGCATGTTGGTAGACAAGTATTTTCCAAATGAGTATTGGGGTGAAGCAGTTGCAACTTCCATTTACATTATGAACTGGTGTCTGACAAAGAGTGTGAAGAACAAATTTCTCCAGGAAGCATGGACAAGTGTGAATCATAGTGTTTCTCATTTAAAAGTTTTTGGTTGTGTTGCATATGCTCATGTTCCAGACGAACTGAGAAATAAGATAGACAAGAAGGGACAAAAATGTAATTTTTTCGACTATTCAGAAGACACAAAAGCATAAAAGCTATATGATCCTATCGCAAGTAAAGTGATAATCAGTCAAGATGTTCAATTTGTTGAAAACAAATCATGGGATGGAGCTGTCAACATAAATGTCAACATTGTGTCGAATGTCAACAATGATGATATGGAAGAGGAAGTGGTTCAAACACCACATGTAATTCAACCGATTGCAGCACCGTCAACTCCCGTGACACCATGACATGGTTCAGCACAAGGACCATCGACACAAGTAGCAACTCAAGCTACACCGATAAGTACTCCAAGAGGACATAAAACTCCATCAAGCATTTCACCGAGGTTGACATCGACAGAACCGGTGAAGAAAAGAATTCTGTGAGAAATATATGAAGCTGGTACACCTAATTCATTCTCTCTCTTTGCATTATTTTCTCCTATATATGATCCACTAACATTTGAAGAAGCCGTTGAAGAAGAAGTATGGGCACAAGCCATGGATGAAGGAATAGAATGCATTGAGAAGAACCAAACATGGGAATTGGTTGGTGTACCAAAAGACAAAGATGTAATCAGTGTCAAATGGATTTACAAGACCAAGCAAGATGATTATGGGAATGTGAAAAATCACAAAGAAATAATGGTAGCAAGCAAGTTCACACAACTACCCGGTATTGACTTCAATGAAATTCTTTCACCTCTTGCACACATGGATACAATTAGAATAGTTTTGGCCATTGCTGCACAAAATAGATGGCATGTTCATCTAATGGATGTCAAGTCGGCATTGTTAAATGGCTATCTAGAAGAGGCAGCATATGTGGAACATCCACAAGGGTTTGAAGTTCCAGGTCAAGAGCCTGAAGTGTATAGGCTGAAAAAGGCACTCTGTGGTTTGAAGCAAGCTCCTAGAGCTTGGTACAGTCAGATTGATTCCTATCTCATTGAAAATGGATTTCACAGAAGCTAAAGTGAACCGACATTGTACACCAAATCCGATGAGCAAGGTAAGATGTTAATTGTCTTCCTGTATGTGTATTATTTAATATTTATTGCTGATTTTGACATAGCAAATTTTAAAGCAGTTATGGAAAGTGAATTTGAAATGACTGATCTGGGGCTTATGAATTTTTTTCTTGGTATTGAAGTTCAGTAGTCTGAAAGTGGTATTTTCATATCACAAACAAAGTATGCAAGTAAAGTTTTAAAAATATTTAACATGTCTAATTACCAGACAGCCCCAACACTAGTAATAACAAGTTTAAAATTGAGCAAGGATGATGAATGATCAACTGTCGATCCTACGCTGTTCAAAAGGCTTGTTTCCAGCCTTATGTATTTGACAACGACGTGACCAGACATTATGTATGGAGTAAGTCTGATCTCAAGGTTCATGGAGTCACCAAAAGACTCCCATTGGCAAGCATGTAAAATAATTCTGAGGTATGTAAGTTGCACAAAATACCTTGGCATTATGTATTCAACCTCAGAAAATTTTAAACTCATTGGTTACACTGACAGTGACAATGGAGGCAGCATAGATGACAGGAAAAGCACATCTGGGTACACATTTCATTTTGGTACAGGTGTTGTTTCATGGGCTTCAAAGAAACAACCCATAGTAACTATATCTTTAGCTGAAGCAGAGTATGTTGCAGTGACAAGTGCTGCATGTCAAGCTGTTTGGATGAGGAGAGTGATAAAAGACTTGTCACAGAACCATCAAGAATCGATAACCATCTCCTGCGACAACAATTCAGCCATAGCATTATCCAAGAATAATTTGTTTCACAAGAGAACCAAGCACATAGACACAAGGTTTCATTTCATAAAAGAGTTGGTGAACAACAAGGAGATTTGTTTGGAATTTTGTAGGTCTGAAGATCAACTTGCAGACATCTTCACAAAGCCATTGGAAAAGGATACATTCCAGTATCTGCATAGTTATCTTGGAATGACAAGTTCTCCACAGTGAACTCTGTCATAAACAAAGAATGTCTAAGCTATGAAATATTTTGTAAATTTTGTTTTAAAAACCTAATTTGCTCATAATTAAGGTGGAGTATTGGAAATATTAATCACTCGCAGATACGTACCTGACTCTTAGCTGACTCTGCAAGAGTCTGTATCAGTCAAGATCTTCTCGGTCAGTCTAACAAGAAGGAAGAGTGCATGATTCGACAATGTAAACTAGTCGAATTTATTTATGAAGCTAAGTTGTTAGGTAGATAGTTATTATAGTCTTTAATGGAGAGTCAGTCGATCCATGTAGAAGCAATCTTTAGGTTGCCTATAAATAGTAGTAGTAAAAACTACCCCCAATTTTTTTTTTGTTTTCTTCAGGTATTTTAACATTTCATGATTACTTTATTCTCAAATGTTAAATTCATTCATGGCATAGGTGATTTTTCAAATGTACATCAAGTCTCACTATCTAACCCCTTTCTGAAGTAACACCATGTTTAACTAGACAAGAAAAACTGTGATAACATGCCACTAAGGGTTGTGAGTTAGGTTTGATGCAAATTCTTCCAGAGTACTTTGCTCATGGGTCCTATTGTTGGAAGAGTAGAACTCATGGTTGATAACTTTTCTTACTTGGGTCCAGCTAACCATCCTCTTCCTGTGATAGGTGAAAGAAGGTTCAAGAAGGCATGCCTAGGTAAAAAACACTATACTCCTTGCTTAGAATGCTTAGAAACAACCCTATGCTACCTAGACATAAACATAAATTTCTTAATTTTGCAAGGTTCTAATGTACCATATTTCCATGCAGGATGACTTTCATTTTAAGGAAGGGGCTCGAACATTCTTGGGCTTAACCAAAGTCTATAGAGGTACGAGCGTATAACTACTAACCTAAGGTGATAAGAGCAAGGTTCAACTCTGATTCAAGGATTTCGAATAAGTTGACACTAGCCATGGGTGACAGCCAATCTGAACTCCATGAATTGAAGATGAAGGAAATAATAGGGTGTTCTACATGTCCTTGGTTGACCATGCAACTGCCACCTCGGAGTACTTACAAGCCCAGCGTAGGTTGTGATGGTCCCCATAGTCACATGGTTTACAATGAGTTGTCAACTGCTAGAAGCTTCGGCTGTCCATCCGTTAATAATATGGTATTTAACGCTTTTGTACCAGCGGATTTTGGGACAGTTAAGAGTCATCTCCAGGGCTCCATCTATTCAGTGGCAATAAACGAGGCTTGGTATTTGGTGTCTGAGCTCTTTTGAGCCAGGACCAATGAGGGTTTGGATTTTAGTCCATAGGAGGAAAACACGTTGGAAAAATACCCTTACGATGCCTGTAGCAGAACTAGTTCGAGTCCTTTCGTGCCAGGTGAGGCTGTTGAACCACGTCCAAATTGACTATTCGTAACAGGTATATAAACATTATGTTCCTTAACAATTTAGTTTCTTTCTTTCAGTGGGGTTTCAAGGTTAACGTCCCATTGAGGAAAAGTGGCCCTTGTCACTTCGTTTGTAGGTTCCAAACGCATTGTCAGTCTAGTGCAAGGGGCCTTCTCCTAGTAAGAAAATTTATCATCCTTGAGTTGAATATCTTTTTGCTGTAGCGCTTCGCAAGGTTAGAAAGGGGTTTTGTAATTGGCACTGGTATAAGGAACCGAGGGTTCCAGGGTTTGATTTAACGGTGGTTTGAAGGATTCAAAAGTATGTAATGGTAACTTGAAAGCCACAGCGTGGCAATCTCACTGTCATATAATTATGGTATTTTACAAAATTCATGTTTGTAATAATTTTGGACTGTCAATTTCCATTAAGGGACTGTAATAGACTTTTTTTTGTTTTTGTTTTAAGCTGCGACACTAGGTGTGAAAACAATGGCCCTGCTTAGTTCTAAGTTTTTCTGTAAAAAAATGAAGGTAAACGTTTGAACAGGAAATCTTAATCCTTTTCTTGGCTGCACACATTGTTTGTTTAGTGAGGTAGTCTTAAAGAGAGTTTGTATATAATAGTGTAGAATTTGTAATTTTACCCTTCCCAGGTCTAATAACTCTTGGGGTCTCGACAACCTTCGATACCGCTTACATTACTAGGTCAGGAAAAAAAACCTCCTCGTGGTCTTTGATAAGGGCATTGACCTAAGGGTTTACCGAAAACCCTCGTTTCACCCGTGCAAACCTTGGCTTGAAAGTGGTTGAAAAGGGTAGCTTGACCCTATGTTTTCCTGGTTCAGCTAAATTTGGACCTTAGATTTTGTGTGCAAGGGTGAGTGTTTACGCGCAGTACATGGGGCTACGTTGTTTTTCTTGCATAAAAAAGTATTTTCTTTTTACTTTTTAATCTCAGGAGTAAACCCCCACAACGTACCGAAAATTTCTATGGCTACATGGATTCGATTTTTAGCCCAAACTTCCAGCTTGTAAGAAAATTTAGTGTTTCAGACAGGTTCAGGCATATAAATGCAGAGCCCGGTCCTACATGTTTTGGGGTCGTGTGTCCTTCCATTCACTCAGCATAGGTGGCACGTTTTTTAAAAGTTTCCCTCCCGGTCATTCCTTTCTAAACCTACCTATGCAAGCAGTAAAAAACTTAAGGGTGTAGGGAGGACATTAATCTTCCAGTGTGGCCATAAAAACCCCCAATTTTCACCGGTGTAAAATAAAAAAGGCCAGAAAAATCACCCTGTACAGAATCTAGATCTTTGGAATAATAATTAGTTCTTTACTCCACAGTGGCGGAATTAGATAAAAAAACCATACTATTATGCACAACATAAGCGTATATATATATATATATATAATCCACTCCTAAGTGAAGAGAATTCAAATATTTATTACAACATATGCATGTATATAAAATCTGCTTCTTAACTAAAGAGCATTTGAATGGAAGAGATGATTTTTTTTTACTTGTAGCTTATTCCTATGAAATTTCACATATAGATATGGAAATAATTGAAACAAAAAGAAATTCATGTTACAGCATACATAAACAGTTAAACACACTCATATTTTAAAACCTGTAAATCAAAGGTACTGAACTATGGTGGAAGCAGCCACGTTCCTCCCAGCTGTAGACTAAGATTAGCTCCTTTGCCTCCTAGTCACCCCCGAGCCAAACTTTACAAGACAACAGTAAGGACTGCTAACTTCAACTTCAAATTTTTTCAGTCTATCAACAGGCCATCATGCCCAATAGTAGGCACTCTCACAGCAAGAGTCCTCTCCCCCAGCATACTCGACAACATCCTGCCTACACCATATGCTCTTTTTGTGTTTAATTTTTCTTGGATCCTTTTTTTTTTTTTTTCCTAGGTCTTTCCTCATTAGCCCTCTCCCCTTCCTCATTTTAATTGCCAGGGATAATGGTATCCCCAATTTTAGGGATGTGTCTATGCTGATTCTGCACTCCTGACACTTATTTTATTCCAATCCACGGAAGTTAGCCAGTCTCTATCCTATACTATTTCCTGCAGGTTTCCACTTTTAACCTAGCTGCTTCCACCTTATTCATTGCATCTATTTTTGTCTTTTTCTCATTTTCATTAACCTCCAAGGTTAAATTATTACATAGTCCTCCCCGGACCTTGGCAGATTCTCTATCGGCCACAATTTATTAATCATAGATAGTCAGCATTTAATAATAATAGAAAAAAAACATAGTTTGTACTTGGGGGCATTACATCCACACCCCCTTATTTTGAACACTGTCCTCAGTGTTGATCCTTCCCCATTGGATTGCTAAACAAGCTAGGGTACTTTATTCACATTTATTCCTCTAGCTCCCAAGTTTCCTCCTCGGGGCTAAAGTGCTTCCATTGCACTTTTACCCGAGCGATGACTAGGTTTCGAAGTACCATTTCTTTCTTGCCCGAAATGCGTGCAGGTTCCACCTGTACCACATTCTAATCGATAATGTGAGCAGATTCATATACATATTTATTTAACAATGAAACGTGAAAAATGTTATGAATCTTTAAATGAACAGGCATGGCCAGTTTGTAAGCTACATGCCCTATTCTCTCTAGGACTTGGAAAGGTCCATAGAATCTTGGAGCTATTGTCTTGCAGTTCCCAAGCTTGAGGGAACTCTTCTTAGGTTTGACCCGTAGGTACACATGGTCGCCAACAAAAAACTCCTTATGTTTTCTTTTTAAGCCTGCGTAGCACTTTTGTCGATCTTGAGCCGCTTTTAGATTCTTCTGTACTTCAAGAACTGTTTGTTCCATCTCTTGTAATAGCTCAGGTCCAATTAGTACACGATCCACAGGATTATCCCAACTGACAGGGGTATTGCATTTCTTTCCATATAAAATTTCAAATGGACTCATTTTAGCTGAGGCCTGATAACCGTTATTATAAGCAAACTCCACCAGATGCAAATAGTTTTCCCACTTAGTGGGTCTTTTCATAACATACATCCTTAACATGTTTTCGATGGTCTGGTTGGTACGGTCTATCTGCCCATCCATTTTCGAGTGGTAACTGGTGCTAAAGTTGATCCTAGTTTCTAAACCTGCAAATAAAGATTTCCAGAAATTTGATGTAAATTTCACATCCCTATCTGATATTACAATTTTTGGCACACCATGCAATCAAAATATCTCCTTTAGAAATATTTCTGCAATACCAGCCGCCTTATGTGTTGATTTTACCGGAATGAAATGTGTATATTTTCTTAACTTGTCCACTACCACCATGATAGAATCATGTTGTTTCTTTGTTTTTGGTAACCTAGTGATGAAATCCAGGGATATGATCTCCCATTTCCACTGGGGTATTGGTAGAGGTTGTAATAAGCCATCCAGATGTCCATGCTGTGTCTTAACTTGCTAGCATTCTATGCATTTAGATAGACACTCAACTACATCAGATTTTAAACCAGGCCAAAAGAATTGCTTCCTCAGAGCAGTTATCATCTTTTGGTAACCTGGATGACCTGCAAATAGAGGTTTGTGCATCTCGTTTAAAATAAATAGCTTGATTTCCAAATTATAAGTTATGTAAAACCTATCCTTAAACCAAATAAATCCCTTTTGGTCAACTTTAAAAACTACCCCGTCTAAATTTATCTTGTTATTTTGTATTCTAGTGAGTAGTTTATTGTAATCGGTGTCCTGAGTGCTTGCTCCCTTGACCTTGTCCAAGAGGTCACTCTTGGGCTTGCTCAAGGTTACCTCGCTAATCCCATGAGTCCTCTGACTCAGTGCATCGACAACCTCATTTTCCTTACCTTTTAAATGCCTTACCTCAAAGTCGAACTCATTGAGGAAGGCCATCCTTCTTGCTTGTTGGGCATTTAGACCAGACTGTGTAAACAAATTTTTCACACAAGTGTTATCAGTCAGTAATAGGAATTTCTTTCCCAGTAAGTAGTGTTGCCACATTTTTAGAGCGTTCACCATGGCTGCTAGGTTTAATTCATGGACCATGTAGTTACGTTCGTGATCTTTCAACTTGTAGGACTCATAACAAACCACATGTCCTTCTTGGGACAAAACCCCTCCTACTCCTTCTAAGCTAGCATCTTTACAAACCATGTAGTTTTTAAGGGGGTCAACCACCTTTAGGACAGGGGCCCTGGTTAGTAACTCTTTAAGTTTATCAAAGCTTTCTTGGCACCTTGATGACCAAACAAACTTTATCCCCTTCTTCTGTAAGGAGGAAATGGGGTATGTAATTTTGGAGAATCCTTCAATAAACCTTCGATAATAGCCGGTAAGTCCCATAAATGACCGAATGTCAGCCACGTCCTTGGGTAATGGCTATTCAGATATGTCCTTTACTTTCTTTAGGTCTACCGCAATCCCATCCTTGGATATAACATGACCCAGGTACTGGATTTCAGTCTCGAAGAATTTGCACTTTTCCAACTTGGCATATAGTTGGTGCTCCCTCAAGGTTTGCAAGACTGTCCTTAAATGAAGTTGATGTTCTTCTTTGGTTTTATAGTAAATCAGGATATCATTAATGAATATCAATACAAAATGATCAGATATTTGTTAAAAATGCCATTCATTAGGCACATAAATGTGGTTGGGGAATTAGTTAAACCGAAGGGGATCACTACAAATTCATAGTGCCCATAGAGGGTCCTAAAGGCAGTCTTGTTTATGTCTTCACTCTTTATTCGAATCTGGTGATAGCCAGATCGTAAATCCAGCTTGGAGAAGACTCTTGCCTCCCCTACTTGATCGAACAAGTCGTTGATTCTGGGTAGGGGATACTTATTCTTTATCGTTACTTTGTTTAAATGCCAATAGTCAATACAGAGTCTTAGGGTCCCATCTTTTTTTTTTAACGAACAAGACTGGTTTACCCCAGGGAGACACACTAGGCCTTATATATTTTTTCTCTAATAGTTCTTGCAATTGAATTTTCAATTCAGTCAGCTCTTGAATACTCATCCAATAAGGCACCTTTGACACAGGTGCAGATCCGAGTAGGAGCTCAATGGAGAAGTCAATCTCTCGTTGAGAAGGTAGTCCTAGTATTTCCTCTGGAAATACATCTGGGAACTCATTTAGAACTAGGTGTTGTTTTAGAGAGGTCTGGTTCATTTAGGAGCAAGTCATCAACCCTAACTGCATAGAGTTTAAGTCCCTTTCTTAGGCATTTCTTTAGTTGCGTAGAATAAATTTGTCTTACCGAGATGGGTTTGGGCAACCCCCTTACTGTCTGAAGGACTTGGTCTTCAGTAATGTAGGTAAAGGTATTTGAAAAACAATTCAGCACTACCTTATTTCTTTCTAGCCAGTCCATGCCAATTATCATGTCATATGATCCTAAGGGCAAAATATTTAGGTCAATCTTGGTTTTATGGTCCTGCAATTTAACCTCACAATTAGCAATAAAATATGTTACCTTTCTTTTTTCCCCTGTGGCCAACTGAACCAACCACGGTTTTGTATGCCTTACCCTAATGAGTTGGCAGAGCTCCATCGTCCTTGGAGAAATGTAGCTTAATGTAGCTCCTGGATCAATTAATACAGAAATGTTGATTTGAAACAATACCTTCGATTTCCACTAAAGCAGATTGATGGTCGGATTGCCAATCCTCCAAAGCCCCATTAATTCTATGGAAATTCTTGCCAATTCAACAACCATAGAAGCTTCTTGAACGCTATGTAAGATCTTGTTTGCCCCATTTAGGTGTGGAAAATGTCTTTTCAAATGGGGTTCTCCACATTCCTAGAAACTCAAAGGTTCTCTAGGAGCCCCATTAGCCCCTTTTATTCCTAGACTGGTCGGCTTAACACCCCTTGGCTGGGGCTGTCCAGTTTTATTGTAAGGGCTTCCTTGGAAATTCCTTAGGGCATTTTTGAATGGCGGTGGTCTGAATCCCTTCCTTTGTTGACTGAACCTCTCTGGTTTCCTATCCTTCCACATTCTTAATGGATCGTTCCACTGTTTTTACTACTTAAAACACAGCTTGGCTTTCCTCAACACTTTATCCAAGGTTTTTGGGTTGTCAAATTCAATCTTGTCCTTATAAACCTGTGGCAAGCAGCTTAGGAACCTCTGCACCTTCACCTTTTCTTGTTTAATATAGGGTACGAACCACAGTAGGTCTAAAAATTTGTCAATGAGCTACTCCATGGTCATCTGTCCATGTCATAACCCATAAAACTCTTTGGTTTTCCTTTCGTAGTAACTCTTGGATAGGTATTGTTTCTTAAACAATTTTTTGAACTCATCCCATTCTAGATTCTTCTCCTTGATTCCATGTGAGATTTTGAGATACCACCACCATATACTAGCTTTGCCTTTAAGACTGTAAATTTCCATTCGGACTTTCATGTTGTTAGAATAGTTGTAAATCTAGAAATATTTCTTAATGTCCAACAACCATGCCTCTGCTTCCTCCCCATATTGGACGCCCTGTCAAAACTAGTGGGTTTGATCTTCTTGAACTCACCTTCCAGATGATCGACCTTTCTCTTTTCACTAGTCTTAACCTGATTTTTGGAATTTTGTGTCTCATTAGAGGAACTACTCTTTCTTTCTGCGCTCTCCTCCCTTTTGGGACCCCTTCTAGTCTCGGTTCGTGGTTCCTTTCTGTTATTTCTTTCATTTAGACTTTGTAGTAAGATCTCATTAATCTCCTATTTCTTTTCCTGTGCTCTCTTGAGTTTTTTTTTATCTGCTTTATAGCTTTGTATTTCAACGATTAGATGACTCATAGTTTCTAGCCCTTGACTAGCTTCAGAATGTTCCACTGCCGGTTGCGTGGCTGGTAGTGCATGTTCAGGGTTTCCAGGTTGGTCCTCGTTCTCAATTGGAGAGGCCATGATAATTCCTGTAAATCACCAAAAATTCACAAGTATGCAACACAACATTCCAATATTTTGTTCGAGTGCTATTAAACTATATATATTTTCTACAATTAAACAAAAGAAACAAGGTGCACCCAACAGGCTACAAGGCTGAACCTGCGCTCTAATACCATATGTAAACGACCCCAAAAAAAATAATTGTTTTCTTCAAGTATTTTAACATTTCATGATTACTTTATTCTCGAATGGTAAATTCATTCATGGCATAGGTGATTTTTCAAATGTACATCAAGTCTCAATATCTATCCCCTTTCTGAATTTACACCATGTTTAACTAGACAAGCAAAACTATGATAACATGCCACTAAGGGTTGTGAGTTAGGTTTGATGCAAATTCTTCTAGAGTACTATGCTCATGGGTCCTATTGTCAGTAGAGTAGACCTCATGGTTGATAAATTTGCTTACTTGGCTCTAGATAACCATCCTCTTCTTGTGATAGGTGTAAGAAGGTTCGAGAAGGCGTGCCTAGGTAAAAAACACTATATTGCTTGCTTAGAATGCTTAGAAACAACCCAATGCTACCTAGACATAAACATAAACATAAATTTCTTAATTGTGCAAGGTTCTAATGTATCGGATTTCCATGTAGGGTGACATTCATTTTAAGGAAGGGGCTCGAACTTTCTTGGGCTTAACCAAAGTCTGCAGAGGTACAAGTGTATAAACGCTAACCTAAGGAGCTAAGAGAAAGGTTCAAATTTGATTCAAGGCTTTCAACTAAGTTGACACTAGCTGTGGATGACAGCCAATCCGAACTCCACGAATTGAAGATGAGGGTAATAATAGGGTGTTCTATGTGTCCTTGGTTGACCATGTAATTTCCACCTCGGAGTACTTAGAATCCCAGCGTAGGTTGTGATGGTCCCCATAGTCACATGGGTCACGATGAGTTGTCAACTGCCAGAAGCCTTGGTTGTCCATCCGTTATTAATAAGGTCTTTAATGCTTTTGTACCCACAGCTTCTGGGATAGTTAAGAGTCATTTGCAAGGCTCCATTGGTTCAGTGGAAATAAATAGGACTTGGTATTTGGTGTCTGAGCTCTTTTGAGCTAGAACTAGTGAGGGTTTCCATTTTAGTCCACAGGAGGAAAACAAGTTGGAAAACTACCCTTAACCTGCCTATAGCAGAACTGGTTCGAGTCTTTTTGTGCTAGGTGAGGCTGGTGAACCACGTCCAAATCGACTATTCGTAACAGGTATATAAACATTATGTGCCTTAATAGTTTATTTTCTTTATTTCGGGGGGGTTTCAAGGTTAATGTCCCATTGAGGAAAAGTGACCCTTGTCTCTTGGTTTGTAGGTTCCAAACACGTGGTCTATCGGTCGGGTGCAAGGGGCCTTCTCCTGGTAAGCAGATTTATCATCCTTGAGTTGAATCTCTGTTTCTTGTAGGGCTTCGCAAGGTTAGAAAGGGATTTCGTAATTGGTGCCAGTATGGGGAATTGGGGGTTCCAGCGTTTGATTTATCGATGGTTTGAAGGATTCTCAAGTATGTAATGGTAACTTGAAAGCCACGGCGTGGCAAGCTCACTGTCATATAATTACGGTATTTTACAAAATTCCTATTTGTAATAATTTTGGACTGTCAGTTTCCCTTAAGGGACTGTAATAGACTTTCTTCTTTTTTTTTTAAGTTGCTGCGACACTAGGTGTGGAAACAATGGCCCTGCTAAGTTCTAAGTTTCTCTGTAAAAAAATGAAGGTAAACATTTGAACATGAACTCTTAATCCTTTTCTTGGTCACATACATTGTTTGTTTAGCGAGGTAGTCTTAAAGAGAGCTTGTATATAATAGTGTAGAATTTGTAATTTTACCCTTCCTAGGTCTGTTAACTCCCGGGATCTCAACAACCTTCGATACCACTTACATTACCAGGTTGGGAAAAAAAAACCTCCTTATGGTCTTTGATAAGGGTACTGACCTAAGGGTTTCTCAAAAACCCT
The DNA here is from genome assembly GCA_001517045.1 of Pseudotsuga menziesii. Taxonomy (NCBI): domain Eukaryota; kingdom Viridiplantae; phylum Streptophyta; class Pinopsida; order Pinales; family Pinaceae; genus Pseudotsuga; species Pseudotsuga menziesii. The sequence continues at coordinate 163,364 of LPNX011152698.1, read as the reverse complement.
CATTTCTCCCTTACAAACCTTCTCTTGGCAGTGGTTGAAAAGGGTAGATCGACCCTACATTTTCCCGGTTCAGCTAAACCCCGACCTCAAAGTTTGTGTGCAAGGGTGAGTGGTTACACGCAACACATGGGGCTACGATGTTTGTCTTGCATAAAAAAAGTATTTTCTTTTGACTATTTAATCTCAGGAGTAAACCCCCACAACATATTGAAAATATCTATGGCTACATGGATTCTATTTTTAGCCCAAAGTTCTAGCTTGTAAGAAAAGTTATGGTTTCAGACATGGTCGGGCATATAAATGCAGATCTTGGTCCTACATGTTTAGGGGTCATGTGTCCTTCCATTCACTCAGCATAGGTGGCACATTTTTTTAAAAAAAATCCTCCCAATCATTCCCTTTTAAACCTACCTATGCAAGTAGTAAAAAAATTAAGGGCACAGGGAGGACATTAATCTTCCAGCGTGGCCATAGGAACCCCCAATTGTGACCAATGTAAAATAAAAAAGCCCGAAAAAATCACCCTGTACAAAATATAGACCTTTGGAATAATAATTAGTTCTTTACTCCATAGCTGCGGCATGTTCGGATTAGGGCAGACCTGGTTTTATACCTTTAACTTCGCACCAACAAAAAGACCCATAGTGGTGGCCCTTTCGGAAACAACCTGCGAACAGGTTGCAGTCTCACCCAAAAGAGCTATGGGGTGTCGCAGAACCAGGTTTTTGCAAGTAGAAGAGGGATATTACTATAACTTTATCCTTAACAAATTATAAACATGCAACACAAAGCTTTGATTTTTACTTATATAGCTTCATAGTTTAGATAAACAAATAGTTTCTTACTTAACCCTTACTGGGAATTCACAGTGAAGTTAATATTTAGCCGTTATCTTAATTTATCATTCATCTACTTATCAATGCATGGACATAAAACATAACAAAAACAACACAAAAGAACAACCATGACACAAGATATAACGTGGTTCACCCCCAGGGTAGGGGCTACGTCCACAAAACTGCGCTTTTATTCAACTTTTTACAAAACAATAGTTCTGATCTATGCACTCAGCTGCAGATCCATCCTTCAAGTCTAATTGCACACTTAGCTGCAGTTCCTTTCTTACAAACTCTAAGTTGCGCACTTAGCTGTAGTTCCTTTCCTTACAAAACCATTTATGCACACAGCTGCAGAGGTCGTCCACGCACAGAGCTGGGACTTAACCTTTCTTACAAAAACCTTCACATCAACTTATCACAAGAGAACCTACTATAACCTTACTTCACTCCTTTACATAAGTGCCTTATTTATACAAGTTCACTATTACAATACCATTGACTTAAACCATGGGCACCTGCAAATCATGGGGAAATTTACAAAAAGAGGGGCTTTGACCCAACCCCGACACCCCTAAGACTATTTTGTGTCATGGCTTTGCTTACATCTTCACGCAAAAACCAAAGAGTTACCAAAATTATTGACCGTTAAGGTGTGCGCCCCAACAGGCCCCTAAGACTCACCAGTGTCCCGTCCCGGGACACTATGCTGCTTGTCTGGTGGGAGAATCTTGTTGGTGAAGATAGTGAACTGCTTGTTGAGGCCACGTATGATATCATCGGCTGCTTGCTCCTTCTCCACCAACTCTTGTAATGCTGCTGCTGATGCTTCACTGGCCTTTTTCTGTGCAAATGCATCATACTCCTTCAGAACTTTGAGTTGGTTGTCCGCAGCAGTACTGAACTCCAAGGCCTCGTTGATAAGGGGCTGCATAGAATTTTCCAACAATGTTGCTTTTCTTCTACACGACTCAATATCCTGCTAGAGTTCATTGCTCTGTTTTACTTTGAGCATCTTCTGCATAGGAGGCAAAGTCTTAATTTCTGCTTTCACAGCATCCAGCTCTGTCTGTCACTGCTTGATGGTTTCTTGCAGCTTTTCTACTTCTGGATTATCCTGTAGGTTTTCCAAGGTGTCAACGATTTCCTCTAGCAGTTTTGTTGCACTGCTCACAAGATCTGAGATCTTTTCTGCTGAGGCTTGAATATCCTTGCAGCACTACTCCCTAACCTCTGGTGGGCTCTCCGGGATGATGTGAAGTTGAAGCTCCGCAATCTGAGCCTCATGTTCTGCTTTGAGCTTCTCTATTTTACTACGAGACTATTGTGCATAGTCTTTCAGCTTGGCGATTCTTTGCTCTAGCTCTTCCTCAGCCTGGATGTCAAAGTCAGGAAGACTCCAAAACGCCTCATCCAACACTCGCACCAGTGTATCCTGCTTACATTCTACATCCCTCTTCCTCTGCTTTGCTTCTTCAAATTGCACTGTGAGGCTCCCGCTCTACTTCATGGTATTTTCCAACTGCATTTGTGAGTAGTGGTCTCATGCTTGGATATCCTTCATGATTGCTAATTGATAGAGATGCAGCTCCGTCATAGACATCTTGGTGTAATCTATCCTGACGGTCATGCTCATCTCTGAGCAAGACGCTGCGTCAGTTATTATGAGGGCTGCACTTGACACTTGTCCCCTGTTATCTCTAGCTGGCCATTGCCTTGTATCTGGTTGTGCGCTTACAGGGGCACTGCTTGCTGCAGCGCCAGTTGCTGATTTTTCTGCTAACTCCTTCAGCTCTAAGATTTGCTGTGCTACGCCGGTGAGGGAATTAAGATTCGTAGATGCAAACTGTGACCATTTGTTAGTTAGTACCTCTGTAGAATTCACCAGAGCTTGATCAAGCTCTTCCATCGTGACAGCAGATTCTTCGATAATATTTTTTCCTTTTGACGCCTTTGCTTTCTTTTTGGACTGAGGCTTGGTCACTTCCTCTGCCTTTGGCGACTTGCGCTTATCTGGCTGATTAGGGTCTGAGACAGTTTTGACCAAATCTTCTTCTTCTCCTTCATCTCTTCCATCTCCACCCTGGTCGCTTTCACTCTGATGCGACTCACTTTGTTATGTACTGTCCTCTGGTGGGTCTTGCTACTGCGTCTGACTAGGGCCTGTGCCCACATTGGTGACTGGAGGGACTGGAATATTGGGCTTTGTCCCTGCATCCTTCATCCATTCAGCTGGCCATTGCTAAACTAGTGCGAAGATGTCTTCCTTGGTCACCATGTATGGCAACTTCAAACATGCATGTTTCTTATCCATGCAGGCCTGGATGAAGACATTGTGCATGTCGGCCTTGAAATTGGCCACTCCATCATACTGAGAGAATATCTCATTACTGAGCCGCGGTGTCTTCAGAATCTCATATGAGATACTCATTGAGTAAAAGGCGAACACATAGTTCGTCATCTACTGTAATGTTTTATCCTGCGACACCCACAGAGATGCATACCTTGCTGCGCCAGGAATGTTCGGTGGTACATCAACAAACTGCGCCTCGGTAGGTTCTTTCCATCCTACCAATGCAATAAGCACTACCGGCCATGAATAGTGAAAGGGTCTACCTTTCTTCTGTGCATCGCAGACATCTTCAAAAAATTCCTTCGCAATGTACTCTGCCCATTTGTAAATGTAGCCTTCGGCACAGTTCGCAGCAATACTAACAATAGGGGCAGACACTTCATGTGGTCTACACTTTCTCATCAATTTGCAGGCTAAGAGCTCAGCCGTGAAGCAAATGTTTTGGTGCTGAATTGTTGAGGTTTGATACCCTTGCTTCCCTTTCATCAGGTCAAAGCGGTCCTTCATGCTTTGTGCTAGCTTCGTATCTTCATGTTTTGAAGGAAATTTGATTCCCGGATCAGGCCCTTCCTTCGGTAAGCCTGTGATCCTATGAAAGAGCTCACCATTAATAGGAATTCTTTTGTCTCCTATCCATAGGTTCCCATCATGCACCAATTCCAATAGCTGCTTGACTACCACGGTCACCTGTGTGTTGCGACCGAAGTGGGGAACATTTAACATCTTCAATAAGCTAGCTTTCTCCAAGCTAGCAACCCACTATTTCACTTCTAGTAATGTCGTTCCAGTCTTTGGATATTTGACGAAGTGCAAGTATGTTCCTGGTGCAAACTGTGAAAACTTCCCATGATCATTCGTATCGTGGTCTGCATACTTAAGCCGGTATATTTTCCCTGTAATGGTTCCAACCAACTGCACACCCTGTGGCAGCGAAGGGGTGCGTAAAGTGAACTTAGCATTCCACCGAGGTGGTTGAACTCCTGGTTGAACAGGCTGAATATATGGTGGACGTTGTGGTGCAATGTTCTCATCCCCTTCAGGTGGGATCTCTGTTGAACCCGATGGATTCATCTCAGGATCCTCCAGTGTTTTCCCTGATTGCTTGTGTCTATCTTCATTCCGCTTGGAACGAACTTCGGGCTTAAAAATTTTCCAGGTAGATCATGTTTGCATTAGCTAAGTCAGTGCTGGGGGACTCTCTTCATGGGGTGCAGATGCGGGTGGGTTTCTCATAAGGTTCTGCAAACCTCTTTATTCAAATTCTCTCAACAATTCTCGAACTTCGTGATCAACTGACATGGACTCAATTGTAAAACTCAAGAAAATGCATAATACAAACTGCACAAGCCTGGGTGTCTTCTTATAGAATCCATCAACGAAATTTGTCATAATTGTGCATTGAAGACACCAAATCTGATAGAGATCTTGTCCAAATGGTGGTATATTTCCCAAGATCTCATTAATACAGGTAGTTAATATAGCTAACGTATTGGCGCCACCAATTTTGCTTTTTTCCATCGTTCACATTTTAAGCTCCAACACATCTTCCCTTCTTCGGCTCAACCAATAACTCTGGCTGCACCACAATAAGGACATTCGACACTTCCTGACACCAAATTTGACAGAGCTTCGAGCTTCGACTCATGACAGAATATCTTCCATAGCCTCAATGGTTCCTTTCATTTCTGAGAACTTCATCAAAAATAAGTCCTAATATTCATGGAGAAGTTGGGTCACTTTGCTCACCATTTCTTCATCCCAATAATCTCCAATGGTAGCATACTTAGGATTTTCTTTTGATCCAATGTTTACTTGCCTTGTCTTCAAGGGCTGAGTTACTTCAAGTGCTTCGACTGCCGGTCCATTTACTTCGTAGTGCCTTTCTGACTCAGAAATGTTAATGTTGCATGGGTCATCATCCTCATCAATTGCGAGGTTATAACATTCTACTGCATTAGATTCTTGTTCCTTCCAATCAAGTTCGTACTCAGCTATTTCTTTATCATCAAACACTTTAGTATGGGTCAACCTAATAGCTGCGTCTAAAGCAAGATAAACCTCATTAATAGAAAATGTGAGCACAAAAATATCAACAAGATTATCCCAACTTACAGTACCATGGTGAAGCTCGACCTCTGCATAACGGTTCTTTGCTATAGGTTCCAGAGTGTGCACAAACCTATGTACCCATTCTTCATGAGGTACATGCTTCCATGCTTCGTAGCACTGCTCCAAATATTCTTGAGGGCTAGAGTTACCATTAAACCTGCTTCGTACCTCCTGAGATTGTTCCATGAATCTCAAGTGAAGAAACTTTTGACAAGATCCCAACTATGAATATGCTTTTTATGACCATTCCACCATCTGGCTGTTGTGGCTCTAAACACTGAACTTAGAGTCTCCATTTTCTGTGAATCTGGTACTTGCTATGAAAATTGTATAATAAATTCTCCTGGGTCTGTCAAGCCATCAAAAGTAGGCAAGCTTCTTGTCTGCGAGCTAAGCCATCTGAGAGACTTAGTAATTCTTGCACACTGATGTCCATGTAGCTCATAAAGTCTATTATGCCAATTCTCTAGACCTTCATCTGAATTGGTCATGTAGGAACTATCACACTACCAATCCATTATACCTTTGATAGTAGGGTTAACATAGTCTTATTCCTTAGTTGTGATGTTGTAGATATGATCCAAAACATCCTGATCTCCATCTCTAACTGGCTCTGTGCACCTTTCTCCTTGAGAAGGGTCCAATTGTAATATGACTCTCAACCCTTTGCCTTCAAAACTCATCTGTCTTTTCTTAAGTTTGATGACTGTGGATTTGCTTAGGGCCCATTCAATTCCTAACAATGCTGGATAGGGGTTGCTATCATCAATTATTTCAATAACTTTAAAATCTGCTAAGGTACTGACTCCATCAATGTCTACTGGGACACTAGGAAATCTTCCTAGGGCCACAATCTTTTGCTGATTGGCTAATCTCAACTGTATAGGGGACCATTCAAGGGTAGGTTTTCCCATTTTTTCCCATGTCTGCTTAGTTAGGACATTTACTTCTGATCCTAGGTCTAAAATGATATTAGTCATGTCATACTCTCCTATCTGAGCATGCAATCTCATTTCTCTTCCAGTTCTTCTGACTCTATTAACAATTTTTTCTTTACCAGAGCTTCACTGAGGTTCGCAAGAAGCAATAACTTTCTGCAATTCATTTAAAGCATTATGATTTCTTAAGAGATTCATACAACTCTGTAAAAATGATGACAGTGGACTTACTTTATCCGTCGAAGCTTCTTGAGATTGTAACTGCTGTTATTGTTGTTGCACAGGTGCTACTGATGTTCTCGGATCAGCAAAGTCTTTTTTGGCTTCCATAAATGTTTATTTTTCTCTTCCAACATCAAATGCTAGAATTTTCTCTGGGGTCTTGCAGACCCAAGCCTCGTCAGGTTGTTTTTCCTTAGTCTGCACTTGCGTCGTATCTCCACTTCTTGTAACAACGTTAATGGCTGGGATAGGTATTTTCTCTGCAAGGATCATCTGAATGTTCTGAGTGGGAGGGGTATTTTTGTCTTGTATCTTGGCTATCAAATTTGGGCATTGCTCGATCACAAGATCAACTGCTTAGCAATATTGACATGTCGTATTTGGGTTCCGACAGTCTCTAGCTAAATGTCATGCCTGATTATAGTTATAGCAAATGACCTCGCCTCGACCTCCTCGAGGCATACCACCACGACTGTGACCTCTAAAACTACCTCGACCACCACGGTAACCATATCCATCATTGCCTTGTGCATAGTTTTATACCCTATAAGCGTCATAGGTTCGCTCTCGCATGAGGTCAAAGCTGCGACATTCCTCTTCATTTTGTCCAGCTGACTTACAGAACTTGCAATAGGGGTTCTTAGGTACCTGAACATATCTCTGTAGTAGATAGTAGTCTTCAGGTCAACGCTGACTAGTTTTTCTACAGATCTCACAATATAGAACATTAGGGTTAAATGGGTTTGGTGCACCAGTATTCAGATAGTTCCTTACTGCAGGACACTGCTCTTTGTCATGTCCTTCTATCCTACATCATGTACACCAAACCTCTTCGCAAATATATTTCCCCTTCTTCATGTCATGAAGCTCCAAAGCAATTTCTGCCAACTGCACTTGTATTTGGGCTATGCCAGAATTATCTTCGACAGGAGTTGTTTCAAGCTTCATAGCAATTTCCAAATCCTCTTGTTGATCAGCAACCTTCTGTTGCATGAGTGGAGTTCTGATATGGGGTAATAATGCTACTATCAACCATTATTTATGTTGTTCTGGTCCAATAGAGAAGCTAACTTGATCTAGCTGAACTTTGAACCTCTGATCAAAGTCCCACACTGATTCACCTCGCCTCTACTGAATCTCTTTCAGTTAAGTTATACACTGTGACTCTAATTTAGGCTTCTTGAACTCTTTAATCATTGATGTTTTAATATTAGCCAAGACATGGTTCTGAGTGCTGGAAAACTTCATAAACTAGGTCAAATCCTGGTCTCTAAAATAAGTGACCAGTTGCGCTCTTCTTATATCTTGGTCCATAATATTCTTAGCAGTCCACACGGCTTCGCAAAAGAACCAAAACTGCTTTCGATCCTCTGATCCAGTTCTTTTGAAGACTGGTAGCTTAATGTCATCATTCATATGGGACATTTTAGATATAGGGGGGGAGGGAGGGGGAGGAGGAGGGAAACTTGCCGAGGTAGACTGACCAACAACAGGAATACTTGGGCTAGGGTTACTTTCAGACTACGACGGGTTCTCGGGGGTAACAGATCTATGCTGCAGATTTATAGGAGGGTTTCTAACAGAAGGGGTTTCCTAAGACTCAGAGTCTTCTGGTCTGACTGGGGTATACTCGATATTCTAGCCTAGGGTATAGGACTCAATATTTATCTTGTATCTTTTACCACTTCACAGCAAACCACTTTGCTTGTCGAGGTCACTTTCCCTTCCAAACATAGGTTAGTAGCACTAAATCTAGCAATTTGATTCTATAAGCAATATCCCTTTCTCAGCCAAGAGCATTTTAATTTTCAAACTAAATGAATTCAAGTACTTACCCCTTGGTCCTTTGAAAAATTGTCGTTCATCTTCGCTGAAGGAAGTACTTGTGTCGATGGCAAACTCCATCACAAATGCTTCAAGGGTTCGCATTGTCCAGAAATCAACAGCTCGAGATACCGCATTGTTCACTCTTTTCAATATATCAATTCTTGTCAGGGTCCAGTTAGGAAACTGATCTTCCTTGAAGTTTGTGTTTCTTTCTGTTAACCTAGATAGCCACTGGTGCAATTCTATGTGGATACTACCAAAGAAAATTTCATAAACATCCAAAAAAACATACCTTTGCAAGAAGTCGTCTGAGCTACGACGAGGATCCTTATTTTCTTGTTCAACAAATTTCAAATAGGTCTCTTCAATCCAATCGTCGATTTATTTTACTGAGGGTCTCCAAAACATAGCCCTCCAGGTATGACGTAGATCCCTCTTATGCAGATACTGACTTCAACTGGAAACGAAACCAATTTGTTGGGCTTAGAGCAAACCTGGGTTTTATACCTTTAACTTCGCACCAACAAAAAGACCCATAGTGTTGGCCCTTTCGGCAACAACCTGCGAATAGGTTGCAGTCTCACCTTAAATAGCTATGGGGTGCTGTAGAACCAGGTTTCTGCAAGCAAAAGAGGGATATTACTGTACCATTAGCCTTAACAAATTATAAACATGCAACATAGAGCTTCGATCTTTACTTATATAGCTTCGAAGTTTAGATAAACAAACAATTTCTTGCTTAACCCTTACTGGGAATTCATAGTGAAGTTAATATTTAGTAGTTATCTTACTTTATCATTCATCTACTTATCAATGCATGAGCAAAAAACATAACAGAAACAACACAAAAGAACAACCATAGCACAAGATATAACGTGGTTCACCCCCAGGGTAGGGGCTACATCCATAGAACTCTGCTTTTATTCAACTTTTTACAAAACAACAGTTTTGATCTGCGCACTCAGCTGCAGATCCATCCTTCAAGTCTAACTACTCACTTAGTTGTAGTTCCTTTCTTACAAACTCTAAGCTGCGCACTTAGCTGCAGTTCCTTTCCTTACAAAACTCTTTGCGCACACAGCTGCAAAGGTCGTCCACGCACACAGCTAGGACTTAACCTTTCTTACAAAAACCCTCTATGCACACAGCTACAGAGGTCGTCCATGCACACAGCTGGGACTTAACCTTTCTTACAAAAACCTTCGCATCAACTTATCATAAGAGAACCTACTATAACCTTACTTAAATCCTTTACATAAGTGCCTTATTTATACAAGTGCACTATTACAATACCATGGACTTAAACCATGGGCACCTACAAATCATTGGGCAATTTACAAAAAGAGGGGTTTTGACCCAACCCTAACACCCCTAAGAATATTTTGTGTCGCGGCTCTACTTACATCTTCGCGCAAAACCCGCGGAGTTACCAAAATTAGTGACCATTAAGGCGCGCGCCCCGACACGGCATTAGATAAAAAACCATACTATTATGCACAACATAAGCACATATATATATAAAATCCACTCCTAACTAAAGAGCATTCAAATATTTATTCACAGCATATGCATGTATATAAATCTGCTTCTTAACTAAAGAGCATTTGAATGGAAGAGATGATTTTTTTTACTTGCAGCTTATGGCTATGAAATTTCACATATAGATAAGGAAATAATCGAAAAAGAAAACAATTCATGTTACAGCATACATAAACGATCAAACACACTCATATTTTAAAACTTATAAATCAAAGGTACCGAACTACGGTGGAAGCAGTAACGTTCCTCCCAACTGTAGACTAGGATCAGCTCCTTTGCCTCCTAGTCACCCCCGAGCCAAACCTTGCAAGACAACAGTAATGACTGCTAACTTCAGCTTCAACTTTTTTATGTTTTCCAATAGGCCATCATGCCCAACAGCAAGCACTCTCACAGCAAGAGTCCTCTCCCCCAGCATACTCGACAACGTCCTTCCTACACCATATGCTCTTTTTGTGTTTAATTTTTCTTGGATCCTTTCTTTTTTTGTTTTTCCTAGGTCTTTCCTCATTATCCCTCTCCCCTTACTCACTGGAATTCCCTTGGCTAATGGTATCCCCCATTTCATGGATGTGTCTATGCTGATTCTGCACTCCTGACACTAATTTTATTCCAATCCCCTAAAGTTAGCGGGTCTCTGTCCTATACTGTTTCCTGCAGATTTCCTCTTTTAACCTAGCTGCTTCCACTTTATTTGTTGCATCTATTTTTGTATTTTTCTCATTGTCATTAACCCCCAATGTTAAATTGTCACATAGTCCTCCCCGGACCTTGGCATATTCTCTATCAGCCACAATTTATAAATGATAGATAGTCAGCATTTAATAATAATAGAAAAAAAACATAGTTTGTACTTGGGGGAATTACAAGTAGATTGTAAATTAGGTTAGACATAGTAGACACTGGTGGAACTCAGTGTGAGAAGAAGAGATAAAGAGAAGTCGAAGCTCAAGCTTCTGTGTATGTGATTCAGTCGAAGAGCCGAAGCTCTATAAAAGGATCAGTTGGTGAGATGACAAGTCTAGACAGACAAGTTTGCAATACCTTCGTTATTTCCACATAGTTATATATATGAAATAGTTTATGGTTGAATGCAAGTTTATTTGGCTGCACAATATTTCCAGATTTACTTGTGTAAATGTCTTTTACATTTAGCAGTTAACTGAAAGATCAAAGAAGCCATAAATTTCTCACTGCGTGAAAATTCCAAGTTTTATGGCACATTGTTCGACTCAAGTATTCCTACATATTTGGGCATATGTTTTATAAGATATTTGCATTTGTTAATGTGTGCATTTTACTTCATTTTACTCACAGGTGAAAAGCATTTGTAATTTCTTAAGTCTCTTAGACTAAGAAAAATACTTTGTAGATTTCAACCAAAGTGAACCGATAAGGTCAGTTGAGTGAGCCGACTTGAGAGGTTGAAGAGGTTAGCCGACCTGAGAGGTCAAAGAGGTGAGTCGAATTAGAGGTCAAAGTCTGCCGAATTCGAAGTGACAAGTGGTCGAGGTAAAATCAGTTAGTAAAACCGACAAGTAAGTCGACATAATTTTAGTGGAGTTGAAAGTTTGACTAAAATTTATAAACTTGTCTAGTCGGGAGATAGACAAGTTTCACCCGACAAGTGGGAAAAGAAAAAGAGGTCCCCGTGAAAAGTGAAAATTAAAATTTTAATATTAATTGAGCGGTAAACTCAAGTTTAGTCAGCTTGGTTTTGGTTAACAATCATGTTATACATTATAATTTTTATTTTTATTTTGCAACCTGATGAGAAAATGTCAAATGAAAAAATCGTGGGATGGGGAGACTATGCATTCAACACATTCTTCAATGAGACAAGAGCAAGAAAGCATGTCCCTTACACTTTATTTCTTGATTTAGATCCCACTGTGATTGAAAATACAAGAACTAGAACCTACAGGAAGTTCTTCCACCTTGGACACCTTATTAGTGCCAAAGAAGATGCTGCTAAAAACTTTATCTAAGGACGAGGCCATTATACCAGGTATATGGTTAAACTTTCTACTTGTACTATTCTAACAAAAATTCAGTTGACTTGATATATGTTTTTCAATTTCTATAGTTGGAAAAGAGATTGTGGATCTCTACATGGACCACAGTTGAAATTTGGCCAATAAATACACAAGATTGCAAGGTTTCTTGGTATTCAATGTCATCCCTGGAGGGACTAGGTGTGAGTTGTGGTCCCATATAGTATTCCTCTGATAGTTTCCATGAACTACTTCCTATTCTTCTACTCTCGCAACAATACCCTATGCTTGGGATTGCTGAAATGACAATAAAATATATAATTTGAAGGAAATTTCCTATTTAGGATGTCAGAAAACATAATAAGATCCATGGAACTAAAAGAAAATAAATGAACCAAACATGCCCAAAAAAAAGAATACTTAAACAATGAAAAAATGCACATTATTAGAAATCGTTGCCATCAATTCATAGGATAAATCATTGCAAGTAATGATCTACAAAAGAATGGATTCATATATGGGTTTAAGCTGTACAGTATAGAAAATTTCTAAAGAGAGTATATGTGGAAACATAGACTTCCATTAATGCAAAAAGGGAAAAAATAAACTCACAGTTGGGTTTGGAACATTAGTTTTTTTGCTCATCACTGAGGGAATACTTATATTTAATGATTGTTCAATGTTTTCTGTCCAATTTTTATATGAATTTCTCTTCTCTCCATAATATTTCAGTACTTCTTGATATTCATACTCTATTTTCACAAAATTATAAATAGGATCAAAAAGTCATAGCTCATTAACATGTAAATAACTCGAACTATTGATCGCAACAATATGAATCAAATAAAAAAGTTGTGCTACATTATACAGAAAACAAACTTTTACCAAAAAAATAATATCCATGTGTCACTAAAATAACACACCCGTGTAAATATAATGGGTCCACCTTGCCATGCAAAACTATTTTCTTGTTTCATCATCTCTACTATCTTTACGGTAATGTTTTGCATCGAGTAATAAATAAAACAAAACAACCCTGTAATTAATGTTTATAAGAGGTTACACAAGATGAATACTAAAGATCTCAAATGGAAAAGGAAAGATTTATGATATAGATCAAGGCAGATTTAGCATGTTTAGTGTGTGTAGTTTCTAGGTAATTGAAAGAAAATGTTCTTTTGGTTGATGATTTGGTGAAACAATCAATCACTTGGAGTCTTCCTCACATAAAACAGAGGTGAAGGTTACTTTTGTACAGAGTTTTAGAATAACAGAGAAAAGAGGGGATTGATGTTATAACTAGGGCTGATAATAAAGTTGAGCACTCTTTTGTTGGTGTATTTTTCTTATTACAGCAGGTATATGTTCAAACTCTACTCAAAGAAAAGTACTTCAGATAAATTGATGCATTGTTGTTTGAACAATACATCAACCTCAAGAGTTAAGACTAGTGGTTGGTTAGGATTATGTATTGACAACAAAAGTCTTGTTGTTAATAGTTTATTTCAATACAAAGTAATAGTTAAAATATAATGCAAAATAGTCCTCACATCGCTCTTCACAAAAAGGAGGTCATGTGGTATCCTTGATGAACCAAGTGTTTAATAGGGGAGGCTTATGTGGATTCGCCTCAATAAATTTCTTGTAGGTCAGAATCAAAGATGATTATTAAATTAAAAGTTTTGAGGTGATGATTTGAGACCATTGGAAATACTATTCTTGGAAATTGACGTGTGGATAACTAAAGGTTTGAGGCCTGTTGGGCAACATTTTAATGAGTTTTAACATTCAAGAACACTTCGTTGCAGGCAGAACTTAAGTTTCAAAGGTTGTATGAAGGAAATATGTCTTATAAATTTCCAGGTCGAGTTAGTTAACAGGAAGGATTGGAAAAGCACATCCCTGAAAATAGCATGCTTTTTGGAAGTTTTTTGGTTGGCAAATGAGCATGAAACATCAGTCTTCCTTTTCGCACTAAAGACTCATCTAAGATAGCAAGAAAATAATTCAAACCATGTAAGGATTACACATAGTTTTATTGTAGATCTTTTTCATTAATGTGCTTTCTTTCAAATAGCATAAGGCTTACACATAGTTTTCTTATAGAGAGTTTCCATTAATGTGCTTTCTTTTCTCTTTCTTCCAACAATTACGGTGGCTTGGGATTGGATGAGATAAGCATTCTTTATATTCATATTCAAGAATGTGTGTGGGTTGATAAGTTCTTCTCTTGGAAGTTTCGTAAGACAAAAAAGTTGATCAACCATTCATGCTACAAATCCTAGACAACTACCTCCACTCCAAACAAGGATATCCATGGAATCCCGTCACCTGTGTTTCACTATGATGCAATCAATATTTTGGGTAATATGTTATTCAGTATGATTATCATTTGTTTTATCTCCTTGAACCTATCGAGTGCCATTGATTAAGGTGTTTTTCAGTGTTCTGATAGTTTATTGTGCAATTATTTTGAATTTTCTTTAGCTAGGGTGTACATTAATTCCATTAAATTCATCGTTACAACTATCTCTAGGATCTTATCTCAACCATTTCAAATTATTCTTTAAAATTTTCCATCCTTTACTTTTTATGGATAGCCCAAGAGTGGGTCTTTGTGTGTTAATCATCTTAGAGTTTGTTCAGACTTGTTCATTAGAAAATAGCACACACCATTTATAAATACCCCCCTAAGACTAGAAAAGCACCAATCCTAGATTTGTTTAAGGGTGAGGAGGCTAGATGACCAATAACTATTAAGCAGGACTATTGGTGCAAATTTGTGTGATAATAAACCCTCCAGTTCTTACATTCCTTCATCAAGTTTGGGCATTGGATTGATCCTCCTTTTCTCATAATGATCAGAATTAGTTACTGACTCCAAAAACAATATTATTTTATAAATCAAGCCCTATGAATTTCTATTAAATGTGTTCCATTGGGTAGTTGTTAGGATTTCCTAACTAATGCTTCAATTGCATACATGTCCTGAAAATTCAATCTAACATAATTCACTTCAAAGATCAGTATCGACTTGTAGTATAGGAGTTCTCCCAACAATTGCCTTCTTACTTCTGCAATACTTTGGCCCAAATCTTGAGATGTGTATTCCACTTATCTATACAACTTATTTTTGTTATTGAGATAATCGAGCCATAAACATTGAGATTACAATTGAAACTATAAAATCGTGCTGAAAGGAAAGCTTATGAATGGAATGAACAACTATTTAAAACAATTTTTTCATGTTTTGAATCTTGATCACTTTTTAAAAAGAAAACACTATACATCCATTATGGGCTTTGATCAAATATTTAAAACATTATCACCTCATGCTATTCATGCTGGAACCCATTCAAAAAAACATAAGTTTGAATAACATGATTTCCCATCTATAGGCTTGGCCATAAGATCCGGCCACGTGTTTTCAATATCATACAGCCAAATTTAAGCAAAGAACAATAACATTAATATAACTAAAATAAAACCAAATACATTACAAACCTATGGGGATCAACAAAGCTATATCATCATACCTAACACTTGGATTGCCACCCAAATTAAGCTTCAAGTGTCGTGTTTGGTAATTGATTTGGTATTTAAGGTTCCAGTGCCCTGTTTTTTTGTAATTTTATTTATAACAAGTGATTAGTATGTATTAATGTGGATATCAAACATGATGTTGAATTAACATGAGTTATCACCCACTATTAAATATCTATATAAAATTCATCGCTTATCATGTGTATTGTTTAACTAAAATAACATAGTCACCGTACAAAGGTTGAACATAGATAACTATTCAACAAACCACTGGTGGACAATGTAATAACAATATTCTTTGCATTTATTTGTATTATATCCTATATGTGCTAGAGACATAATTGAAAATTCCCAAGTTTGTATTACCATGATTAGACAAAGCCAAATGTGATAGTGAGAATAATTTCGTTCCCAAAAGTTGGCCTGCAACATCACAATACAAAAAATGGTTTGAGCCCTAAGTTTGGATATTTTATGCAGAATAAACATGCAATGGAGCACTGCGATCCCGGTTCTACTCATGGTAATAGCCACCATAACTGAAATTGAGCTGAAAATTAACCCCCTAAAATAATAAGATAACATTTCAAAAAACATAGATAAAAGAAAATAGAGGAGATCCCATGGATAGTGCAGTACAATCTATGTACTACACATGGTAGTGGCCACCCAAGCGGAAATTGAACCAGAATTTAACCCCAAAAAAACCTAATATAACATTCTTAACATTTTAAAAAGCACAGATAAAAAAATAAAAAATAAAGGGGATCATAGACAATATTGTGCAATCTATTCTCTACTCATGGTAGTGGCCACCATAAATGAAATTGAACAAGAACTTAACCCCCCAAAAACCTAAGATAACATTTTAAAAAGCATAGATAAAAAACAAAGGAGAATCATAGGTGGTGGTACCTCACATTGAAGGTGTTGTTCTTTCTCCCATAGGTGAGCCCTTTCCGTTGTTATCAAACACTCCAGAAACCAAAATCCCCCACAAAGATGTTGAGTCTCTTTAGCAAAAGGTCTTACTAAAGAACTTATCCACCAGAAAATGCAAGAACAATCTAGATTAAGACCCCCAATATTCTATATATGGAATTTATTTCCTTGCCACAAAACCAATGGAAGATTGAAGATCTTCACCTCAAGAAACTACAAAAAAAATGGATTTAAACACCCACCACAATAAAACATGTTCAATGTCTCAAACCGTAAAACAAAACGTGACCACTGAAATAAGATATTGGAAAAAATTAACTGCATTCTAAGGTCGTTGATACCATTGGGCTACCGTAAACCCAAAACATAGCACCCATTTCAACTTGTCAGGTTATTGAATGGAACAACAATGGAGAAATAACAACATTGAATGATCAATATGATAAAGATCCAAGAATTATATGGAATATGGAATGTGGTTCATTCAATACACCTGGATATATCATCCAAATATTGGCAACATTGTTAAGATGTAAGAGGAAAATTAAATGATGTTGTCAATCCCTCCCTTGTGCTTGAATTTCTCCTTGGATGAATCTTAAAATACATTATAGCTTCCATCCCTAAAATAGTGTGCTAACTATTGACATTTGAAAAATGATTCAATCCCTTTGGAGGTGTGCTAGCTGTGGATATAGGGTTATTAAAAAAAAAACTATTTTTCTCACTATGATCATCGTGGGCCATCACCAGTTCTATTTATAGTCCATTACTCCCTCTATGGCCCTCAATAATTAAGACAAAGTACTTGTTCATTTGTTCCCTAGTCTACATTTTAGCCCCTGTTCTCAGAGGTGTAACTTTGTTTTCTTGTCATCTTATCATTCTAATCACCTTCCTTCTCCCTGCATGTAAGGCGACTCGACATTGTTGGTGGTTAGTGCCGGTCCTCGTCCTCTTCTATGCAATGGTGTTTTACCATATCCTATCGGTCTTCTCGGTATTTTTCTCTTCTTGATTCCTGCTAGGTTTTTGCTATGGGGCCTTTGTCATTCCCACCTCTGTGTGTTTGCTGCAATGTGGACGGATTTTTTTTATGCAAATAGATTGCTTCCCTTCATGTTTTCCTACCTCTTCCTGTCCTACTGCTCATTGTGTATCATTTTGCTGTCACCCTCACCATGAATTCGTAGTGACCCTCTGTTGGATTCTCTAGCGGTGTCTTTTATGCACCCTAGTGTGGCATTGTTCTTTCAGTTATCCATCTATACAACAAACCCTAGTCATCCATATCTCCCCAGGTGTCATTGCAAGCCATAACTTGCCTAGTATTTCATGGAATAAGGGATGATAAGCCATCAAATTAAAGAGATCAGAATAGAACTCCATTAAAGTCAATTTCTCTTAAAATAATGTCTCAAAACACCAAAAATAATTTCTCAAGACATGAAGGAGAACAAAACTCACAGAAATTTATAATTTGTCTTAAAATATTGTCTCAAAATGACCCCCTCTTGTACTAGTGTATTAGGAGTTTGACTGTCACACAAACTACACATTAGCTCAAATCCAAGTTGTAAAATAGACTTTAACTAAGCCTTGTGTACATTAGCTCGACTCCTAGGTAATAGATGGAGTTCCACAATGACATGAACTACACTTTACCATGCCATTAATTGTAGTTATCACATGAACAATTTTTAATTTTTTTCCATATACCACAAAGTGCAGTTATCACATTAGCTATTTTTTTTTTTATAATTGTTTGTTACGCATTTTAAATGACCATAGAATCAATCTAGACAATACACATGTCCCATTCTCCCACAATCTAGGAAAAATGTAGATGGTATTCCACCCCATAATTATGCCAATAGACTTTTCTATCTTAGAATTATGGGGTGGAATACCATCTATGTTTTTCCTATATTGCGAGAGAATGGGACAAGTGTACTCTCCAGGTTGATTCTATGGTCGCAATTCAAAATTCATAAGAAACAATTATGCTGATAGACATTAATATATTAGAATTTTGAGGTGGAATACCATATATGATCTTCCTAGATTGCAGGAGAATGGGACAAGTGTACTGTCCAGATTGATTCTGTGCTCGTTGTTTAAAATTCGAAGATAAACAATTGTACAAAAATTGAAAATAGCTCATGTCATAATTAAACTCATTGGCTAGAACAAGTAACATATAACGTATTTGTGCTACTTAACTTGTTTCCTATCAATGTTCACTGACCATAAGTTAATTGGCTATGCTAAATAAATTTAACTAATTTAATTCAAATCAATATTAATTATGAAAAAATAAATTAATAAATATTCACTAACATATACTTCTTTACAATTATACGATATACAAAATAAATATTGAAAGAGCATTAATTTTCATTCAGTTTGGACGGCATATGTCCATCGTCATATTTACTTCACTATCACTCTAAAGATAATTATATTTTTTTAATACTCATTAATATCCTTAGTTTAGCTTATTTAGAAATAACATGTGGAATAGGCTAAAGGAGCTTAAGGTTCCTTTTGAGTTGAGAGATGTCATGATAAGTTTATACGAAAAGGTCATTGCCAAGTTTAAGAATAATGAGGGGTGGACAAGAAATATAAATTGTAATATTGGAGTTAAACAAGGTTTTCCCCTCTCCCCTACACTTTTTGGCATTTACATTGATAAGCTAGAAAAGTGTTTAGAAGAAGCACGTTGCGTTGGTACAATCTTAGCTAGGATAATTATTATCCTCTTACTTTATGATGATGATATAATTCTTATGAAAAGGTGTCCTTCTCATCTCGATAATCAATTAAGAATTCTTAAATATTTTTTCTCTAACATGGGTATGACTATTAACACTCACAAGACAAAAGTCATGATTATAATTTCTAAGAAAAGACACCTATGCAAATTTTATTTTTGATAATAGAAATCTAGAGGAAGTGGTTTCTTACAAGTATCTAGGAATTGATATTCATCACAATTTCAATTGGAACTATAGCATTGAGAAAAGTATTCGTGGAGGGTGGAAAGCTTATTTGGTCTTGAAAATAACTGTAAATCAACCAATCTGGTCATGTGGGACAAAAATAAGTTCATTTTTTAAACTCTTGCCATCCATGTTATCTTGTATGGTTGTGAAGTATGGGGGTGCAACATTTCAGGAGAATCTTGGAGAAATATTGAGCAGAACCAGAAGCAGTTTATATCTTATAACCTCAAAATTAAAAGCAATATGCCTTATCTTATTCTCCCCATACAAGTGGTTCTTTCCCCCATCGAGAGCATGGCTATGACTAGGTACCTGGTGTACAAGCATAAGATAAATAACATGGGAAACGAGAGACTTCCTAAAATTGCTCTAAACTCAAGTCAAAACCAACTACGCCTCAAGCGGTGCTGGTGTAAAGATACCATGGAGTGGTTAAACCATTAGGGCATTAATGAAAATGACATTTTGCAGAACATTGATAATTTCAAAAATATTATTACTTCTAAGATTAAAAAGAAATTTTGGTGTGAGTAAAATTTAGCGGTTAAGAGAAAATTAAGATACTATAAATAGGTCATTAATCGTAACTTGGAAGATCAGAAGTATCTCTCAGTAGTAACTAACTCATGGAAGAAAATTAATATAGCCAAGATTAAAACAAACTCTCATGAACTCCATAGCGAAACAGGGTGTTGGTCTATTCCTAAAACTCCATGGGTGGAAATGGTTTAGTATTTGTTACAATAAAAACCTTTATAACCTCCTAACTTACCAAAACTATAGTGAGTTTAGAAAGTTTCTTAGCAATTTTTTTGAGCACAGAACGATATTTTAAAGTAAACCAAGAATTGTCCTTCTAAATTGGTTTCAATAAACTTTAACCATTATTAATGTTGAATATAACTTTTTTATTCATAAAAAGTTCATATTGTTATTTTTTATTTTGTTAATATATATCCATGTGATGTTTTCAAGTCAAAATGAAAAGGTCAAACTTCCATTTGAGAACAAACCCTATTTTTATTTTTGTTTGTATTGACCGCTACTTTCTGGTTAATGGATGTTGACGAAACTCATGGCAAACGCCAATTATAGGATCACCCTCAATTTTATGGAACCTTGAATGTTGAACGGTTTCTAAATGTTCTAAATATTAAACTGTCACGGTTTAGCCTATATGTTCACCAGGTTTCGTAGTGTTCTAAATATTAAACGGTCATCATATGAGTAGGTATATTGTAAATAGTAAGTGAAATTAAAATTCTTGTACCATGTACACAGATTCAGATTTAATACTGTCCCTCCACCGATTGTCAAATCGATAAAAACTTATTGTTAATAGATTGTGTATATTTTTATATATTTGATTAAAGTATTATATAAAAAAAAATCTACTCAATATAGTTTTCATATTGGATTTGTAGATACATATTTTTTCAGTATCAAATGTATTCGTATCTATAAGGGTATACCTATTCGTACAATCACATTCAACATCTATTCAAATACAATCACATTCAACATCTATTATCAAATTTAGAGATATCTATGATATCAATGTACTGGTCTAAGAGATCTATGTTGTTTGATAACCTCATAGTTAGGTTTTTGTTGTTCCTTAAAATAGCGGCCACTATACCAGTTAGCCTATTGTTCTCCAAATTCTTGAAATGTATCTCTCAATATGAGAGTTATCATGAAAATACATTATTGAAGTTACCAATATCAATGTTGTTTACCAACACTGTACTATTTCTCAATACCAATATCAATGTTGTTTACTAGAATTAACCTCATAGTTAGGTTTTTGTTATTTCTTAAAATAGCCCGCACTGTACCAGTTAGCATATTGTTCTCCAAATTCTTGGATGTATCTCTATATATAAGAGCATTATCATAAAATACATTAGTTCAATAGAAGCATAACATATACCGCTGACAAAATCTACTGATAGTTCTATCAAGTTCTTCAAAGTTCAGATAATAACTGCAAAATTGACAGTAGCACGGCATTATTGTTCGAAAAACTTGCATAATAACAGGGATAAACATATGTAATAACAGTGGCTGTGAGACGAGTAATGATGGAATGTGTATTTGTAATTCCTTTACTCCATAGATACATGCGATTGAAATCAAATAAGAACATGTAATTAAAATATAGAACTATTAAAATTTTAAAATTTGGATGGGTAAACAGCACAACAAAGCTCGGTTTGGATTATTACTTAGAAGCTTGTAATTTTGGATGATAAATCATCATTATAAGTTATAACCTAACCAAACCCAAGAGAAATGAAGTGGCAAACACAGATAACTAAGGGAAACATATTTGAAATTAATAAAACATAAAACATACCTCTAGGATGTGGCCATAAGGCTTGCCATTTCTTGAAGCAATAGAGCATTGTCATACTCCTCCACCTTTGCACAGGATTTATTCCGTCTGAGATTCACATCCTCTGTTGAAAGCAAAGCAATAGATTCCACATAATTGTGTGTATCCTCAGCATTGGACCTTTTTCTAGAAAATCCAATAGCTTATTGTCCCAGCAGAAAGCGAATATCCCTAATAGATAGAAACAGATTTTGGTTTGTGGACCATATGAAGCATCATCTCAACAGTGAAGCCATGGAAGAACCCGGTCTCTACAATCTTTGATCCTGTGTTATTCCCCACTCATTTTCATTTTCCTTCTTTTCATTCCATGTTAGCCAAAACCGAGTCAACTAAACTTGAGTTTACCACTGGGCTGATGCACAATCATCGACTCCTTTAAAGACACTTTAGATGCCACATAATACTAGAATAAATTGGAAACTCTAACTTTAGGTGACAATTAGGGGTACTTCCCTAACTTATTTGAAGATGAAGTAAAAAGAGAAAAGATATGTAATTGAATCAGATTTCATAAGATATAGCATTTATGCATAGAAAATGTGTGTAAACGATTATAAAATTAGTTTCTGTGAAATTGGGTTTTCAAATTTTCAGCACATCTTAACATATATGTTTGTGCGGGTGCAACAATATATGAATTAAATGATGTCAATTTGGGATAAAATCTTGCAGACATATAAGGGACATATGGGCTTAGTGCAACACTATTTATTTAGAATTTTTCATAATTTTTTTTTTATTAATAATTATTGAAGTCATAAAAGCTTGAAATTAAAAGGTTATGTGCGGGTGCAACACTTTAGGGGAAAAAATTAATGAAATCCTTGATTTCTAAATATAAGATCATAGAGCTTGATCTTTTCTAGTGTACCATATAGTTTTATTGGGAAATGGTGATGGAAATCAAAATTTATATAACAAACAATCGATGTATCTATTTTTGAAAACTCATGTGTGTCATTTAGAAAATAATTATAAATAAATAAAACATAGTTTTGAAGGAAAAAATTACATTTTCAAAATATTAAGATCGTACTCTACACACCTCTACAATATTCTAGATTTTCATAAAAAAATATTTTGTATGTCATTGCAAAACACGCCATCTAAATTAAGCATATTGATAGAGTTCTAAAAGACAAGCAATAGCCCTAGTTTATTTGTCTTAGCCAATAGGTTCAGTAGTCTGAAGCTATTTCTGAACATAATGCCGAACCTTATTCCGGTCGATTTTTTTAATTATAAAATAACACATATGCATTATAGCTTATTCATATCACATATGCGATATAACGCATATGGTTATATCGCATATGCATTATAGCTTATTCATATTGCATATGCGATATGATAAAGCTATAAAGCGTATGTGTTTTTTCTTAACTAATTTGGTACGAGAGTAAAAAAGAGTAATGACATCCTTATCCCATTATAATACCATTTAGACAACACTATGATGGATAAAAATAATTCATCTTTTTAATGGTGAAAGAAGCAATGGGCTGTGCATCTAAGGAAATAGGGCGGTGAACGAATCCATGGGATTTGCATCCATGAAAACAATAACTCCTTTCTTCCTTCGATCTATTCAGCTTCAAGGGAAAATTTGCAACATTAACAGAGAGATTGAAGATTGATTTATGTCAGCGCTCAAAGGACATTATAAATTTGCGATAATGCTTGTTTGGTAGCTCTTTTGGATGTAAAAAAGTCAGAATGACTACCGATGGATCAACATACGCTCTCATAGCAAAATGCTAGTGATGATTCATCGATAAGCGATAGGTGACTTTAATCAACATTGTATAGTTATCATGTTCTTTTAATCATCATCGCGAACTCTTTTAATCCTTGATTAAAGATGTTCAGTTCTTTTAATCTTTGACTAATGATGGATGGCCAAAACTAAATCAAATGGAATATATATCTTAACAATATTTATCATCTGCCATGTATAGAGCCAAATTTTCAAAGTCACGATCCTCATCATCATAGTCATCATCCTCCTCATCATCATCATCACCGTCATCCTCATCCTCATCATCCTCCATCATCATCATCATCATTGTTCATTGTCATTGTCATCATCATCATCGTCATCATCATCATAATCATCATCATCATCATCATTATCATCGTCACCATCGTCATCATCATCATCGTCATCACCATCGCCATCATCATCATCATAGTCATCATCCTCCTCATCATCACGATCATTGTTCATCATCATCGTCAATGTCATCATCATCATCAACCTCATCATCATCATCATCATCACCACCCTCACCCTCATCATTATCATCATTGTCATCATCATCATCATCATCACCCTCATCCTCATCCTCATCATCATATTCATCCTCCTCCTCCTCCTCCTCCTCATCATCATTGTTCATCATCATCGTCATCATCATCATCATCATCATCCTCATCGTCACTATCGTCATCATCATCATCACTATCCTCATCATCATCATCCTCATCCTTCTCCTCCTCCTACTCATCATCACCCTCATTCTCATCCTCATCATCATGGTCATCATCCTCCTCATCATCACCATCATTATTCATCATCATCTTCATCGTCGTCATCATCACCACCACCCTCATCCTCATCATCATCATCATCATCATCACCACCCTCATCCTCATCATCATTATCATTGTCATCATCATCATCATCATCATCGTAGTCATCATCCTCCTCATCATCACCATCATTGTTCATCATCATCGTCATCATTGTCGTCATCCTCCTCCTCCTCCTCGTCATCATCATCACCACCCTCATCCTCATCCTCATCATCATCATGGTCATCATCATCATTATCATCATCATCACCCTCATCCTCATCGTGATCATCATAGTCATCATCCTCCTCATCATCACCATCATCAATCATCATCATCTTCATCGTCACCCTCATCCTCATCATCATCACCATCTTTATCATCATCATCATCACCCTCATCATCGTCATCATGGTCATCATCATCATCACCCTCATCCTCATCATCATCATCATAATCATCTTCCTCCTCCTCATCACCATTGTTAATCATCATCTTCATCGTCACCCTCATCCTCATCATCATCACCATCCTCCTCCTGCTCCTCCTCCTCCTCCTCCTCCTCATCATCCTCCTCCTCCTCATCATCATCATCCTCATCCTCATCATCATAGTCATCATCCTCCTCCTCATCACCATCATTGTTCATCATCATCTTCATCATCATCACCACCACCATCATCATGATCATCATCATCACCCTCATCCTCATCCTCATCCTCATCCTCATCATCATCATCCTTCTCATCATCATCTTCATCTTCATTGTCATCATCATCATCATCATCATCATCACCACCCTGATCCTCATCATCACCATCATCATCATCCTCATCCTCGTTGTCATCATCACCACCCTCATCATCATCATCATCATCATCATCACCACCCTCATCCTCATCGTCCTCATCATTGTCATCATCATCATCATCATCGTAGTGATCATCCTCCTCCTCATCACCATCATTGTTCATCATCATCGTCATAGTTATCATCATCATCATCATCATCATCATCATCATCATCATCATAGTCATCATCCTTGTCCTCATCATCATCACCACCATTGTTCATCATCATCATCATCATTATCACCCTCATCGTCACCATCATCCTCCTTCATCATCATCATCATTTTCCATTGTCATCGCCATCATTATCATCATCATCATCATCCTCATCCTCACCATCGTCACCATCATCGTCATCATCACCATCCTCCTCCTCCTCACAATCATCATCACCATCATCATCCTCATCCCCATCCTCATCATCATCATTATCACCATTATCATCCTCATCATCACCATTGTTATCATCATCACCATCACCATCCTCATCATCATCATGACCCTCATCCTCATCATCACCATCATGGTCATCGTCATCATCACCCTCATGGACATCATCATCATCATAGCGATCATCCTCCTCATCATCACTAGCATTGTTCAGAATCATTGTTCATCATCATCATCATTGTCATCCTCATCCTCATCATCATTGTCATCATCACCACCCTCATCCTCATCATCATCATCATCATCATCATCACCCTCATCATCATCACCCTCATCCTCATCATCATAGTCATCCTCCTCCTCATCATCATTATCATCACCATCATAGTCAGCATCATCCTCATAATCATCGTCGTCATAGTCATACTATTCCTTATAGAAGTTTAACATATTTCAGTCCAAGTTTGAAATGGATTTGATATCTAATATTTTAATATTTGATAAGCATAGATAAATGTAAATTGCATATTCAGTGAGCACTAAATCGCATATGCGATTTATCCCATATGCACTAAATCACATATGCGATATATCGCATATGCATTTTGGAGATCATGTAAAAATTATGTCTGTTAATTAAAAGCATTGTATCAATATCGCATATGCGATATATCGGACGTGCATTATATCGCAATGCGATATCATGTGTTGTATAATCAATGTTGGGTTGCATGCTGTGGGCCAGTTTTACTATATCAAAAGACATAATTCGTCTGAACCCGTGCACAGAGAACTGTTCAATGTGCAATTTAATCATTACTTACATAATTCCATAGTTTTGTATAGGTTTGGGTGGATTTCAGTGGGGAATGTACGTAATAGAGATCGAAATTCAGCAAGGAAGGTGCTTACGTTGGAAGAAGTAGAAAAGAAAAAAGAAAAAAAGAGGGAATATTCAAGAAATCGTTAGCATTCATTACAGGAGCAAATAGTTCTCATTCCCTCTCAATAGATACCTAACGTAGAGGCTGAGGAAGATAATGCAACATTAAAGGAAGCTGGTTATACGGAAGTTTATATTATTGATCCATTAGTAAATGAACAATCTTGTGAAGAGTTCAATAATTATGTTACTCCTGATGCAAATGTGACTTAGAAACAACCATGGTCGGTGGTTCAATATCCTAATTGAAGTTTTCAGCATGTAGTGGATGTAAACGTCACTCCATCATTTCAAATGGCAACAAATTTTGCATCAAAATGAAAAAGAACTCCTAAATGAATACAAGTGGATGAGAGCAGATTGACTTCCATGGAAGGTAAGGTTGCTAAATGCACTATCCTTCTTCATTTTTCTCAAATAATGAAACAATATTTTGATAACAAATCCGAAGCCGATAAATGCCAATTGTTTTTAGCTTTACTTAAATCTAGAAATATGGAAACTGTTACAAGAAATTTAGGCATAACAACAATGAAGAATATTGAATCAAGTAATCACATTGTTAAATATCTTGTTGTTGCATTCACATCGATTGGTAAAAAATATCGTTCACAAGATTGTAATGTGGCTCGTTGTGTATTGGCTGAATCAATTGTATGTAGATCCACAAGACAACATCGTTTACTTAAATGCACATCACAAATTGTGCCTTTACATTCAAAGACACTTACAAAATATTCAGTAAGAAGAGACAACCTTGATGTAGAGGGACAAATGGAAACATTATGGGCATTTAGCAGTAGGCTTCCACGCAAAGACATGAAGTTAGTCGAAGCAGTGAAGGGCCTAGTGCAAACGTTTTGGCATGATAACACTAGGCCTTCTTTTAACATGAATAATGTGATAAAACATTGTAGGGGTTCTAGAAACAATGAACCTAATGTTAAACATTATCTTGACATGACACAAACTCAACTGTTTGAGATGTTTAAAGTTTCCCATGTAAAGCTAAGGCTCGGGCAAAGATATTTTGAAAAATGCAAGCCTTGGTATGTTAGAATCAATACCATCCAGAACACTTGTTGTTGTACATACCACATAGAGTTTGACCTATATTACCATACATTTGCACATATATGTCATTTTTTGCATCCTAACCATGTGCATGAATGCTCACGTACAATACCGTCAATGTCATCCAAATATTTCATCCATAGCATAATGTCTCCAAGGCAAGATGGGCAAACACATTACATAAAACAATGTGTAGATGGTTCTTGCAACAATTGTGGTGGGCTATCATTATGGTCTGATTGCATCCATGAAAGTGAAGATCACGAATTTGGGAATGCAATTGTCGAGAAGCAGAACTATCAGTATGAGACATATCAGCTACATGATGGGAAAGAAAGCATGAAGATTAAATTGGTGACTTCACAAGTAAATTGTTGAATATTGACATATTAATATTCATGTACACATTTTTTTATGTGGTTTATTGACATATTAATATTCATGTACCAGGTGCGAGTATGTGATTTTATTCCAGAGTTTCGTGGAAAGATCCAACAGTACATTCAACATGTCGATATGGCACGGTGGTAAGATGAGCAATTTAGAATATGCCAGGACACCTTCCCTCTTGGAACAATACTATTAGTGGTTGAATGTGTGGAAAATCACACCCTACAACCAAAAAATGAAATTCAAAGTCAATACTATCACTCAAAGCAGGTGAGCATAATGGTGCATATCACGTATCGACATGGGAAAGATAGCAATGAAGAGAAACGTGTGATACTGAAAGAAAATCACTTCTACATAAGTGACGACCGGACCCATGACATCCATTACGTGCAACATTGCTTTAAATTATTCTATGATCATGTGATAGCTATGGATATACCATTTTATCATCATTTCATTTGGTCAGATGGTTGTGATGGACAGTTCAAGAATGCATGTGTATTTGAATGGTTGTGTTTGCTGCACATAAAATACAAGGTGCCACATGTATGGAACTACTTTGAAATTGGTCATGGAAAAGGAGAGCATGATGGTGCTGGTGCATGCATTAAAACTACCCTTTGAAGGGAATAGATGAAGTTTATAGGTGCTCACCTTCGAGACATTGCATCCATAGTCGAATGGTGTGAATTTGTCATGGGAGAACAAGCAACAAGGAAACACTTAGTGCGAAGAATATTCTGGGAGGTGACAAATGTGGACCGATCACAAACACATTAGGTGAACATAGTGCATGGAACTCGATAGTTTCATTCAATTAGAATCTCAGACAACTCAGCCCTACAAATTTGGACAAGATAGAAGGATTGCTTTTGCAGTTCCTATAGCATCGGTGAATGGGGTGATTGTGAGGATACGGATACCGTTGATACATGGGATTGAGTGACACTTGGCACCAATTTCAACGGGGTTAATGAAATAGACCATTTGGAAGATGACTAGGCACATATTTCTATAGACTATGATCACATATCAGATCTCATACACGCAGGTACATGAGTAGTACCTAAATTAGAAAATGCATTTATGTATTGTTTACTCGACCTATGTAGAGTTTAATTTATGTAGAAATTAGAAATGTAATACCTTATTTACAAAATGTATTGTTAACTCGATCTATTTCCTTTCATAGGTCAGATATATGCATTGGTTGCCCCAAAAAATAATGAATGGGCTTCTGACTATTGGTTGGCACATTTCTTATAGGGGAAACAAACCATTTTCGAACCTATTATAGATGATGAAAATATTGAATTCCCAACCAGCTCGATGGTTATAAAAGGGGAGTACTTGACACTTGCAACACAACAGAAAAGGAAGGGTGGGTATGTTTATCAGGATTATAGACCAAGAGCTATTGTATACCACGTCACCAACCTAGTAGTTGTTATAAACATCAAGCTGCGTACATTTGGTCACAAAAATAGGTCACATGTATGATACTTGCTACCTCATATAGAGCATGAAATATTGATGGAAACCATCGCCACCAACGATGATCCGGATGGCCTACTTGTATGAGTGCATTGTCAGGTGCGTTATTTAACCTTTAAAGTAAATTCTGAAGCACAATTTCAATTATTTAGCTTTACTTTATTCACAATGTAATAAACTTGTGATTGACAGATACCATTCACAGACATAATATTATTCAAAGGATACTGGACACTATAAACATGATCGTACAACCTCAGGTGAGTTATCCATAAATCGTGTTTGCATATTTTCATTGGGTTCTTTTTTTTTTCTTTATGATGTTACTAATATCTAGCCTTTCGTGTGCCTAGGATACAAACACTATCTATGGCACATTGGAGGCACCAAGAATAGTGTCTTTAGACACCAACAAATAAAGTTAGGAAAATAACAAGCTCTCGAGTTGTTGAAGTTTACATTTCTTGATGTTTTTAGTTTAATATACATTTAATTACCATTAGAGGAAATTTGGGGTCTAAAATGGGCCTTATAAGAAAACGTGCCAAAATAAGTTTTTGTGAGTTGGAATTCAAGAACCAACAGAATTTCAATAAAATAAGTCAACCATAATGGTTGAATTGACATATTTGTCATTAAAAAAACTATTTTTTTGTTCGTATTTTCGACATATCTCCTTGTGTTTTTACTCAAATTTTGATCGGGAGAGATCATTGGATGCGGAGTTTGATTCCGCATCCAACGAGTACCCAAATTGCATACTTTTGACAAACCTCGCTACCCCAAAAACAAGAAATACCTGAAAAAATGTGATGATGACATCATCATCATGTTTTTTCAGGTATTTCTTGTTTTTGGGGTAGAGGGGTCCATCAAAAGTATGCAGTGTGGGTACTCGTTGGATGCGGAATCAAATTCCGCATCCAACGATCTCTCCCGATCTAAATTTGAGTAAAAACACAAGGAGATATGTCGAAAATACGAACACAAAAAGTAGTTTTTTTTCTTTCTTCCTCCAAAATTAATCAATATTATTTTATTATTTTCCTTAGGAGGCCCATTTTAGACCCCAAAATTCCTCTAATGATTTCCAAGTATAAATCGGAAAGCAACTAGGATTTTATGAACACCACTTTGCATGCTATCATTAGGGTTGACAAGTTATGAGATGGAACTAGGGTTTACTAATCAATTTACAAGTTAAGAGAGGGAACTAGAAACACATGATCACCAATACTTGCATGCACCAACTAGGCTTTCATGAACACCAATTTGCATGCACCAACTAGGGTTGACAAGGTATGAGATGGAACTAGGGTTTAGTGAGCAATTTCCAAGTTAAGAGAGGGAACTAGAAACACATGATCACCAATACTTGCATGGACCAACTAGGCTTTTATGAACACCAATTTGCATGCACCAACTAGGGTTGACAAGGTATGAGATGGAACTAGGGTTTAGTGATCAATTTACAAGTTAAGAGAGGGAACTAGAAACACATGCCCATGTACAAATCGGAAACCAACTAGCATTTCATGAGCACCAATTTGCATGCACCAACTAGGGTTGACAAGGTATAAGATGGAACTAAGGTTTAGTGAGCAATTTACAAGTTAAGAGAGGGAACTAGAAACACGTGATCACCAATACTTGTATGCAGCAACTAGGCTTTCATGAACACCAATTTGCATGCACCAACTAGGGCTGACAAGCTATGAGACAAAACTAGGGTTTAGTGAGAAATTTACAAGTTAAGAGAGGGAACTAGAAACACATGGCCATGTACAAATTGGAAACCAACTAGGCTTTCATGAACACCAATTTGCATGCACCAACTAGGGTTGACAAGGTATGAGAGGGAACTAGCGTTTAGTGAGAAAATTACAAGTTAAGAGAGGGAACTAGAAACACATTGCCATGTAAAAATGGGAAACCAACTAGGCTTTCATGAACACCAATTTGCATGTTATCACTAGGGTTGACAAGGTATGAGATGGAACTAGGGTTTAGTGAGAAATTTACAAGTTAAGAGAGGGAACTAGAAACACATGATCACCAATACTTGCATGCACCAACTAGGCTTTCATGAACACCAATTTGCATGCTATCACTAGGGTTGAAAAATAATAAGATGGAACTAGGGTTTAGTGAGAAATTAACAAGTTAAGAGAGGAAAATAGAAACACATGATCACCAATACTTGCATGCACCAACTAGGATTTCATGAACACCAATTTTCATGCACCAACTAGGGTTGACAAGGTATGATATGGAACTAGGGTTTCGTGAGAATTTTGAAAGTTAAGAGAAGGAACTAGAAACACATGATCACCAATAATTGCATGCACTAGCTAGGCTTTCATGAACACCAATTTGCATGCTATCACTAGGGTTCAAAAATAATGATATGGAACTAGGGTTTACTTCAAGCAATTTACAGGTTAAGAGAGGGAACTAGAAACACATGTCCATGTACAAATCGGAAACCAAATAGGCTTTCATGAACACCAATTTGCATGCTATGACTAGGGTTGACAAATAATGAGATGGGACTAGGGTTTAGTGAGCAATTTACAAGTTAAAAGAGGGAACTAGAAACACATGATCACCAATACTTGCATGAACCAACTAGGCTTCCATGAACACCAATTTGTATGCACCAACTAGGGTTGACAAGGTATGAGATGAAACTAGGGTTTAGTGAGAAATTTACAAGTTAAGAGAGGGAACTAGAAACACATGGCCATGTACAAATCGAAAACTAATTAGCCTTTCATGAACACCAATTTGCATGCACCAACTATGGTTGACAAGGTATGAGATGGAACTGGGGTTTAGTGAGCAATTTACAAGTTAAGAGAGGGAACTAGAAACACATGATCACCAATACTTGCATGCACCGACTAGTCTTTCATGAACACAAATTCTCACGCTATCACTAGGGTTGAAAAGGCATGAGATGGAACTAGGGTTTAGTGAGAAATTTACAATTTAATAGAGGGAACTAGAAACACATGAACACCAATACTTGCATGCACCAACTAGGATTTCATGAACACCAATTTGCATGCAACAACTAGGGTTGACAAGGTATGAGATGGAACTAGGGTTTCGTGAGCAATTTGCAAGTTAAGATAGGGAACTAGAAACACATGATCACCAATACTTGCATGCACCAACTAGGCTATCATGGACACCAATTTGCACGCTATCACTAGGATTGACAAATAATGACATCGAACTAGGGTTTAGTAAGCAATTTACAAGTTAAGAGAGGGAAATAGAAAAACATGATCACCAATACTTGCATGCACCAACTAGGCTTTCATGAACACCAATTTGCATGCACCAACTAGGGTTGACAAGGTATGAGATGGAACTAGGGTTTCGTCAGCAATTTGCAAGTTAAGAGAGGGAACTAGAAACACATGGTCACCAATACTTGCATGCACCAACTAGGATTTCATGAACACCAATTTGCATGATATCACTAGGATTGACAAATAATGAGATGGAACTAGGGTTTACTTCAAGCAATTTACAAGTGAAGAGAGGGAACTAGAAACACATTGCCATGTACAAATCAGAAACCATCTAGGATTTCATCAACACCAATTTGAATGCTATCACTAGAGATGACAAATAATGAGATGGAACTAGGGTTTAGTGAGCAATTTACAAGTTAAGAGGGGGAACTAGAAATTGGAAACCAACTAGGGTTGACAAATAATGATATGTAACTAGGGTTTAGTGAGCAATTTACAATTTAAGAGTGGGAACTAGAAACACATGGACATTTACAAATTGGAAACCAACTAGGGTTTCATGAACACCAATTTGCATGCTATCACTATGGTTGACAAGTTATGACATGGAACTATTGTTTAGTGACCTCTTTACAAGTTATGAGATGGAACTAGAAACACATGGATGTATGTACATATTGAAAACCAAGTAGGGTTTGTAGGGTATGATGTTAGTATTGTAGGGTATTGTAGGGCATGATGTATGTTAGTATGGTATGATGTTAGTATCATAGGGTATTGTAGGGTATGATATGGTATATATTACACATGCATGCATGAATTAGTGTTATGATGTTAGTGTATGGCATATTACAATGGTATGGTATGTTAGTATGTTATGTTATGGTATGTTATTGTATGTTAGTATGGTATGATGTTAGTCTCATAGAGTATTGTAGGGTATGATATGGTATATTACACATGCATGCATGACTTAGTGTTATGATGTTAGTGTATGGTATATTACAATGGTATGGTATGTTAGAATGGTATGATGTTAGTATCATAGGGTATTGTAGCATACGATATGGTATATATTACACATCCATGCATGAATTAGTGTTATGATTGTTAGTGTATGTAATTTAGTTAGTGTATGGTATGGTTATGATGTTAAAAAGCTAAGGATAGCCATAATGTTAAAAAGTTTATGAGTCATAAATTCTCCCTTTAAGTATTGGATATTCATAAGTTAGCACACATGTGAACTACACATATCATTATATCACATAGGTGAACCACACATATCATGTTCTAAGATCAAGTCATCCATATCATGTTCCATTATCAAGTCAACCATATATGTATAAATTTGAACCTTGCTTTATATTATATATGTATAGAAATAATGTTACAAAAATTGTCATGCCACATGGCCATAATAGAAAATAGTGGATCAAAAAGTACATATGTGTGTATATGAACAAAAAGTTACATATATGTATCCCCCCTATACATTTATTCTAGTTATCCCCCCTTTTGTTGCCACTGCCAATGTCTTCGGAGAAGTCTAGCTTTCTTTTTCGACTACTCACTGATGATCCCCATTGCTGAACAAGAGGGATAGGTCGCATCTGTGGAGATTGCAGAAAAACCAAATTTTGTAAGTTAGTTTACCAACCTTTAAAATTTCTATGTACATTTGTTCAAATTCCAGAACCAAAATAACATTTTTACTTACTATACGTGAGTAAGTAATGGTGGGTCATGGTGCCTCACTAACAACGACCCTGATTGGGTGCTCTTCAAGCACCACTTTTTCACTATCAAGCTGCATAAAAAAATATATATGCCAATGTCAACAAATATACATGGACATTGGGGGGGAAGAGGTGGGTCACCGATTTGGGTCTCTTCAAGCACCAAATTAGAGAAAGCGATACACAAACGTACAAAGAAAGTGATACATAAACGTACCTTCTGGCTCATCAAAGGTGGGTCACTGATTTGGTGCTCTTGACGCATCGGTGCCTCCCTAGAAGCATGCATAAAGTAACATATATGTCAATTTCAGATAAAATTGTGAATCAAAGACATATATACTACATCGACGAAAAATGATGTTTCCAAAGAAAGCAAAACATACATGTACCTGGTTGGGGGGAAGAGGTGGGTTGACAACAACCTTACTTTGGTGCTCTTCAAGCACCATTGTATCAATAGATTCTTGCATAAAGTAAGATATGTCAAAGCAATAGATAAACCTACAAAAATGTACAAAGAGAAAACACAAAATCATGGAAATCCATACATAAATGTAAAATGAAAGCGATACATAAACTTACCTGCTGCCTTGTCAGAGGAGGTGTGTAACTGGCGGATCGATTAAATAGCAATGAGAGAAAATGAATTCTACTTGTATTATTGAATAAGCTCGCTTTTTGGACATATTCATCAAACTCACGTTCCTATGTACAAAAGGATAAAGATACAATTAGACAATTTCAAAAAATTAAAAA
>LPNX011152698.1:104185-127943 GCA_001517045.1 Pseudotsuga menziesii | reverse complement strand
ATTATTTTATTATTTTAACCATTATTTTATTATTTTAACTATTATTTTATTATTTTCCTTAGGAGGCCCATTTTAGACCCCAAAATTCCTCTAATGACATGTTGAATCATTAAAATCACAATTAAAAGAAAACGATACATAAACGTACCTACTGGCTCGTGATAGGTGGGTCATCAATATGGTGCTCTTCAAGCATCGATGCCTCAATAGAATCGTGCATAAAATAACATACGTCAAATTCAAATAACAAAAAGAATCTTAGACATATATACTACATGGATGAAAAATGATGTTTTCAAAGAAAGCGAAACATACATCTACTCGACGGGGGGAAGAGGTGGGTTGGAAACAACCTCACATTGGTGCTCTTCAAGCACCAATAGCTCAATGGTTTCCTGCATAACGTAGCATATGTCAATGTTAGATAATACAAAGAAAACAAGACATATACATGATGGACAAAAAATGTTTTTTCCAAAGAAAGCGAAACATAATTAAAAGCATATTTAAAATAATACCTATGTTTGGGAATAGGCTGAGATTCAATGTACTCATCCTTATCACCCTGCATAAAACATGTTGTATCAAAATTAGGATGTATTGAATGTTACAATCTCTACTATAAATATGTAAATAAAGTTGACAAATTAACAAGTATAGTTCTTACTCCTAATGGTGAAGAACCAAACCCATATGCAATATTGACAGTTGCATCAATGTTCTCAACATTGATAGGCGGACTATGCAAATCTGGTGTGCCATGGGACACCAACTATATATTTGTTCACATAATTTGTTAGATAATTAAATAGAAATAACTTGCAAAACAATTTAAAATTTTGATATGAAACAAAATATAATATGAAAATAATGAGTTTTACTTACAAATCGAAGTAATCCATCGTCTCGAAAGTTTGAAACGGGGCCATAGCATATACCTACACATGATGTACAAGGGTGTGGACTATCACAATGCTTTGAACGCTTTGTATCTCCTGTGTGATCTGTAGATGGTCCAGCCTTAGAAGTGCCAACCCCTTGGTCTACATTGCCTTGGACATCAGTCCCATGCTGAAACAATGTATTTGCCAAGTCAAATAATGCCTCCTGTGTATCCTCGATCATAGGACCTGCAGGAGGATATATCCGAGGGGGTTTTGGTGTGCGTGGAGGGTGTGGCACATAATTAAGATCCGTCTTGGCCCCTTCCCTATCTTGGGGTATCCCATGACCAACACCTTGGAAGCCTAAGATATCGAAGTAGTTAACATGTTTCCCTAGGATGAATTTTGCATACAAATTCCTAAGTAAATAAAATGGGATGTCCCTATTCCCATCAGGGTCTTCATCAAAGACCATATACCAATGATCCATCTAATTGGCCTTTATATTTGGTTCAACGCACCAGTCTATGGAAATGTTTGCTCGACTGGTGAGTTGGTGATAGGGTTCCGAAATAATGAAAATAATTGGCCTTTTGTAATCTTTAGGTCTTTGATGTATTTATAACTCAATCCATGGGAGTATTATTACCTCCTGGATTATCTATATGAGCTAATGTTTTACAGATCTCCTTGGGCATTGGAAATTGTGTTTGTTATTGTGTCCAATGCATTGGCTAAAGACTATCTCAAATGATCCCCCCCTCTAATAGATGAGCTAAGGCGCCTGAATGACGCCAAACATGCAATAATATGTGAGTTTTGATCTTATTCCCCCTCCGGTTTGGGTTTGGGTTCATGTTTGGGTTAGGTTCTGGGTTATTAGAGGGTTGTTTTTCCACATTATCTTGCTCATTTTTGTTATCTATTAAGGTTTAAACAAAAAAATACAAGTTGGTTTACTTAATCATTCTTTGATTTCATTCAATTTTTTTTATTAAATTTGTTTTAAATAATTATAAAAACTATGAAATTAAGAAAAACAATAAAGAATTGAAAACTAATTGAAATGGATAAGAGAATTTACCTGCCATTGGAGCCAATCCACCTCCAAATCGACCTCCAAATCGACCTCCAAAAGGTGAAACACAAATTTCCTCTACGTTTTTTCTCCCACGCAGTTTATCACTCTCCTGATGCTTCACTGTACAAATGATATTTGAGGCCCACGGCCTATGTTTTGTTTTTTATTATTTTTCAATATCGCATATGTGATACTTCCTTACAAACCTTAGCCTTGTGTTTCGGCTCAGGTTATTCCGAACGTACCATCAATAACACATATGAGTTCTCGATTTGCACTTCGGAAGTGCAT
Organism: Pseudotsuga menziesii; assembly: GCA_001517045.1. Classification (NCBI taxonomy): domain Eukaryota; kingdom Viridiplantae; phylum Streptophyta; class Pinopsida; order Pinales; family Pinaceae; genus Pseudotsuga; species Pseudotsuga menziesii. The sequence continues at coordinate 125,687 of LPNX011152698.1, read as the reverse complement.
TTCTGATTTCTTAAGTGGCACTAAAAAGTGGAACCAACTTTGTACGAGTTCCCCGCTTAGTTAATACAAATTTAATTTTCACGTTGACCTCTTTTTTCTTGTCAGGTGAAACTTGTCTAACTCTCGACTAGACAAGCTTATCAAATTTGGTCAGCCTTTTAGACCCGGCTATTTTTCTTCAACAAGTTCTTACTTGTCGGTTCTACCGACATGTTTTACTCTGACCACTTGTCGGTAACTCACAAATTGTTAGTTTTACACTTAGACATAACTCAATCGACTACTTGTCGGTTTGACCTTTTCAACAACTAGTCAGCTGATGACTTCGACCACTAGTCGGTTTACTCAACCGACCTTAGTCTAAAAGACTTAAGAAATTACAAATATTTTTCACCTATGAGTAAGATGAAGTAAAAACTGACACATTAACAATTCTAGAGAAATTATAAAAACATATGCCCAAATATTTAGGAAGACTTGAGTCGACCACTATGCCGTAAAACCTGGAACTTTCATGGAGTGAGAAATTTATGGGTTCTTTGATCTTTCCCTAAAATGGGTAAACGTAAAAAACATTTACTCAAGTAACTCTGGAAATATTGTGCAGCTAAATAAACATGCATTCAACCATAAACTATTTCATATATATAACTTGTGTGGAAATAATTAAGGTAATACAAACTTGTCGGCTCTCCAACTGATCCAAAATTGTTGGATCACCGATTGATCCTTTTACATAGCTTCGGCTCTTAGATCAAATCACACACATAGAAGCTTGAGCTTCGACACAATTCTTTCTTCACTCTCTGCTATCCTTTGAGCTCTCTATTGCTCTCTATTTTGTCTAAGTTAATTTACAATCTTCTCCTTCTATTTATAAGAAACCTGAAAATTGCTTCTATGGGAATTGACTGACTCACCATTAAAGAATCGAATAAATATATACCTAACAAATTAGATTCAGAAATTAATTTGACTAGTTTACATTGCAAAATCGTGGACTCTTCACTCTTCTCAGACTGACCGATAAGATCTTTAATGAAACAGACTCTGACAGAATCAACTGAGATTAGATACGTGGATCTAGGAGTAATTGAATTTTCCAACACTCCCCCTTAATTATGAGACGATGGGGATGTTTTTTTTTTAATTTACAAAATGTTTCAGAGCTTAGACATGCTCTGTGCATGATAGAGTTCACTGGGAAAAACTTGTCAATTCAATATAATTACACAGATACTGGAATGTGTCCTTTTTAAATGGTTTTGTAAAGATGTCTGCAAGTTAATCTTCAGACCTACAAAATTCCAAACAAATTGCTGTGTTGTTCACCAACTCTCTTATGAAATGAAACCTTATGTCGATGTGCTTGGTTCTCTTGTGGAACACATGATTCTTTGATAGTGCTATGGCTGAATTGTTTTCATAGAAAATGGTTGTTGATTCTTGATTGTTCTATGAAAATTCTTTTAACACTTTCCTCGTCTAGATAGCTTGACATGCAACACTTATCGCTGCAACATACTCTGCTTCTGCTAAAGACAGAGTTACTATGGGTTCTTTCTTTGAATCCCATGAAACAACACCTATACCAAAATGAAATGTGTAACTAGATGTTCTATTTATTTCATCTATGCTACCTCCATTGTCACTGTCAGTGTAACTAGCAAGTTTCAAATTTTCTTAGGTTGAATACATAATGGCAAGGTATTTTGTGCCACTTACATACCTCAAAATTATTTTACCTACTTGCCAATGTGAGTCTTTGGGTGACTCCATGATCCTTGAGATCATACTTACTCCATACATAATGTCAGGTATTATCACTGTCAAATACATAAGGCTGCCAACAAGGCTTTTGAACAGCGTAGGATCTACAGGTGATCCTTCGTCATCCTTTCTTAGTTTTAAACTTGTTATTACGGGTGATCCTTCATCATCCTTGCTATCATCTGGTCACTTCGATGCTTGTCTTAAATCACACAGTGATCATATTCTATATATACTCTGTAGCCTTTCTGTATCAGTTGTCCAATTCTTAAAAAATTATGTTTCATACCTTCGACATGATAGACATCAGGTATATACTTACTCCCCCCCTGTTTGGTTAGAAAATCAAAAGTGCATTTTTCTAAAACATTAACTTGGACATTGTTTCCAAGTGTAACATCAATTTGAACTGAATTTTCTAGAATGGAAAACAATTTTAAATTACCAGTCATATGATTGTTGCATCTTGAATCTAAGTACCATTTCATGTGGAATTTATTGAACAACATTGCATTCAGTCGAAGATGTCGATGCCATGAACATTGCACTTGTCGAAGTGTTGGTGCTAGTCGACTGATTTGGGCTTTTCCTTCCTTGGTCATATTTTTTCTTCCTGCATTCATATGCATAATGACCAAATTTCTTACAGTAATGACATTGAATTTTTTATTTATCAAACCTATGACCACTTGGTTGACTTGGATTTTGATACTCTCCTCTACCAACAACATTTGTAGGACTTTTACCTCATCCTCCTCTAGAATAATTTCTTCCTCTGTCTCTAAAGTTGTTTCTCCCACTCCCTATACCACCACTTATGGATGACTGTGCTGTGAATGCACCTTCCAATGAGGTTTGTGTTCTGCCAAGTCTTTGTTCATGATTGATGATTTAAGCTTGCCACTCATCAATAGTAAACGTCAACATGTCTGTTTTTTCTTCCAAGGTCACAACCAAGTTTTCAAATCTTGGGGGAAGAATTCTGAGAATTTTTGCAACCACCCTTTTGTCTTCTATGTCTTCTCCATGAGATTTCAGTTTGTTTATCAAACCAACAAATCTGGTGTAGAATGAGTCTACAGTCTCTAAATATTTCATGGATAGAGATTCAAAATCTCTTCTCAAAATATGCAACTTGGAAGTCTTTACCTTTCCCAAGTCTTGATAGGCGGTCTCCAATGTGTCCCATGCATTCATAGGATTATTTTTTGTTGCTACTCTTGGGAGTATGCATTCATGCATGGCTTGGTGTATTTAGAATAGAGATTTTCTATCTTTCTTCCTCTGTTCCCTCAAGACATGTTTCTCAACTTGTGTGAGATTGTTATATGCACTCATATCTATTGTTTCTCCATAACCATGATGGAATATCTCCCAGACATCTTGAGCTTTGAACAAGGATTTCATTGTTAAAGACCAATATTCATAATTATTTCCTCTAAAAATTGGAGTTTGCAATAAACCAGAAGTGGAAGTAATTTTTGATTTTTAACTTTCCTTAGAAAATTACTTTTCCACTTTTTAAGACATGATTTCTTTCCTAAACCTTGCTTTGATACCAGTTCGCCAAAACCGAGCTAACTAAACTTGATTTTACTGCTCAGTTAATAAAAATTTAATTTTCACACCGACCTCTTTTTTCTTGTCAGGTGAAACTTGTCGAATTCTTGACTAGACAAGTTTATCAAATTTGTTCGGCCTTTTAGACCTAACTATTTTTCCTCAACAAGTTCTTACTTGTCTATTCTACCGACATGTTTTACTTCGACCACTTGTCACTAGTTAACAACTTGCCAGTTTTACACTTGACAGAACCGAATTGACAAGTTGCCAGTTTTACACTTGACAGAACCGAATCGACTACTTGTCGGTTTGACGTTTTGACAACTAGTCGAATGATCACTTCGACCACTAGCCGATTTACTCAACCAACCTTTTCGGTTCACTTACTTTGGTTTGGTTTCGGTCGGTATTTACAAATGATATTTCTTAGTATAAAAGACTTAAGAAATTACAAATTTTTTTCACCTATGAGTAAGATGAAGTAAAAACTGACACATTAACAATTCTAGAGAACTTATCAAAACATATACCTAGATATTTAGGAAGACTTGAGTCGACCACTATGCCGTAAAACCTGGAACTTTCACAGAGTGAGAAATTTATGTGTTCTTTAATCTTTCACTAAAATGGGTAAATGTAAACAACATTTTCTCAAGTAACTCTGGAAATATTGTGTGGCTAAATAAACATGCATTCAACCATAAACTATTTCATATATATAACTTGTGCAGAAATATTTATGGCAATACAATCTTGTTGGCTCTCCGACTGATCCAAACTTGTTGGCTCATCGATTGATCTTTTTACACAGCTTGGGCTCTTCGATGGAATCACACACACAAAATATTGAGCATCAACAGAATTCTTTCTTCACTCTCTGTTATCGTTTGAGCTCTCTCTTACTCTCTATTGTGTCTAACTTAATTTATAATCTTCTCCTTCTATTGATAGGAAACCTAAAAATTGCTTCTACATGAATCAACTGACTCACCAGACTGTAATAACTATCTACCTAACAACTTATCTTCATAAATTAATTCGACCGGTTCACAATGTCAAATCGTGGACTCTTCACTCTTATTAGATTAACCGACAAGATCTTGACTGACACAGACTCTGACAGAGTCGTTTGAGATCAGATACACGTATATGGGAGTAATTGCATTTTCCAACACTCCCCCTTAATTAAGAGTAGATGGGGATTTTTTTTTTAAACAAAATTTACAAAATGTTTCAGAGATTAGAGATGCTCTGTGCATTCTAGAGTTCACTGTGGAGAACTTGTCATTCCAAGATAACTACGTAGATACTAGAATTTGTCCTTTGCCAATGGTTTTGTAAAGATGTCTGCAAGTTGATCTTCAGTCCTGCAAAATTCCAAACAAATTTCTTTGTTGTTCACCAACTCTCTTATGAAATGAAACCTTATGTCGATGTGCTTGGTTCTCTTATGGAACACATGATTCTTTGATAGTGTTATGGCTGAATTGTTGTCACAGAAAATGGTTGTCAGTTCTTGATTGTTCTATGACAATTATTTTAACACTCTCCTCATCCAGACAGGTTGGCATGCAACACTTGTCACTTCAACATACTCTACTTCTGCTGAAGACATAGTTACTATGGGTTGTTTCTTTGAATCCCATGAAACAACACCTATACTAAAATGAAATTTGTAACCATATGTTCTATTTCTGTCATCTATGCTACCTCCATTGTCACTGTGAGTGTAACCAATGAGTTTAAAATTTTCTGAGGTTTAATATATAATGCCAAGGTCTTTTGTGCCACTTACATACCTCAAAATTATTTTACCTACTTGCCAATGTGAGTCTTTTGTTGACTCCATGATGCTTGAGATCATACTTACTCCATACACAATGTCTGGTCTTTTCGTTGTCAAATACATAAGGCTGCCAACAAGCCTTTTGAACATCGTAGGATCTACAGTTGATCCTTCATCATCCTTGCTGAATTATAAACATGTTATTACTAGTGTTGGGTCTATCTTGCAATTAGACATCTTAAATATTTTTAAAATTTCACTTGCATACTTTGTCTATGATATAAAAATACCACTTTCATACTGCTAAACTTCAATGCCCAGAAAAAAATTCATAAGCCCCAGATTAGTCATTTCAAATTCACTTTCCATGACTACTTTAAAATATGCTATGCCAAAGTCACCAGTAAATATTAAATCATCTACATAAAATTAGACAATTAACATCTTACCTTGCTCATTCACTTTGGTGTACAATGTCGGTTCACTTTCACTTCTATGAAATCCATTTTTAGTGAGATAGGAATCAATCCGACTATACAAAGCTCTAGGAGCTTGATTCAAACCATAAAGTGCCTTTTTCAGCCTATACACTTTATGTTCTTGACCTGGAACTTCATACTCTTGTGGTTGTTCCACATATACTTCCTCTTCTAGATATCCATTAAAAAATGTTGACTTGACATCCATTCGATAAACAGGCCCATTTTTTTGTGCAACAATGGCCAATATTGTTCTAACTGTATCCATGAATGCAACAGGTGCAAACATTTCATTGAATTCTATGTCCAGTGATTGTGTGAACACTCTTGATACCATTCTTGATTTGTGTTTCTGTACATTCCCATCGGTAGCTTGTTTGATCTTGTAAATCTATTTGACATTGATTACATCTTTGTCTTTTGGTACATCAACCAGTTCCCATGTCTGGTTCTTCTCAATGCATTCTATTTCTTCATCCATGGCTTGTGCCCATACTTATTCTTCGACAACTTCTTCAAATGTTAGTGGATCATATATAGCAGAAAATAATGCAAAGAGAGAGAATGAATTTGGTGTATCAGCTTCATATATCTCATGCAGACTTCTTGTCTTCACTAGTTCTATCGATGTCGAACTTGATGAAATGCTTGATGGAGTCTGTTTTCCTCTTGGTGTGCTTGTTGGTGTAGCTTGATCTACCACTTGTGTTGATGGTCCTTGTGCTGAACCATGTTGTGGTGTCATGGGAGTCGATGGTGCTACGACCGGTTGAATTACATGTGTTATTTGAACCACTTCCTCTTCCATATCAGCATTGTCGACATTCGACACAATCTTGACATTTGTGTTGGTAGTTCCATCCCATGATTCATTCTCAGCAAATTGAACATCTCCACTGATTCTCACTTTCCTTGTGATGGGATCATACAACTTGTATGCTTTTGTGTCTTCAGAATAGCCGATAAAAATACATTTCTATCACTTCTTGTCTAGATTCTTTCTCAGCTCATCTGGAATATGAGCATATGCAACACAACCAAAAAAATTTAAATGAGAAACACTATGATTCATACATGTCCATGCTTCTTGGGGAACGTTTTTCTTGACACTCTTTGTCAGAAATCGGTTCATAATGTATACAACAGTTGTGAATGCTTAACCCCAATATTCATTTTGCAAATTCTTGGCTTCCGACATTCTATGTGCCATCTCCATGATGGTTCTATTCTTTATTTTGGAAATACCATTATACTGAGGTGTATACCATGCAGTAAATTGTTTCTATATGCCATGGGTTTTACAAAAATTTATATGTTCATTTGAAACATATTCACCTCCTCTGTCAGTCCTTAAAATCTTCATGCGATGTCCACTCTAGTTCTCCATGAGTGCCTTAAACTGCTAAAAATAACTAAATGCATCAAATTTATGTTTCAAAACATATAACCATGTTTTTCTTGAGTAGTCATCAATGAAAGTTAGAAAATAATTGCAGCCACTAATGGATGATGTCTGCATTGGACCACAAATATCAGAGTGCACAAGTTCAAGTGGTATGCATGCTCTATATGACTTTCTGATTGAAAAAGTCTCTCTGTGCTGCTTACCAAAAATGCATCCTTCGCAAACCATTTCTATTCTATCTATCAATCTAAATCCCTTCACCATATTCTTTTTGTGCAGTAGATTTAGCTCCCCAAAATTCAGATGTCCAAATCTGAAATGCCACAACTAGGATTCATCCTGGACTTCTATCTAAAATGCAACCACAAATTACCTCTGCCATTTATTTTCTTCTTGAGGGACTCGACGGTTTCTTTACTTTCTACCTTGAATTCAAATCCTACATTTGTCTTCACTTTCATGTCAGGAACTATCCTCACTAGAAACAAGCGGTTGCTTGTCATTGGCACTTTTGCTACCAACTGGTCACTTGGATGCTTGTCTTTGATCACATAGTTATCATCTTCTATATATACTCTGTAGCCTTTCTATATTAGTTTTCTAATGCTTAAAAAATTATGTTTCAGACCATTGACATGATAGACATCACGGATATACTTACTCTCCCCATGTTTGGTTAGAAAATCAACAGTGCATTTTCCTAAAACAGTAACTTAGACATTGTTTCCAAGTGTAACATCAGCTTGAACAGAATTATCTAGATAGGAAAGCAATTTTAAATTACTAGTCATATGATTGTTGCATCATGAATCTAAGTACCATATGTCATGTCAAATTTCTTGAACAACATTGAATTCATTCGAAGATGTCGATGCCATTAACATTGCACTTGTCAAAGTGTTGGTGCTGGTCGACTAATTTCGGCTCTTCCTTCCTTGGTCATATTGTTTCTTCCTGCATTCATGTGCATAATGACCAAATTTCTTGCAATAATGACATTGAATGTTTTATTTATGAAACATCTGGCCACTTGACTTACTTGGATTTTGATACTCTCCTCTACGAGCGACATTTGTAGGACTTCTTTGCCGTCCTCCTCTAGAATAATTTCTTCCTTTGCCTCCGAATTTGTTTCTCCCCTTGCTTATACGATGGATTATGGATGATTGTGCTACAAATGCACCTTCCAATGATGTTTCTATTCTGCCGAGTCTATGTTCATGATTGATCAGTTAATATTGTAGCTCATCAATAGTAAACATCAACATGTCTGTGTGTTCTTCCAAGGTCACAACCAAGTTTTCAAATCTTGGGGGAAGACTTCTAAGAATTTTTTTAACCACCATTTGGTATTTTATGTATTCTCCATGAGATTTCAGTTTTTTTATAAAATCAACAACTCTGGTGTAGAATGAGTCTACAGTCTCTAAATCTTTCCTGGATAGAGATTCAAAATCTCTTCTCAAAATCTGCAACATGGAAATTTTTACCATTCCCAAGCCTTGATAAGCGGTCTCCAATGTGTCCCATGCCTTCTTAGGAATAATTTGTGCTACTACTATTGGGAGTATGCTTTCATTCATGGCTTGGTGTATGTAAACCAGAGCTTTTTCATCTTTCTTCCTATGTTCCCTCAAGACATATTTCTCAACTTGTGTGAGATTGTTATATGCACTCATATCTGCTCATTCTCCATAACCATGATGGACTATATCCCATACATCTTGACCTCTGAATAAGGATTTCATTGTTAAATACCAATATTCATAAGTATTTCTTGTAAAAATTGGAGTTTGCAATGAACCAGAAGTTGAAGTCATTTTTAAATTTAAATTTCCTTAGAAAATTACCTTTCAACTTTTTAAGACAAGATTTATTTCCTAAACCTTTCTATGATACTAGTTATCCATAACTGAGCAGACTAAACTTGAGTTTACCGCTCAGTTAATAAAAATTTAATTTTCACGCCGAGCTCTTTTTTTCTTGTCAGTGAAACTTATCTAACTCTAGACTAGACAAGTTTATCAAATTTGGTCGGCCTTTTAGACCCGCCTATTTTTCCTTGACAAGTTCTCACTTTTCAATTCTACCGACATGTTTTACTTCGACCACTTATCGATAACTAACAACTTGTCAGTTTTACACTTAGGCAGAACTAAACCGACTACTTGTCGGCTTGACCTTTTCGACAACTAGTCGGCTAATGACTTTGACCACTAATTGGGTTACTCAACTGACCTTGTCGTTTCACTTACTTTGGTTTGATTTTGGTTGGTATTTACAAAGGATATTTCTTAGTCTAAAATACTTAAGAAATTACAAATATTTTTCACCTATGAGTAAGATCAAGTACAAATTGACACATTAACAATTCTAGAGAACTTATAAAAACATATACCCAAATATTTAGGAAGACTTGATTCGACCACTATGTCGTAAAACTAGGAACTTTCACGGAGTGAGAAATTTATGGGTTCTTTGATCTTTCACTAAAACGGGTAATGTACACAACATTTACTCAAGTAACTCTAGAAATATTGTCCAGCTAAATAAACATGCATTCAACCATAAACTATTTCATATATATAACTTGTGCGGAAATAATTAAGGTAATACAAACTTGTTGGCTCTCCGACTTATCCAAACTTGTTGGCTCACCGACTGATCCTTTTACAGAGCTTCATCTCTTCAACAGAATCACACACACAGAAGCTTGAGCTTCGACACAATTATTTCTTCACTCCCAGCTATCCTCTGAGCTCTCTCTTTCTCTCTATTTTGTCTAACTTAATTTACACTCTTCTCCTTCTATTTATAGGAAACCTGAAAATTACTTCTACGTGAATCGACTGACTCACCATTAAAGACTATAATAACTATCTACCTAACAAATTACATTCAGAAATTAATTCGACTGGTTTACATTTCCGAATTGTGGACTCTTCACCATTGTCAGACTGACCAAGAATATCTTGACTGATATAGACTCTGACAGAGTCGGCTCAGATCAAATTCAGATCTACGAGTAATTACAATTTCCAACACGCCCCACTCATTTTTTCCATCCTAGTTGTTGTATTCTCATATACACCTTTGTACATGGTTGGTATCATGCAAAAATGATAAGCCAATGTACTGCGATATCATATTTGAAACCGCATGGGTTTGAAACAACATGGTAGCTGATGGTTTACAACGCAGTAGTGGAATTGAAAATTTACCAATTGTTGGATACTGATTAACTAACTAATATCGACATTAATGAGGAGTTACTTATAAATATAAGATCAAAAGATAACCATTCAAATTTAATCTCTTGATTTTATTCTTCCATTATAATGGATAGTTAAACTACTAAAAATTCATCATTACAAACAGTTCTAAACTAGTATAAATTCATCACTGGTTGGGGGTAGAGTATTGAATTTATAACCATCAGAGGTCAGGGGCAGAGTATTGAATTTATTAATGCAAATTCTGGTCGAAAAAATGGAGACTATATAAATTTTCAATACTTAAAATGGACTTGTTTTCGATTTACAGTAATATTTTATATTGTATTAGAGTAAACATAAAAAAAAAATTATGTTGCCACCTCTGCTATTATCTAGAGCGGTCATTTTGATTAGGGATTTAACTTAGTGGGAAATTAAAATATGCACTTATATAGCAATGTATAGTCACCCTGATATCTTTGTTATACCCAAATCCTATCACCAGCATGTGATAAGATCTCTAACACTTCTATTTTCCCTCAATCCCAAACATTGAAGTGAAAACAGTTCTATATATGTTGATTCTACGTACAAAACTCCAACACCACTCTTACCTTTATGTTGATAAGCGGTACCTTATACATCACCACCTGAGTCATTTGGAAGATAGGTGGTGCCACTTCCTTTGACCTTTGTTTTTTGGCGCGGTTCTCACCTTGCACCACTTTGTCATAAGGGAGTGCAACCAATGCCCTTGGTAAAAAGTGAAAAAGAGAATCTTTTATAAAGATTCTAGAATAAAATCTTCATGGCTAGCCTTATCCCTAATCACTTGGGTCAATTAATCTTGAGATCCATGCTTTGGGGATCTGATTGCCACCTCACCCACCTATTTCTCAACCATTCCTATCCCTTTGAGCCCTATAAAACCAGACTCATACTCCATGGTTGGCGGGAGAAGGAAAAGAGTAGAGTTATTCTTTTGAATTAACATCCTGGCCTAATCCATTAGAGAGCATAAAGGATAAAGTTGGATATATCGAGGATGAGATGCCAGTATTGTGAAGGAGTGCATCGACACTCAGGAAAAATAGTTTTAAGCTCTTTCATCCATATATTAATGCAAAGTCGATGTCCTTCCCATATATCAATTGTGTTATAATCTCACATGTATATTATCAGATTCCTTAGTCACAGCTATGGATCTATGGATAGTTTTCTATTATCTTTGATTTTGTTGCATGTTTGATGTGTTTTTGCAGGTCTTCCATCAAACATCTTATTCCAGGAATCCATAGCCTCCAGGGAAATTCTTTTGACCTATTTGTAACTCATTTATTCTGGATTTGAACTATTCAGACCAGGGGAACAACTTCTATCCATGGAAGGTGAAATATTCTTGATAACAAATATGGTGAGTCTGCTAGGGAGTACAAGATTCAATTGATATGATCTTCCTCAGTCTTCAAACACTTGTCCAAATCCAAGCTCTAGTCTTCAATTTTTTCAGTCAAATCTATCATCTGACTTAGTGAATTTTTGGTTTGAGATCGTCATAGCTCTTCATATCTAAACCACCTTGACTTTATATACTCTGTATTACTATTGATTCATTAGTTTTGATAGTTTGTTTGCAACTTCTAACTTGAAATTTTTCTCTCTCCTTGTGTTCTATATTTTTACAGGGAACCTCTCATGTGCTATGGGAAATACGCAGTTCCACTGCTTGAATGCAGTTATCCATAAGCGGTGCCACTGCCTGAGTCAAGAAAGCAAGAATCGATCCTGCATCAAAAACCGCTCTGTCAGCAACTCCTTTAGCGTGGTTCCAGGTACGCCTTGTTCCATACCTTGTTTTTTATTTCTTGAAAAAGTAGATTTTGGTTTTGCTTTCAACCCTATATTTTCAATGCTTGTTTTTATAAATCTGAGTGATCATGGTTGGAATTTTTTAGTGGTAAGAGCTTGTTTGGTTGAAAAATACAATAGTTAGGTTAGGCTTGTTTATCATTCATTCCTTCCATGCTTGTTGGTTTTTATTTTGAAAGGAATAATTGAAAGTGTTGTTTCAGTTACGACTCTTTTTGTTCATTGATAAAGACTAAGAGAAAGGCTTCTTGATCATTTCCTTGTTTTCATTTTTCCACAAAGTTAGTGGGAGACTTCTTTTTTGCTTTAAAAAAGATTTTTTTTGGTTGAGACTAGGTCATTGTTTTTAATGAGCTTAAGTCATTGGTTCGCTGATTAGCTTCATAAGCTTTTAGGATTCCTTTGTTATTTTATCTCTTTTGCATAATTATCTCATCAAAAGAAAAAATATCAATAGTTTAAGTTATCTATTTCCATGTTTTAGAGAAAAGTTGAAAAAATAGATTGCATATGCATATTGAGTGTTGGTTTTTTTTCATTTAGGAAAAGAGACTATCCCATCTGATTGCTTCCAAAAATTAGTTTGGAGTGTGTTGCTTGTTTTGTTTCTCAATTCAAGAGTTGTTTGAGAAAATTGTTGGTTTCAAAGCAAAATTGAAAAGAAAAAGAAACTCTCTCCTTCCCATAATTAGGCATAATTTGAATGGTAAAGTGAATGAACATGCATTTCATCTTTGCATGGTTTTACTTTTTCTGTCAAAATCCAAGCCTCTATTCACCATGCACATGATTTTCAATAGCGAATGCAAAGATTAGATACAATCTTAGCAACCCCCATAACTCATAAAGAACCTCTTTCGGGCTCTTCTCTCCCATAATACAGATCCTTGGGCTCTCTCTAAAATTAAACATTCTTGTGATGGTCATCCAGTATATGGTGAGACTTCTCGTAATCCAGGTCAAACCTCTATTTTCTCCCCTACAGTATTGAGTTCTAGGCCCTGTCTCTAGTCATCCCATACTTTCTATGGATGGGTGGAAACCTTTAGTTCTAGTAGTGTCTATACCTTCTAACGTCGGGGGGGAACCCCCGATGCGACCTACGTTACCCACTATTGGAACTGTTACGAGTAATAGGAAAACCTCTGATGTAGGAAAATCCATAGTATATGTCCCTCCCACTAACACAGATGTGTTAAACCCCCCTTCAAGTCCAGGTCACCCTTGGTGGTGCAATCTACATTTTATCAATCCTCATGGGGTTATGGTTATCCAGGAAATCAAATTCCTATAGGATTTATATGAATTATCAACCCAACCATATAGGGATGTCTTATACTAGAATTCCATACGCTGGGAATACTTTTACACCATCGGGGAAACCCAACTGGTCTTATATGTTGGCGATGGGAGGAATACCTATTCATACTGCTGACGGTGCTAGAGGGCCATCTTATGGCCGTCCTCCTCCTGGTGGTCCTGGGGGTCCTAGGGGTTTTGGTGGGCCTCCTCCTAGTGGTATTGGTGGTCTTCAGGGTTCTAGTGGCCCTCCTCCTAGTGTTCTTGGTAGTCCTAGTGGTCTTGGGGGTTCTGGTGGCCCTCCTCCTGGTGGTCCTAGTGGTCCTTATGGTATTAGAGGTCCTGGAGGACCTTCTCCTAATGGTCCTATTGGGTCTAGTGACCCTAACACTAGAGTTCAATATTCAGGAAGTACATCATCTCATCAAAAATTTCAACAACTTGTATATCAGTCAACCTACAACTCTACTGGTGGTTACATGCCTTATCAATATTACCAGTAGGTGGAGCCAAAATGTTAGTTATATTTCCTAGCAACTTTGGACTTACCTGATTTTTCCAAGTTGATTAATGACCCCATCTAACACAATCCTTCATGGCCTGCAATTCCAGTAAACTTTCCATCATAAATCCCAAAATTCGATGGTAAGCAGGGAGATTATCCCAAAAATCACATTATGAATTTCCATCTCTGGTATTCCTCCAACTCCTTGATTTATGATTCTATTCGATTGAGACTCTTCCAGTGCACTTTGATCATTATGGCTGCGAAGTGGTGTATTGAAATTCCATGACATTCGTTTGTGGATTTTAGTGCATTGGAAACTGTATTCCTCATACACTTTCAAATACCAGTCGTTATGAAATGGGTACAGAAATTTTAACTTCTCTGCATCAAAACACCTCCACACACATATTCGATCACATCCATGAGTGGAGAAGGTGGAGAAGGATCATTAAAGCTCCTATCACGGACTAACTCTTAGTTGATTAGTTTACGAAGTTTTTTTTGCCACCTATTACCCGAGATGTGGCTATGGACGATGCTGTCACTGAAGAGAAAGCTATTAGTCATGCTCAGTAACCGGATTTGGTGTATTCCTAGTTTAGAACACTATATGACTTGATCCCTCAAGCTCTTCACCCTAGCATTGACCCCACTAAGCCACCTGCAGAAACTCTTGTTGATGGGATTGTTGGTTCAATCCAACCCTCATCAGCAGCGAAACCTTCCAAGCAACCTAAGGCTTCTGCTACTACTCCTTCAACTCCCAAGGTTTTTGCCAAGGTGAATGCTATTCAAAGTAATAAAACACCTAGTAATAATAAAAAGAAAGGTAAAGGGAAAAACAAAATACCTATAAACCAACAAGAGAACCCAAAACCTACAACCAATGAAAATGACAAAGGGAAGAGAAAAGAAAAATATACATGTTTACTGTGCAAAGGGGATCAATTCATGAAAGAGTGTCCCCGTAGTGAAGAAATCAATAAATTTTTTAAAACTAACCCTGTGCCAGCAGTTCTCACTGATGCTTTCCCTTCTCAGCAACAACTGATAGACCACGTGTCTAATCAAGGAAATTCTAGTTCTTCAGAGGAAATTCACATGATGTCCTCAGAAACTGTTAATTTACAAACTCGAAGTTAGAATTATGAGAAACCTGCAAATAAAAAGGAAGATAATTCTTCTTCATATAAATCTCCCCCTATTAGTTCTCCTGCGTCCTCATCTAATGGTCCCCTAACTATCGAGAAACCTAATCTCGACATGATTTTGTGTCCACCCAAGAGTACTCTTAGAAAGTTTGTTTTCAACCCTAATTCCCAAGCTGTATATTATTACAACTTCGTTGAAGATCTCACTCAAGAGCCATGTGAAATATCTACCTTGGAAGTACTCCAAAGTTGTCCTACACAATGCAAAAAACTGTTAACTACATTACAAGCCTTAGACCTGGAAAACACTAATTTGATTCATTTCAATGTCAAGTACTATAAGTCTAGGCTACCTCGCCAACTTGATTTTCAAATCATGATGAAAGTAGTTGGGAAAAAGGTCTTTAGAACTGTCTTAGACGAAGGAACTTCAACTTGAGTTTTGTCCCTATCTTGTTGGAAATCCCTCGGATCTCCCAAGCTTATGAAATCCCCAATGACCTTAAAATCCTTTGATGGATGAGGTTTCCAGCCCCATAGTCTCATACCAGCACTTTAGGTAGATCTTGGGGGAAAAAATATTCCCGTTCAAGTGGAATTGGTGGATACCCCTTTAGACTACAATCTCATGCTATGAATAAATTGGTTTTATGCCATGACTGTTGTCGCTTCAATGGTATTTCAAACCCTCCAATTTCCACATATAGGTATTATTGTAACAATTCATCATCTTGATTTCTGTACGCCGTATTTTACTACCCTTATGGAAAATGACATCCCTATGTTATTTCAGTCCCCTCCTCCTTACCAGTCGATCGAGATAGGCATGCTAAAGGATTCTTCCCTCATGGGCTGTTCATGTCAGCTCCTCCTAACACAAAAACAATGACAATACATTTTATTTATTCATTTGGTTATGATCCCAAGGGAAAAAAATTTGTTGAGTCAAGCTCATTGAATCCACATGAAACAAGATACAACGTTGTCCAAACCCTTACCCATGACCACACTGATGATCTTCATCTAGTGCCTTCAGATCCTTACCACCTACGCTACTGTTTAGAACCCTCTCTTCCTACTCTAGATTATCTCTCCCACAATTTTCCTTCTAACAATTTCATTATGGATATCATGAGTACGAATGAATCCATATGGGAGGATCACCATCACAGATCCTCATTCCTCCCCAACACCAGTTCAGTAGACCATGATTTTGCATCTCTCTTTAGCACTGATATTGTCTATACTCAAACTCTTGTATTGTTGAAGAACAATGAATATGAAGGAAATATCTGCAACATTAATAAGACAAATCCAATTAACATATCAGTCAAGACTAGCACTCTTCAGCATGGTCATGTTGGGGAGAACTGCTTAGCAGAAGAATTTGGAGGATACAAAGCACTTTTCAAGGAATTCCAAGATTGTTTTTCTTGGTCCTATGAAGAAATGCCTAGGATAGACCCGTCTATCATGGTCCATGAAATCAAAACCTATCCCATAGCCAAACCTGTCAGGAAAAAACTAAGGCAAGTCTGTCCATGGAAGGCTGCGGCTATGAAATCCGAAATAGAAAAAAATTTGAAAGCAGGGTTTATTTATCCTATGCCCCTAACATAATGGGTATCAAACATTGTCCCTGTCAATAAAAAATAGGGCTTTATTAGACTCTTCATCGATTTTATATATTTGAATAAATCTTGTCCCAAAGACAACTTTCCAACTCCACATATCGACCAGATTGTCAACAACTGTGTTGGAAATGTCATCTTCTCATTCATGGATGGCTTTTCTAGCTATAATTAGAACGAGATATTTCCCATCGATCAGCACAAGACAACATTTATTTTCTCATGGGGAAATTTTGCGTATAGGAAGTTACCGTTTGGCTTGAAGAATGCTGGAGCTACATTTCAATGTGCTATGCCCTATGCATTTCACAATGTCAAAAATATTATGGAACCATACCTTAATGACCTCCCAGCTCATTCACAGCGACATGAGCACCACCCTAGTCATCTGAGGGATATTTTTCTGAGATTTTGTCATTATAATATACGACTCAATCCACATAAATGTGTTTTTTGCATTGAAATAGGACATCTCCTAGGTTTCTTGATTTCTAAGGATGGCATCCAGATAGATCCATTGAAAATTGTAGCTATTTTAGCCCTACCAGCCCCAACCAATCTTGCTGAACTCCAAAGTTTGCAAGGGAAGGAAAAATTTCTTCCTTCGTTTCATGTGCAATTTTGCAGAGAAACCACATGCCTATATGCGTCTCCTAAAAAAGGACAACCTATTCTTTTGGGATAACCAAGCCCAACGTGCCTTTGATAATATTAAGCACGCTCTAAACCATTCACATATGATACATGCCACATATTATTCAAAGGATTTTCTCTTATACATTGCTGCCTCCACTACTACCCTTGGGATGGTTTTGGTGTAGCAAAATCCTGACGATAAGGAGCACGTGATCTATTACGCCCGCAAGAATCTCATAGATTATGAAACTTGATACTCACGTGTGGAGAAGTTAGCATTGGCCATGGTCATTTCTGTATAGAAATTTCGACACTACTTCATGCTTCGCACTACCACTACATTGAAATATAAGAACCCTATGTATTACATCCTAACTCATTAGGTTCTAGGGGGCAAATATTCCTGATGGATAGTCATCCTACAAGAATTTGACCTTGAATTTTCCAAGTCCATGTCAAAGAAATCCTTATTTTTTGCTGATCTAATGTGTGATCTTCCCTATGAGTCGACAAATTCTGATCCCAGTGATTCATTCCTGGCTAAATTTCTATTTCTAATAAGCACTACTGAGCCATGGTATGGGTATTTAATCATTTATCTACAGACACAAATATTTCAGGCTACTCTATCCCATGACAATCATCATTGTATCCATCACCACGTGAAATACTACCTTATCCTAAATGATACTTTGTATAGGCGTGGTATCGATTCTGTTATCTGACAATGCCTTACTCATGAAGAGGCTGACCAAGTTCTGAATGACAGCCACTCTAGAGCACGCAATGGTCATCTCTCTAGGATGGCTACAGTCCAAAAAATCCTTCGCACTGGCTATTTCTGGCCTTCAGTATTTAAAGTTTGTCATGAGGTTGTTAATAAATTCCCACCCTGTCAACATTTCTATTTGAAAAAGTAAACCCACCCTACTCCGTTACACCTCATCATTGCCATTGGCCCTTTCACCAAATGGGGGATCGATTTTATACATTAAAAGCCTACCTCAGCCAAGGGGCATGGTTACATCATTGTAGCCAAATATTATTTTATGAAATGGGATGAGGCTATGCCTACATATTCATAGGATGGTAAGAATGCCACCCTCTTTCTATTCAATCATGTTATAGCAAGATTTGGAGTCTCACGGTCTATAGTTACCGATCATGGATCACATTTTCGGAATCAGATGATGGAAGAACTGAGTGCTAAACTAGGTTTTCATCATGAAAACTCAACACCCTATTATCTGAAAGCTAATGGTCAAGTCAAGGCCATTAATTAAGTTTTAAAAGCCATGTTGCGACGGATGGTTGGAGATCACAAATCCAACTAGCACCACATCCTCTTCTTCGCTCTTTGGCCTTATAGGAATTCAGTAAAATAGTTACTGCTTTTACACCCGTCCAGTTAGTTTATGGTATAGAAGTTGTCTTTCCTATTCAGTGTCAGATTCCATCATTGAAACTTATTGTTGAACTTCTCCCAGATACTTCTATTGCGGAAGAAATATTCCTATACCTGAACAATCTTGATGAAACTAGACAAGATGCTGCCTTAGCCAATGAGGCACACAAGAAACGCATCAAGGCGTAGTATGACAAGTCTGTCTAACCTTGTATTTTTAATGAAGTTGACCTAGTTCTGACCTATGATTAGAGAAATGACGGGCTAGGGAAAGGGAAGTTTGAATCAATGTGGTATGGTCGCTTTATCATTTCCAAAGTTTTAGAGAAAGGGGCTTATGAGCTTGTGTACTATGATGGAATATCCTTTGGGCAACCTCACAATGGGTTGTACCTAAAGAGGTACTATGCCTAGATCATTCATGTATGGTACCTTGTATATATGTACATTGTTTAACTTTTCTAGTGTGTGTTTTAGTATTTTCAATATGGTTTTGAGTTTAGTGTCCAAACTGTTTATAGCATGTTATGGTTATGCAGAACAGATGGATTTTTACAGCATCGCTGATGGTACTTGTCACCATACCTTGAACCTTTCCTTAGTTGCTTGTGTTCTCTATTCCCCAGCTCATGATTTGGTCATTTCAGGAGCGATTTGTATTGGTCCAACTACCAAAAATATCATTGAGTATCAGGAAGTCATAGGTCTATTGACTGAGGCTCCATCCTTGAACATTCATGATTTGGTAGTTTTCATGGACTCGTAATTGGTGGTTTGTCATTTGAATCATGTCTATACCATTAGGAACCCGGTTCTTCTTCGTCTCTTCCACAGGGTATGTTTGTTGGAAAGGTCATTTGAATTAATTAATTATAGGAATATCCCTAGGGCAGACAATGCAATTGCTGATTCGTTAGAAAACTATATCCTATACTGGTATATTGCTCATACATAACTTGAAATAAAACATGGTTCATCATATTGTAAATAGACAGTAAAAGACACATTAAATTCATGTAAATACATTTGTCATTTGGAACATCAAAACACCGAAAATAAGATTTGGTATATATATATATATATATATATATAAATTGTTTTACAAAAATAGGCCGCGAGACCTCATCTGAAGCACTTTGTCTTTCAGGAAGTACAAAATCATACAAAATCTTGAATATATATCAGCTTTTAGTAATACATCATCCAGATCTATCTAGTGATGCTCATGGTAGCATATTACAGCCTATACTACTCTGTGTAATAGTCATCTAAAGCATCCTGGCATGCCTACAGTGTGCCTTTGATACCTCATGGGGAGGTCATCGATCGATGCATCAGGTATATCTAGAGTCAACCTTTTCAAGTTTTCCTCTAACTCTCCCATCGGTTTGTCACCCCATTGAACAAAACGAGGTTCATGTTGTTTGTCCAATGGGGAAGATATCTAAGGTCGTTCCACTCCAACATCTAAATGAAGATATTTAGTTCTTATTACTACATATAAAAAAAACATTAAAATACAAAAACACAAGTGCCATTTTAGGGTTTTGTTTCTTACCAATGTTTCCCCACTACTCACCAAGTGGAAGTGGTAGATCAAGGTCACCCTTGAAGTTAGTACCCGTGTACACATAATCCTCAATCATGAGGATTTGGTCGTTCAGCCAGCGGAAAAATGGAGCCCCAAACTTCACTTTTCCCCTACCTACCCCCATGCAGGCCATGATCTTGACCCACCTTAGCATATGAGGGTCTCTTTCTCTTAGCTCATTAAATACCACTCAGGGCCTCATATGAGGGACCTGCTCAAAGAAGAAACAGGCTAAGATGGATCCATAGCCAAACTATTTCAGCTCTCCTTGCCGACACTTGGTCAGTTGGTCCTTGAAGACCGAAAGTAATGCTTCTACCGATTTAAAGATAGTAGGTTCCGTGGCCTCTATATCATATAGCATGTGTGCTCTGGAATCTTGATGAGGTCGTTGGCTCCCAACCAACCTTTGCATAGTGAAAAGATCTGTATGAAGAGGATCGTCCACCACTGCCTTAATGGAAATTTTCTTCCCAGACATTCTAGTACCATGTATGTAGTAATGGTTGATTAACTCCTGGGTAGTCACATCCCCTCCACGGGAACCAGCCAGTGAAATAGGAGCACCCCGTCTAGATAATCCTATTAAGAAGTAGATATCCTCTACCTCGATAGTTAGCACATGGGCTCCCACCTAAAAATATTGTTGCTCTGGGTTCCACATATGAAGGATATACTCCAACAAGCATTCATGGGACACCATGCAAGGACTGCGGAAGAATTTTAGGAGACCACAATCCCTCAATGAGGCTATGCACCCCGCATTTCTCTCAGCAAAGGTATTGTCATTATCATGTTCCTGTTCCTTCCATATAACAATTTTTTATCGGTTACAACCTGCCAAAACCAATTAATGGGCTAATTAAAACATAATCAATCATCAAAATCACTTTAAAACTCATATTTTTTCTTTCCCATTCAAATTTACATACTCGCAGCCGGCATCGCCTGAGCACTATTTGCACAAAGCAGTGGCACTACTTGAGTGCAATTGATTAGGCACGGTTCTTATCAAGAACTGCCTGTCCTGTAAGGGGCAAAAGCAGTGCCTGTATTTGGGATTTAGGTCTTGCCTAAAACTTCCCAAAATCTCCTCAAAATAAAAATGAATGCATAAAAATAAAATCCTAGGGTTTAGTCATTTACCTGGTCCAAACGACGCTCGAAACAGATGGTGGAATCTCCCGGAATCAC
>LPNX011152698.1:58352-82553 GCA_001517045.1 Pseudotsuga menziesii | reverse complement strand
AACGAGAAGCGTGCAGCTGTTCCATAAAGATATCTGTACTCTGATTTTTTGGCAAATCTTGTTCAAGAACAACATGGCCTTCTCCTGAGCCTCGGGCCTACCAAGCTTGAGCATTTGCACAATAGTTTCTTACACCTTTAGCATTCTCAATTTCTATCAACCCTGCTTCCCAGATGTCATCATGCAAAAGAAGAGTACTGAGTGCATCTAAGGCAGCTTCATCTGCCTGCCACTCTCTCTCTTCTTCTTGGTCTGCATTTGATATTCTGGCCACCAAATCCTTGATGTGGGTTACCCCTAGATTTCTTGCAAGCTCATTTAGATGAGGGTACCCAATTGCGCAGAAGGATGTAGTCAAGTGTAGAAGGAACTTGGCTAAGACGACTCTGACCACCTGGACTGAAGGGCAAGACATGCTCATAGTTGTTTATGTGGCCATAAATCACCTTTCTCAGTAGGTTACAATTGTAAGTCATGCATGCAAACAACAACTGTTGATGAGGTTCATGAATGGCGAGGCAGTTTACAAACATTATGGAGGCACGAACTTATTGGAAGTCTACATGGCAGTTGTTGGTTCCAAAACACTCACAGTTTACATGTTTTAATACTTAAATATTTTATAAATTGAGTTATATTTTAAATTAAATTTGGCTTCCTCTGCATGATCGTGTGCTTTGGGCTTAGCGTTGATTAACATATTTTAATCATTAAAATGGACTGTCAACCATTGCCGCTTTACATGGTCAGAGTGTCGAGCGCTGGATTGAAAATTTTCAAGAATAAAGAGCTAAATAAGAGAAGCAGTGAACCATTGCATGACCTGCCTCCACTATAAAACCTTATTGCAATGTTCAGTGATTGTTGTTGTTTTTTTATGGATCGGTTTTGTAAGCTATGATGCATGGTGTCGTTTGTATATTCCCCTGATGTGCTTGCTACCCGATGGGTGTTATATCGGTGATGGCATGCCTGCTGTTCAATAGGTATGGATCTCCATTATTACTTTGATGAGATTCCACTTACCACCTATGCGGCACACACCAATATCAGGTGCACAAAAAATGTTTTAAAACTGTACCAAATCCTCCTTTGTTATGTTTCAGTGCAATTATTAGATGGATATGAATCATTTTGCATGTTTCAAAAATGTAAATGACCATTTTTTTTTAATCATGCACTTTATTAAAACACAAAATAGGAACCCAACCCCTTAAATGTTCTAATTTCAGCTATTTGTAAGGTTTTTGTATATGAGTGAGTTTTTTAGAACTCTTCTACGTTCTTCATTTTGTTTGTGAGCCACCATTCGCACCAGAATATAACATTCAGACTTACTTTTCTCAGGTATGTAGCATATGCAATCTAAGAGGCTCCTGTGACAGGGCATGCATAAATCCCCACGAAGAGGAAAGTGCATGTATGGATGATATAATGCGAGTGCTACTTGCTTATGGTCTTGATGCTCTGGTGGGTTCAGTTGAGAACGAGTTACATACGAGAGAAACAGTTATAGCATCTGTTTGTAAGTTGCTGAAAGAGGTGGTTGAGTTGAGTGCAACTCCACTTGATCCAAACCTTTCAAGGCCTGTGCCCAAACAGCCTCTTTCAAGAATAAAAGAGTCACCACCTCTGCCAACGAAGAGACCAAGCATTACTGATGTTGAAATGAAAAAAGGGGATTGGCTTTGTCCAACGTAAGTATTTATTCTTTTACTGCCTTTCAGAATCACTGTTCAAGCTGTATAATGTATCCTGCCAGTTTATAGCGATTTTCTTAAGTATCTTCATTTGTATCTGTAGGTGCAGTATAATAATCTTTGCTAGGAATACGAGATGCATAAAATGTGACGAGAGGCGTCCTAAATGAATAGCAATTTACAATTAATTTTTTTTTTTAAAATTAACAGTCGTCGCTTAAGCGACGCTTATCAGTGTCGCTTATCCGACAGTTTACAATTTTTATTTTTTTTTAAATTAACAGTCGTCGCTTATGCGACGCTTATCAGTGTCGCTTATCCGACGCATAGTTTTTCACCGACGCTTGTAAGTGTCGCTTATCCGACGCCTAGTGGGTCTAAAAGTTTTTAAAAATTTGTCATTGTCGCTTAATAAGTGTCGGATAACCGACGAGTTAAATTCAAGCGACGGTTAACTAAGTGTCACTTAAGCGACGGTTTTTTAAGTGTCACTTAACCGATGACAAGTTTCCGATGCTTCAAAAAAAACCAAAGTGTCGTACATGCGACGGGGAAGTGTCGAAAATCCGACATGACGGCCGTCGGATTTTTGGTCAAAATGTAGTAGTGTATATATATTAGTCTGTAGGATGTATATATATCAGTCTTGGCAGGTCACAGCACAATATATATATTAGTCTGATAGAATGGAGATCGTGGTTACACCAACAGAGAATTCACCAAAGAACTAGGGTTTCGTTATTCAAACAAAGGACAGGTGAAAGAAGCTAGTAGACAATGCCCCAATCACGCAGTAACCTCAAACAAACGTTTGAACGAGAAGTTCAGCATCATGGCAAGAATTATGTGGGCTAGAATGGCAGAGGTCGCGACTCAGGATAATCACCAGAATAAGCCACATACAAAATGCTCAACTCATTAGGGTTTCCTCAGCACACAAACTCAATCATGAAGGAATTTGCATGCGACTCGACTGGCAGACTGATGGAGCAGTCTAGCAATGGAATGGCAAGCAGAATGCCAGGAATGGGCAGAAATGCAGCAGGAGTTATGGCAGACAACCCTGCTCTGATACCACTTGTTAGGTATAACTCCTGATTCATTCTATTCACGACTGAAACATTAATTTATATATTACAATGAGGCGGTTGAGAACCAGCCTTTTCACCTTCCCGGGAAACTATTCAAATTACTATTTAATTATTTATTTACAATAATCCTGACGGATTATATTCTAACAGTTACTTGACCTATGGTATCCAGACCGTAAACTGGATGGATTCCTCTTACCAACTAGTAACAGGCTAGTTCGAAATGTTTATTGGCGAGAATCCCTAACTATTGCTACCTACGAATTTTTAGGCATCAACAATTTTTGGCGCTATAAGGAGGGCAACTAGTGCATGGCTGGCCGAGGAAACCCATTTCCTTGAAATTATTCCACCGGTAACAGTTCTGAGAGCAGCTTGTTTCCCAATCTAACTGTGGAAGAAAAGGGTAAAGAGCATCTGTATTTTGTCAATAACGAAGTAGTCAATGATCTGAGAAGATTCACAAGGGAATATGTGAAGAATATTGGAGGATTACCAATTATTCCTGTCTTACCCAAAAGAGAATATCGGAAGAAAGACCTCCCTATATTGGAAGACGCAGTGGTGGTTGAATATTTTGAAGATCTGGTAGAAACAACCTTACAGGAATTTGTTCAACCTCTGAATCAGTTGGACCCAGATACACCTTACTATTCACCTATTCATACCATTGGTCATTCACCACCTCATTCTCCACCCAGAATCATGGAAAATGTAAATGCAAATCAGCCACCTAACCTAACAAATCCACCACCTTCTTGGAGGGCTAGATCACCATTAAACCTAGCACCTCCTTTGCATGACTCACCTCAGGATTTTGAGAAAATTTTGCCTAATCTTGACCCAAGTGAAAATATTTTGGTAGATGATCATTTGCAAAGCTTTTACTTGTCTATAGAAGGACTACGAGCTGGAGAACATGAATATGTAGTCTGAAGGTTGTTCCCTCATATCTTGAAAGGAGCAGCAGCCTCATGGTAATTTGCTTTTCCTGCAAACTCAATCACAAAATGGGATACATTTGAAAGAATATTTAGAAGTAAATATGTAGTCCAAAAAACTCATGCAGCTTTGATGAAAGGGTTATGCGCTTTAAAGAAAGAAAGAAAGGAAAAAGTGCATAGTTTCACTCAAAGGTTTGCTGCTTATTTAAAGAATTTTTTTGCAACTGATAAACCATCTAATAAAGTTCTGAGTGAATAATATACTTCAGCTCTAGGGCCTGAATTGGCCATCTTTGCAAAGATGTCAGTCAAACCTACATTGTCAGAAACTTATGAAGAAGCTGAGAGGGTAGAAGCTGAAAAAGAGAGCATAGAAGATTATCTTGAGCAGTCAGGAGAAATTGTTTTTGGTAAGAAAGCGTTGTTACTGACTAAGCCTAAGGATGAGAAATCACATGAATTTGAAGGGATGGTGAATATGATGCATAAGCTATCGAACAGAATAATAGATTTGGAAAAGGAAAATGAAGCTCAAAAATCTTATAAGCCTTACTACAAAAGGAAAGAGGACAACAATCGATCTAAACCTCCTCCACACAATCCCTCATCAATGAATTTAACTGAGGTAGGTATGGATCATTTTTGCACCTTTCATCAGCAGCCTCATTCTGAAAAAATTGCCCTCAATGGATAAATTCGATGACATTAGTAATGAATCAGCTATTGGACTCTAAACTAATAGAAGGTGATGAGCAGAAAGAAAAAAATAATAAAACCATAGAAAAACAAGAAGAGAATTATTTAGTTTTATGGGACCGTGTCTCACTTTTTGATACAGAAGAGGAAGGTTCACTGAAATAGGAAGAAACA
Organism: Pseudotsuga menziesii; assembly: GCA_001517045.1. NCBI lineage: Eukaryota > Viridiplantae > Streptophyta > Pinopsida > Pinales > Pinaceae > Pseudotsuga > Pseudotsuga menziesii. Next base: position 77,948 of record LPNX011152698.1, on the reverse strand, counting down.
TCAGAAACAAATGTGACAACAAGAAGTCAAGGTTTGTTAAATAAAGACAATTCAATACTCCCGAAAATTAAGAGACTTCAAGAGAATGTAAAGAAAATTCAGAAGAACAACACACATTATAAAATACCTGAATTTACCATTACCAGTCAAGATCCAAAACAAGTCAACATGCCTGTTAAGCCTATTGAAGACAAAATTGATAATGTCAAGAAAAATCTCAAAGCACCTGAGATGGAGGACATTAAAAGGTCTAAGGAAAATATCTCGTTATTTGAAATGTGTAATGTACCTCAATAGAAAGAAAGATTGTTAAAATCACTTGAAGTACCAGACAAAGAGCTTCCCACTAACAACCAACCTGTAGAAGAAATTGTTAAAGCAAGTGTGGGAGGTAAGGCTAGGTTTAAAACCCCACCATTCCTCTTGACTTTTGAGATTTTAAACCATAATGTGCACAATTGTTTAGTAGAATAAGGGTCAACGGTCAATGTTATGCCACTTTTAGTCTACAAGAAGATCAATGGACAACCTAAACCAACTACCTAGCAGGTTACTCATCTAGACAGGACCACTGTGAAAGTAATCGGGGAAATGGAAGATATTCTGATTTGCTTATCTACCAATGAAAAGATATGTCAATACATTGATATTGCAGTATCAAACATACTTGATGTTTATGGACTTGTTTTGAATTGAGACTGGCCAGCAAGGCTAAATGGGTATTTCGCATCAGATTGGTCACATCTGTGGTTGCCTCATAAGGGAAGTCCAAATCAGATAAAAATATTAAGAGAGCCCCACATGAAGCACAATGTCACTCAATTGGAAGAAAAAAATGAACCAGTGAATTCTGTGTTGGGAAATTATCTAATTGATCTAGAATCGAGAAATTACCAAGCGAAAGAAGCTAGCAATACACCAGACACCCAGCCCGATCTCCTTCGATTTTCACGAGCTGATGAGATTGATTGTAAAATAGTAGATTTAGTATCAAATATAGTTTTTAATTCAAGACCAGTAGATGTAGTTTTTGATATAGGACAGGCCTTTTTCAATTTGCAGTCAAGCCTATCCCCTCAACTTACAAGTTTCTAGATTTATAGGGGTGGGTAGAGAACGAACCAGTTAGTGGTTTAGTTCTCAAACTTTATTTTTCTTGGTTTTTATTTCTTGATTATCTTGTACATAAATAAACTAATTTGGTTTTTTATTTTTGATTTATTTTATTTTTGTTTGTTTTAGTTAGATTTTGATTGATTTCAATAAAAGAAGCAAACTTTTGGTTGCATGGAGAGCATTAGAATTCTGGTTAACAAAAATCCTTGATTATAAGACTGTGTACTATTGATTTATCTGAAAGAATTTCTTATAGTCTAGCAGTTTTCCTAAATGGCTATGAATACATTGAATTCCTACTTAATCCTTGTAAAATAACTCAGGATCAAAAGGTCTGGAATACTATTTCTAGGCTCCATCCATGCCACATTTAAAAATGTCTTAGGGGGTGACGGCAAAAGACCCATGGAAAGGAAGCAGAGTAAACGGTATATTATACATAAATGATCCCATGCCAAGAATTAAAACCCAAAAGGAAAATAAGAGTAAAAAATATCCTAAGAAAGCAATATGTATCAAAACAAAGTACTAAACCATATGAGTACATGATTTCCAAAGTTCTTCTCCGTCCATGAGCTGAAAAATCAGTACATCTCTCACAAAAAAGGACACTATGGATAGAGGATCCTAAATAAAAATTTAGAAAGAAAGGCATGCAGGAGGACTCAAAAAGGACAAAAAAGTCCAAAAGCACAAAAGTGCAGAATGGCATGGGAATGAGGAACAAATGAATATTTCTGTTTACCATATGTTACAATCCTATGGTGTCCAAGCTGGGAGCAACCCGAAGACAGAGATAAAAAATGAAACTCATATTCCTAGCCTCAAAAGAGTTATCTTGACTTTGAAATCTTTGTTTCCATTTTCCTAAATTGGACTATCATCAATGATTAAAAGTACATATATTTTCCATTTGAGAAATCCAGACATCTAGAAGAATTCAACATGTTGGTTTTATTGTCAAATAGTTTGTTACTTAAGGATGAAATTTTCTAGAGATCTGTGTTCACCAGGTAGTCGCCAATTGTTGCAACTGCAACATTTTTCACAAATTTTTCAAATTTTGGACCCTCCTTTTGATTTTATCTTACCTAGAAGTGTTTGGATTCCTGAACTATATTTTTCCTCTGCTACAAATTTGGATTTTTTAGGTTGAATTGAGCTCAATTGTTTTCATTCATTATAGAAGTAGAATGATCTAAAACTACCAATGCTTTTGACTGTGGAACTTAACATTTTTTTTATTTTAGAATGGTTTGGTCTTGTCACTGTCGGAGGTTTGTTGAAGATTGAGTTGGGGTTCTAGTATTCTAAGTCATCACCATTTTGGACGGCAGATGGAAAACGTTCTGATGGATAGCTCTTATCTTCGCCGATTGTGTGGTTTTATTGTTTTAAATTCCTTTTTGACTTTATCGCTATCAGAACAATGTAAACTTTGATCGGAGGGCTAGTATTTTTTTTTGCCGACACGGCGGCTGCATTAAGCTTTAAACTCGCCAATCCATAGTCCTTATTTCTTTCGATTGCTGATAGTTTTATTTGTCATAGAATTCATAGTCATTTTGTCTTCCGTCGTTGTGGCTTTCTAGTAAACTATCTCGCTGATGATTAGTGGTTCTGAGCTCCAACCTTTAGTGTTAGAGTTGCCGACCGTCGATGTTTTTATGTTGATTGTGGAACCTTTAGTCTGTCTGTCTCCCACCATTGTGGCTACGTAATGAACTATTCTGTCGATGCATTATTGTTAGTCCTTCTGATCGCTGATGCCTATGTGTTTAGTGGTAGTGGTTCTTATCTCCGATGCCTGTATGATAGTTTTTAGTGTTTTTTTTCGCCAAAATTTTATTTTTCCATGGAACCCTTAGACCATATGACTTCCACCATTGCGGCAGCTTAGTGAGCTGACCACCGATGAAGAGTTTGTCCGGCCGATACTTAGTATTTTTCCCTCCATTTTTGTGTTCTTTTACTCTATTTGTTGGGACGACGGAGTTTCTCCTTGGGTTTTGGTCGAGTCTAGTTTTCTTTGAGATGAAGAGCGAAGTTTAGGGTTTGGATTGGCGGTTACATTGTTATGATTCATACTTTCATGAGAGGATTTTGAATTAGTCCAGATGTAGCCTGGATTGAGATAATTTGTTTTATCAGGCTTGTGATTTTAGTTTGGACAGTGGTTTTAGCGGTTTTCAAGACACAAACTCGCAGAATTTCTTTGTGTCATCATTTTTTCTTTTCATGCATTAACATTGTGTATAGTTTACCTTACAGAACGCATACAGAGAAGGTAAATGGACTGATGCAGTTTTTGGTTATTCATGACAGGATGATTGCTATTACAAAGAAGACATATCTAAAAGACAAAGCAGAAGGGAGTTGGCTGAGGAAAGGAAAAGTAAGAAGCATAGATGTTTCTCAAAAAAATAAGAAAGTGAAGGTATGAGATCAACATGATCTCAAGAAGACCAACATATTACTGAGCAGAATCAATAGTAGCAGAGCCCAGGCTTGGGAAAAGTTCATCAGTTACCAAGATGGTCCCTTTTTTATAAAGTGCTCTTAAATCTTAATCTAAAATGTAATGTATTGTATAAATCCTGAGCACTCACTAAAAGACAAAATTGTGAGATTAAACCATTGGGGGGGAGCCCAAAGGTCACAGGGGGATCCCAAAGGTCACCAACGGGGCAGCCCAAAAGTTTTGCTATTTTGTATAAATATAGGAGAGTTAGATGTAATAATGGAATTTTCCCCAGAGAGGTTTGTGAGAGTATGTTGTAAGAAGAACTATTTCCTTTTGCAATAAAGAACTACAAGTTTCCTATTGGAGAAAGCTTGGTGGAATGTTTCAAATGTTGTTATATGGATTTGTTAAATGTGAACTATTTCATTTTCAGTTGTTGTCCATTAACTATGAGATCATTCTAACTCTTTGAACTTATGTACTTGTTATGAATGCGCTCTAGTTTATTCTATGAAATTTCCACTGTGGGTAATGAAGGCTTTTCATAAACAATAAGCTATCTTGTTTTTCATATATCTATTAATGTTCATGTGTTTTGAAATAAGTAACAACTATCTGTGGTTTTCTTAATGCATGCGCAGAAATACATTACTCATTGATAAATGATAATCTTGCTCCCTAGGGGTAGGTTAGATAGTTAGTTTTAGTTTCTTGTTTTGTGTGATTTAGATGCAAGAGAGTTAAGACAAGAGGTAAGAACCTATGCATCACATTGTGACTTCTCCTTGTATTCTCTATCAATCTGCATTCTTAGATAGGAACTTGCATATCATACTTAAATTCAAAAACTAAAATATACACAGTGGACTGAGCTATAACCGGTAAAACCTTTTATTTGTTACTTGACCTATGGTAGCCGAACCATAAACCGGATGGATTCCCCATACCAAACAATAACGAGCTAGTTGGGAACATTTACTGGGGAGAATCCCTAACTGGTGTTACCTGTGAATTTCCAGGCATCAACACCTCCAAAGCCTCTTGTTACGAAGAAAACTTCTTATGTCTTGGGGTACCACAATAGATAGAGTAACCACTGAAATCAATCCTTTCCAATATTCAAGAGAAACCAAATATCTAACACTAAAGGATCTCGATACATATTTTATTCAGGACAGTTGATGTAGATCCTCGTTGAGCTTTTCCACTCTCACTTGTATAAGAAATTTTCTCTCTCAACATTCAGCAAACAAGACAAGCATTCTATATATAATTGTGTTAGACCTACTCTAGCATATATAATCAATAACATATAAGAATTTAAAAGCATCCATGGATTCAATACTCATTTAAAAACACATTATTGGACAGGAAAAGATATTTCTATTAATATAAAATAGATATTACAATAATGACAACCTCTATCAGCACATTTGCGAATCGGAGAAACTGAGTCCTCCACCACTTCAACCCTCCATCTCTCGATAGAAATATCACAAGAAAAGGAAAGCTTGGTAAGAACACAAAGTGATCCAAGGGACAAAGGGATGCAAACTCAAGTATAAGCTCCATCAACAATGGAATATAATTCTCTTGCTCTTTAATTCCCCTCCTTTTCAATGTATCCAAAGGGTTCCTTATATAGTGCTTCAATGGGGTAATGGAAGGTCGAATATGAGTGATCTCAAGGCATATGGAAGGCCAAGAGGCAAGTGATTCAGATCCATATCAAGGAAAAATCCAAAACTATTTGGCCTTCTGCACACATCCTGAAGTATGCGGGTTTAAGGCTCAAATTCACATATATACATGAGAATGGGTTTAAAAGTTGCGTATATCAAATAATACATGTTTTTAGGGATGATCTTGGAAAAATCAAAGGCACCAAAATGGTCCATGGGGTCCAAAGAGTCTACAAAGGGACAGTGAAGTCCATAAAGGTGTGATCCACCATGTGTGGTAAAATCAGCTGTAACATATTCCCCCTAACCCTAAAGAAAAACAAAGAACATCCCCAGTATGGTCGCCAATTCTGTTACGGAGAAAAATTCCTATGGCTTGGGGTGCCACAACAGATAGAGTAACCGCAAAAATCAATCCTTTCCAATATGCAAGAGAAACCAAATATCTAACACTAAAGGATCTCGATACATACCTTATTTCGGATGGTTGATGTAGATCCCCATCAAGCTTTTCCACTCTTGCTTGTATAAGTAATTTGCTCTCTCAACATTCAACAAACAAGACAAGCAAGCTATATATAATTGTGTTAGACCTACTATAGCATATATAATCAATAACATGTAATCATTTAAAAGAATCCATGGATTCAATACTCATTTAAATACACATTATTGGACAGGAAAAGATATTTCTATTAATATAAAACAGATATTACAATAGTGACAACCTCTGTCGGCATGTCTACGAATTGGAGAAACTGAGTCCTCCACCTGGGCCTCCACCACTTCAATATTCCATCTCTCGATAGCAATCTCACAAGGAAATGCAAGATTGGGAAGAACACAAAGTGCTCCAAGGGACAAAGGGATGCAGACTCAAGTATAAGCTCCGGCAACAATGGAGTATAGCTCTCCTGCTCTTCAATTCCTCCTTTTTAATGTATCCAAAGGGTTCCTTATATAGTGCTTCAATGGGGTATTGGAATGTCTAATGCGAGCTATCTCAAGGCATATGGAAGGCCAAGAGACAAGTGATTCAGATCCACATCATTGAAAACTCCAAAACTATTTGGCCTTTTGCACACATCCTGATGTACACGGATTTAAGGTTCAAATCCATGTATATACACGAGAATGGGTTTAAAAGTCACGTATTTCAAATAAGACATGTTTCTGGGGATGATATTGGAAACATCAAAGGTAAAAAAATGGTCCATGGGGTTTAAAGAGTATGCAAAGGGACAAGGAAGTCCATAAAGGCGTGATCGACCATGTGTGGTAAAATCCGTTGTAACAAATAATTCTGTTATGGAGAAAACTTCCTATGGCTTGGGGTACCACAACAGACAGAGTAACCATAGAAATCAATCATTTCCAATATGTAAGGGAAACCAAATATCTAACACTAAAATATCTCGATACATACCTTATTTTGGACGGTTGATGTAGATCCCCATTGAGCTTTTCCACTCTCTCTTGTATAAGTAATTTGCTCTCTCAACATTCAACAAACATTACAAGCATGCTATATATAATTTTGTTAGACCTACTCTATCATATATAATCAATCACATATAAGAATTTAAAAGAATCCATGGATTCAATACTCATTTAAATACACATTATTGGACAGGAAAATATATTTCTATTAACATAAAACAGAGATTGCAATAGTGACAACCTCTGTCGGCACGTCTGCGAATCGGAGAAACTGAGTCCTCCACTTGGGCCTTCACCACTTCAATCCTCCATCTCTCGATAGCAAGCTCACAAGCAAAGGCAAGCTTGGCAAGAACACAAAGTGCTTCAAGGGACAAAGGGATGCAAACTCGAGTATAAGCTTCGGCAATAATGGACTATATTTCTCTTGGTCTTCAATTCCTCCTTTTTAATGTATCCAAAGGGTTCCTTATACAGTGCTTCAATGGGGTAATGGAAGGTTGAATATGAGCGATCTCAAGGCATATGGAAGGCCAAGAGACAAGTGATTCGGATCCACATCAAGGAAAAATCCAAAAATATTTAGCCTTTTGCACACATCCCGATGTACGCATGTTTAAGGGTCAAATCCGCATATATATGCGAGAATGGGTTTAAAAGATGCGTATATCAAATAAGACATGCTTTTAGGGATGATCTTGGAAACATCAAAGGTACAAAAATAGTCCATGGGGTCCAAATAGTTTGCAAAAGGATAGGGAAGGCCATAAAGGTGTGATCCACCATGTGTGGTAAAATCAACTGTAACAGATGCCCCCTAATGTGTGAGGTTAGAGGGGTTACACGATGGCCAAAATACATTATAATTCCATCCTATAAATGGAGTGATGAAGAACCATCCATCCAATAGTACAATACAATAATCAAACTCTGCATGTAACTGCAAGTAGAGATAGAAGTCCTGGATACATAAGAGTACAATGGCCATGAATAAGCATGATACAAAATATGACATGTGTGGTCATCGCCACATACAATATAGATATATTAGAATCTCTATGATGAAGATATACATAGGATCATGATCTCCATGAAGGCTGAAGATATATAATTGATCAAGATCTCCATAATGTCCGGAAATATCTGACATACATTGGAATCAAGTCACAAGAGTTGAAATCTCATGAACACTGGAAAAATCAAGGAGGTAGCATATGAAATGACACCAATATGGAAGGTATTATACACAATATGCTATGAGTACATGTCCTACTATGCGAATAGAGGTGTCGAGGTCGAACATAGTATTCCATCGTCTGATTACTAATCATTGATGTATACCGTTAACAGACACAAGATCACCCACCAATAATGAAAATGGGAATCAAGGTACTAGAGTGCAAACTAACAATTGTGAATAAAGGTATTGAGGTAGAACACTTGAAAGGATCCATCGATCAGGGGACATTGATGTATTCCAAGAAACCGTCGATGGCGAGAGAACCTGCCACTGATGACTGTAAGTATCAAGGCACTAAAAAATGACTCTAGATTCCTATCCTAGAATAAATGATCTGAATTCAATGGGATGAAATCTGCTCAAAGGAGGGATTTAAGGCACCCGCCATCATCCAAAATGAGGTACTCAACAAATCTATATAATGTAGAAGAACTCGATCATAATGTGCATGAACCAGTATCAGTACCGGGAATGGCCGACATGCAAAGTCAAGATAACTGAGGAATGGTCGACTCAGTTTTAAAATTCCCTGGAACAAGAGAATAAATGCAAATGGTGACTAAATGTAGGTAGCATAGACTCTATATACAAAACTAGGACATGTCTATGACACAAGAGGCATCGACAGAGGCTCCATAGGAACTGGAATCTTAACCAGTCGATGGAGATAAAATCATAGAAACAAGTACAACTCCTAATGTCAAAATATTAACCCAACCAATGGATGTGATATGCAGTGCTCTATTAGAAGGTGAAACGACTCGACTGCTACCAAATATAACATCTTTTCTTATCTGGATTTTTGGCTTTTTTATTTTTTGGACTTTTTCAAATATTTTGAAAAGCTTGAAAAAGAATAAAAGTGCTTTATAGTTACAGACTAGGAGGAGATGAGTGTCAATGGGAAAACAAACTAGTTCCAAGCAGCAGAACATACCTATACTCAATGCAAGGACACATGTGTAGGATAACAACACTTGGGGGAAATTCCCCTCCCTGTAAAAAATGAGGAATCAAGTTGCAAAGGATATGTAAAATGGCTTTGCATGGCTAGACATGAGACAATCTTGGGCTATATCGCTGATAATAAAATTTAGGGAAGCCAGCATAAGGCTTATTAAGGCAAGAAAAACTCATGATAATGTAATTACAACTTGACATAAGGGAGTCCTGGGGAAAAAGGCCAGCAAAAATATCAAGAGTATGAGGCTCGTGCGCAAAGACATGGTGATACTATACAAAGGACTCCCAGACCTAAGAGAGGAATCACAACATGGGTACCAAATGCAAAGGGGAGCTAACTAGGACACCCATGTATAGCAAATCTCTTCCATTCACATAGTACCACCTCTAACAATAGCATGAAGGTTTCGTGATACCATGGAATGGGTTCATACCTAAGGTTAAAATGAAACAGTCATAAGGTAATGCATAAGTGCAAGCGGATGCGATATCCTAACCTATATGCCAATTTAGATACGATACCTGTGATAAGAATGAATGGGTTGAAACCTCGGAGAGAGTGTACAAAACCTAGACCTTACATGACAACCCTATTAGTCCAAAACAACCCGAAATTGTCAATAAAGAATCCAAACTCTAGGGAATAGGGAGGAATGATTATGAAAAATAAATTCAAAGGTAACAATGCGGTGAACGATGGGACATAAAAAGGAAAGCAAGGTGTAGATCCAATGTTCACGCATCCATTACCACCCGCATGAGGGTGACCACTGGTGTAAAGACCGAGAGAAGGGATTCAACATCCTCCACAAATGGAGTAGAGGGAAGAATGTGACCACTCCCAAATCTATGATCAGGTTAAGGGGTTATGATGCCCCCAAGTCTAACACGAGGGTCTGCACTAGGACCAAGGATGGGTGATAGGATACCAGGCACAATGAAAATCAAAGGAACCAAAATCAAGAGAGCATAAATATACTCAAGTAACCGTGATCCCAAAGCCAAGCTAGTGCACAAAGAGCACACTCTTAAGAAAATCTACAACCAAAATACAAGTAAACCAAGGGGAGGATATGTGAGATCCCAAATGCAGTAGGTATGTATCGCCTAGGAGAGGCTTGAAACTCCCATACACTACAAGCAGAGGTATGTAACCAATTATAGTGGCCCTCAGCTTCAACGCATAAAGCGACTATGATGTCTTACCTCTACCTTGCCAGGACACCTACAGAATAACCTCTATGAAGTACCCCCTTGATAACCTAGGTAAGGAATCTAAGTTCACCCCAATATAATCAATGCTCAGACAGACAGTCACAGGCATGATCAATCGTATGGGCAAGGTAGAAAACCCCGAAACTCTCGAAAGAGCCCCCAGATACGAATAAAATCCTCGAAGTATCTACGGTGCTACTCAGTTATGACCAAGGGTCATGCCAATCAATAAGCGCTCACACTGCCTCATGCTTAACTCCCTTGTAAGAGCAGGATCCTGAGAAACACTAATTATATAAAGGAATTTCACACTCTCACCTGGACATACACCTAATTGTTTCATTTAGTGGTCTTGGAGAATTTACTCACACTGAACTATTCCAAGACCCTAAAACCTAATCTTGTTGGTGCACACTATAAAAGAAAAGAGTGTAATTCATTTTATTATGTGCTGATTTTAATTGTCTATAATTACTCAAGGGGAAATGATCATGCAACTAATGAAGCTATGACTCAACAGTGAAGTAAATATGCACGCCATAACAAACAATGCTAAGTGCAATCTTTGTCAAATGAAAAATAGGGTATGCCACTACATGAGATGCATAAATATATATTCATTTTCGAATGCCAATGTAATCCTTCCTATATGAAATCCTAAACACAACTCTCATCCAAGAAATCCAATGCAAATACCTCCTCAAACCATATGCAAAAAATGCAACTACCTTGTATTTTTCAATATAAAAGAATGAAAAATGCAATAAAAGTCATATAAAACTCTCAGTCTCTGTAGCAAGTATAAAACACAAGCCCAACAAGACACCGAGACAAAAAAGAGTAATGCACTAATGGCAAAACAAAAAGGATAAATGACTAAAACTACTTTCAAATAAAAATCAATGAAAAAGCAATCTCTGGTCACAAAAGAAGCATCCAATAGACAACATCGTACCCAAGGAAGACCCAACCACAATCACAACCCACCCAACAACTTCCCACAACATCAAACTCACCAAAAGGGAGGATGTATGCGACTGTTTAAAGAACAACTACGTATATACGTGACTTTTGTCCAAAAAACTGTATGTATACATGGATTTTGGCCAAAAACCTGTGTGTATACGCTACTTTTGGCCAAACATCCGTGTATGTACGTGACTTCTAGCCAAAAACCTACATATACAAAGAAGACAGTGGTAAAAAGTAGGCCAAGGGTCAAACCAATAAAGGGGTGTGTCAATGGATGAACATACTATAAAATGCAACATAGAAACAAGGAGAAACAAAGAGCAAGTCAAGAATATCATGCACATTGTGCCCCCAAACCCCAAAGAAAAACAAGGAATATCCCCGGTATGGTCGCCAATTTTGTTACGGAGAAAAATTCCTATGGCTTGGAGTACCACAATAGACAGAGTAACAGCAGAAATCAATCCTTTCCAATATGCAAGAGAAACCAAATATTTAACACTAAAGTATCTTGATACATACCTTATTCTGGATGGTTGATGTAGATCCCCATTGAGATTTTCCACTCTCGCTTGTATAAGTAAGTTTCTCTCTCAACATTCAACAAACAAGACACACATGCTATATATAATTATGTTAGACCTACTCTAGCATATATAATCAATAACATATAAGCATTTAAAAGCATCCATGGATTCAATACTTATTTAAATACACATTATTGGATAGGAAAAGATATTTCTATTAATATAAAATAGAGATTGCAATAGTGACAACCTCTGTCGGCACGTCTACAAATCATAAAAACTGAGTCCTCCACCTGGGCCTCCACCACTTCAATCCTCCATCTCTCGATAGAAAGATCACAAGCAAAGGAAAGATTGGGAAGAACACAAAGTGCTCCAAGGGACAAAGGAATGCAAAATCAAGTATAAGCTCTAGCAACAATGGACTATAGTTCTCTTGCTCTTCAATTCCTACTTTTTAATGTATCCAAAGGGTTCCTTATATAGTGCTTCAATGGGGTAATGGAAGGTCAATTCCAAGAGATCTCAAGGCATATGGAAGGCGAAGAGACAAGTGATTCAGATCCACATCAAGGAAAACTCCAAAACTATTTGACCTTTTGCACACATCCTGATGTACATGGGTTTAAGGGTCAAATCCAGGTATATACACGAGAATGGGTTTAAAAGTCAGGTATATCAAATAAGACATGTTTTTAGGGATGATCTTGGAAACATCAAAGGTACAAAAATGGTACATGGGGTCCAAAGAGTCTGCAAAGGGACAGGGAAGTCCATAAAGGTGTGATCCACCATGTGTCGTAAAATCCGCTATAACACCTCTTACCTTTGCTTTCTGACTCTACTTTGTCATCGGATTCTCTCCAACTTTAAAAGAAACCTGATATGCTTCTTCAATAGATATTAATGACAAAAAACTTAGTTCATCTTGTATATCAAACCTTAGACTGTTTACACACCTGGGAAATTTCTCAGGTGTATCCTCTATATGACCTGATCTAATATTCACCTTATAAAATTCCTCAGTAAACTCCTTAACTGTCATTGATTTATGTTCAATATTTTTCATTTTGCTAAAAAAAACCAACATGTAATCTTGAGGAAGAAATTTATCTCTCAACTTAGCTTTCATTTTGTTCCAGCTATTGATCCTTTCTTTGTTCTTCAAGATTCTCTCCTCTTGTACACCATCCAACCACAAGGATGCATGCTCTATTATCCTTGTGACATCAAATCTAACTTGCTTGTCCTCCACTTCATCAAAATAAAATTGCTTGTTCATAGCATTGATCTATCCAATCAGTTCTTATGGATCCAAGCTTCCGCTATAGAATGGCACATCTACTCTTGAGCTAGAACCTGCACCAAAGATGGACCTCAACATTATTACCTCAGGAGTTTCTATAGTTGTCTCCTCCTCTTCAAGTACTTCTTCATCACTTGTGTCTCCAATGTGCTCATGCTTTCTGTGAATTTCTAAGGCTTCTAGCCTTGCTCTCGAATTTCTTACCTCCTCTCTCAAATCTGCATTGGGAATAGATCTTCCTCACCTTCCCCTACCTCTTCCAACTCTGACCTCCATCTCCTAGAAAAACAAATCACTTATGGACACAATCTTATTGTCAGTAATATCCTTTTCTGAATCTTTCAATAGTATAGGAGTAAGCTCAATCATTCTTTTCATTCAAGAAAACAAAATTCCAATCTCAACGACTAACAATTGATAATATTCACAAATAAAGACTATTACTGCCCTGCTCTGATACCAAAATTGATGGCAGTTATCCTCATATAGTCTTCCCTTGAGGATCATCATAAGGAAAAAATGCAAATTCCCTTTAATAGCGACTACTTCTGTCTCAGAAATTCAATATAAAGGACATTGCTATTGAATTTTCCATGTTCTATCTATGTATAAAAAAAAATAGAAATCTACTTTTTCTCCACAGAGCGAAAATAAAGAAAACTTCACTAGATATAGCGCTTCCTCCAAGTTTATAGCATCACTACTATATATAGCACATATAGTATATATATGATAGCATCCTTGCTTTTGTTTAAGATTTAGTCAAAAGTTCAATACTTTAACACTTGGTGCAAACCATATGATTGTACCTGTTATCAACTCTTTCATCACCGTTAATCTAACCTACCAACGCACAGTGATCGTTGATTGATTTAATGCTAGCTCTCTACCTCCAGGATTTTTGAATCACTATTTCAAATTATAAGAATCGTCGATCTGTCTCGATGATACTCAAGAACCATCGATTAACTATTTGTAAATCATCAATCTACCTCCGCACACCAAGACACATGACTCTATCGGAAATCTCCACAGGATATCAAAAGATTCCTTCATCACGGGTGTTTTAAAATCCTTATCAAGACATTATAAGTCATGGACCTTCCTTTATAAAACACAATAGCCATCCATTTGACTGTGTAAAACCTTCATACACTCTTCACGTAGTTAAAACTAAATTTATCCTGCAATTTATTGTCAATACTCAAGAGATTTCTATCAATTTATTTGGAGCTCATATGATGCGATCCTAAGATATAAGTTTAAACAAAAATTTCTTCCCATACAGACTAGAAACTTCAATCATTCAATTCTTATGTGCAAATGGATACATAATGATTAAGAATCACTATGTAAATATGTAATTAACACAATTAACTCAGAAATGCAGAAATTTGATGTTATTTCACAAAACCCTTATCTGAATTCAAAAGCAATGATTAGGTATTTACAAGCAAAGACCCCTCTCTCTGTGCATGCTGTAGGATTATAGACTCTCAGCTTTTTTATTTTTTTGACCTAACCTTTCTCGAGATACTCCCAAGCTAAATCCTCCTCTCCTACAAGAAGAATACAAGTTGTATTTAGTATATCTTCAATCCTCTTACTGAGATCCTACAAATAAGGAAAGATCCCTTATTTAACTCAATGAATCCTATGACTCACTTGACAAATCACTAACTAATTCTACAATTTTGGAAGTTCTCAACTAACCCTATCGATTACATAGGCAAAAGGATGTCGCATCCTTGTCCTCTTTTTTCAACATTTTTTAACAAAACAAAGAAAATTACAAATATGTGAGACCCTAAGTGTCCTTGAACTAGTGAAGTCACAAATGACTTCACTTAGGGAGTCTATGCTCCTGCATCAACTTAACTATGAGAAAAAAAAAATTTCCTTAGGAATTGAATCATCCTCTAGCTTGAAATGTAGAGACTTGTTACATATATTACAGTATTTTCTTATCAATACTCTTTAATTTGTTGTATTTGCATGCTCTCTTTTGTTCCAATGTACTTCCAAGGCCTAGATACCTACAATAGAATGTTTTTTATAGATATAGATAATCCAATATAGTAAAAATAAGATAAACATATAATCATGGAAGGAAACTATAACATCCCCATCCCTCCGACCGACGAAGAGGATGCTACCATAACATTAACCATCCGGGCAACTGCCCCATGAACATGTATGTGCCTAGGATGCTGAAACAAAATGCTTTGAACTAGAACTAGAACATGCATACATGATTATCTATCATAAATTGGAAGAAAACATGTGTTCATACAAGCATTCAACATGTTCATCATATTCATTACAGTAATTTCGATTGCAAAACAGAATAATCAAGATTACTTATCTCATAAAGAACTCATTCTGCAACCAGCTGTGTCGCTGCAACATTCCACCCAACCATAGGCTAGCATGCTCCTAAATCTCTCAGCAATGTTTCCACCCCCGAGCTGGGCATGATTCTCCAAGGAATAAGGAACTAGCAGGCTTACACATAGCCAATGATAACAAAACATGCCAATCCCACACAGTTGGGTTTATCAGGCCATCCAAGAGCTTGGAAAGGATAAATGCTAAGTTGGTGAGCCCATTATAGAGTTGGGAACACCTACACCAAAACTAGCTTGACTTCTAATACAACCACACACACCCAACACAAGGAATCAATCCCTTCTCTGCTACATAATCCCTCAGGCCCTGACTTCCCTTCCAGTGCTATTTAGGGCTTGTGGAGAAGAAATCCATCCCTCTAGCTTTGTCTGTGTGGTTTCCAAACACACCAGCTTTATCAAGAAAACCAAGGCCCCATCCCTACTCCCAACACAGTCCGAAGACCAACCACTGCATACACGCAGCAAGCAAGCAATTCACAACTTGGACAGGTAAATCGATTCCTAGGTCGTTCTTGGCCCTATTATGGCCAAAATGATTTCATACAATACACAACAACCAAAACATAAGGGAGACCACAACAAACCTATGAATCATGGGAATAATGGCAGCAATCACAAATCAAGGGAAGAACAACAGCCCGAATCTCACATTGTAGTGACAAGAAAATTACACGGCCATACCAATCTGTAAGGGAAGCATACACCCACACAATCCACAAAATCCATATGGAAAACATGCACCCCCAGAGCATGAATGGCTTATTTACAAGGGAAAAATCATGGGTGAAAGAACAAGGCTCCCAGCTCACTGTGTGAGTAACCAAGAGTAATCCTGTGCATGAGAATGAATAGAACTACCATCCATGCATGAGGATAAACAATTCCCCCCCTATGCATGAGAATGAACTGGCAATGGAGAGAATGGCATAGTGGAGAGAGTGGAGATTCTGCATGGAGTGATGGTGGTGGTGGTTTTCCAAAACGTGAGGGTCAACCTATTGGTGGAGTGTGCGTGTGGGCAAGGACTGATAGTCCTTCCACACTCCACTCCCCGGCCATAACTGCCCCAACTAATAGCAGAACCTTTTAGTGGTGGTAGTTGGATAAGACAAGGGAAGGTGAGCAAGTTAAAAAGGGTTTAACAGCCGACACATGGCTTTTCCCCATAGGTTCAAAGTTTAATAATTCCCCACCTTATCCTTGGGAAAATCATGCCCCTTCTCAATTTAGTTTCCGTAAACATAGCTAGTTGGGTTATTTTATTAAAGATACATATTTAGATGATGACAAAACTTAATATATGCCGTATACCGGGATAGACCATCGGCAACGATTTCGTTCGCCAAAACATAACACAACTAAATTGATGGTGGGGATTTTTCCTTTAGCTCCACACCATGATCCATTACAATATATACATCATGTACATTTAATGCAACAGGTTCAAAACTGGGGTGTTACATTCCCCTCCCCCTTCAATAGCACTGTCCTCAATGCTTTACAAAATTTGAACAAAATGCTACACTGGTACCGCCTTAGTGTTCCGCAGAATTGAACAAAAATGGATGTGCCAACCACATGGCATCCTTTAGCTCCCACATAACCTCTTCAATTCCATAGTGCTCCCATTGCACCTTTACCTAACCTATGGCCCTGTTCTAGACCATTGTGACCTTCCTTTCAAGGATGCGCATTGGCTCGATTCGAAACTCTTCCTTGGGTTCCACCTGAATCACATCCAAATTTATCACATGATTAGGATCATGTACAGATTTATTAAGCAAAGGAACATGAAAAACATTATGATCTCTAGTGCTAATATGCAATGCAAGTCTATATGCAACTGACCCTATTCTTTCAAGCACTTCAAATGGCCCACAATATCTTCATGACAGCTTGGCACAAATTCCAAGCTTCAAGGAACTCTTATTTGTTCTCACTCTAAGGTAAACATGATAACCAACACTAAACTCCCTATTCACCCTATGATTATCTACATATCTTTTCTGTCTGTCCTATACTGCTTTCAGATTCTACCTAATATTTACAACCTCTTGCTCCATTTCCTTGAGCAATTATACTCCAAGCACAACCCGGTTCACTAGATTATCCCAAGTCACAGGTGTCCTACACCTTCTTCCATACAAAGCTTCATACAGACTCATCCCCAAGGATGTCTATTGTCCATTGTTATAAGCAAACACTACCAAGTGCAAGTAATCTTCCCACTTGGTTGGGTTTTCCATCACGTACATGCGAAGCATGTCCTCGAGCACCTGATTAACTCTCTTTATTTTCCCATCTATATAAGGATGGTATGCAGTGCTGAAGTTTAGCTTTGTACCCAAATCTGCAAACAACCCCTTCCAAAAATTGGAAGTGAACTTGACATCTCTGTTAGAGACTATTGCCTTAGGTAATCCATGCAATTTGAAAATATCCTTCATGAAGATCTTTGCAATGTCATCCTTCTTATGCGTAGAATTCAATGGTATAAAATGCACTTCCTTAGTCAAATTTTCTACCACAACCATGATGGAATCATTATGTCTCCAAGTCATCGGCAATCCTGTAATAAAATCCATGGAAATAACTTCCCATTTCCATTCTGGAACTGGCAAAGGCTACAACAATCCTGCTCGATGTTGATGCTCAACCTTTACCTATTGACATTTCATGCACCTAAAAATGTATTCATCCATCCTTTTTCATTCATGGCCAGAAGTACTGCTTTCTGGTTGTGGTAATGGTCTTTTGATATCCTGGGTGACCAGAATACGGAGCTTGATGGATTTCATCCATAACAACTCTCCTCAAAACTGCTACATTCGGAATATAAATTCTACCTTTATAAGTAAAAAGTCCATCTTCTGCCAATTTATATCCCTCATACCTCCTCTCAAGACCTTGCTACTGCAATTTGTCTTTTACCTGCTCATACAATTCATCTCCAGCAGTATGATTAACAATCTGCTGCCTCAAATCTTATTGGAAAATACTAAGAGATGCCACATGCATTTCTTGAACCTTCTTGCTGAGTGCATCAGCTACCTTATTCTCTTTCCCTTTTATGTGCTTGATTTTGAAATCAAACTCAAATAAAAATTCTAGCCATCTTGCTTTCCTAGCATTCAGATTAGTTTGATCAAATAGATACTTCAGACCACAATGGTCTGTCCTGAGTTCAAATCTTCTACCCATCAAGTAATGCCTCCACATATTGAGAGCATGTACTACGGGTGCAAGCTATAGATCATGAGTGGCATAGTTCTTCTCATGATCCTTCAGCTTTCTTGAGTCATAACATATCACGTGGTTCTCTTGCATAAGGACTCCTCCAAGCGCTTGTCTGCATGCATCGGTAGACACCACAAAATCTTCTCGAGGTCTGCAACTTTCAATATGAGTGCACTGGTGAGAAGATTATTCAGCTGTTGGAATATTTCTTCACATATCGATGTCCATTTGAACCTCATTCCCTTCTTTTGCAAAGAAGTGATGTCATGTGCAACTTTTGAGAATCCCTCAATGAACCTCTGGTAGTATCCTGCAAGTCCCATAAAAGATCTTACATCTGTCACATTTCTTGGAGTAGGCCAATTCATAATGGCTTCAATATTTTTAGGGTCCACAGATATACCCTCCTTTGGGGTGACCCAAGTACTAAATTCTATCTCTATAGAAGTCACACTTGCTTAGTTTTGCATATAACTGATGCTCCCTGAGCAATTTCAATGTCAATCTCAAATGCTCTTCATGTTCTTTCTCATTCTTAGAATAAGCAATAATGTCATCAAGGAAAAAAGAACAAACTTGTCCAAATACCTACTAAAGACATTATTCATAAGGCACATAAATGTAGCTGGTGCATTTGTGAGACCAAATGGTACCACTACAAACTCATAATGCCCATACCTTGTCCTAAAGGTCGTCTTATGAATGTCTTCATCCTTGATTCTCACCTGATGGTAACCAGACCTCAAGTCAGTCTTGGAAAATACCTTTTCTCCTCTCATTTGATCAAAGAGGTCATCAATCCTAGGAAAAGGATATTTATTCTTCACAGTAACCTTGTTCAATTGTCTGTAATCAATACACAACCTGAGTGTGCCATCTTTCCTCTTTACAAATAGAACTGGTGCTCCCCAAGGGGACACACTCGGTCGGATATACTTATTTTCCAACAACTCTTGCAGTTGCATCTTTGATTCTAGCATCTCCGGTGTAGTCATCCTGTAGGGTGCCTTGGACACCGGCGCT
>LPNX011152698.1:36769-50427 GCA_001517045.1 Pseudotsuga menziesii | reverse complement strand
TCTATTAGCAATATTGTCTAGGAATCCACTTGGACCATTGGAGGGGATTTCAACATAATACTATCACCTTTGGAAAAGAATGGAATTCTAAATATCCTTGATTCCTCTAACAAACATTTTGAAACACTAATAGGCTCTCTCGATATTGTTGATGTACAATCCAAGAATGATCTTCAACTTAGAACAATAGACGTGGTGGTGAGCACCAAGTTGCTTCCATACTAGATTGATTTTTGGTTTTATCCAATCTATTTCATGTAAGCTCCATCATTGACTCCTTTATTCTTCCAAAGATCGATCATACCATTGGCCAATAAGCATCAAAGTTGATGAGTTCAACAATCTCTGCAATATGCCTTTTCAGTTTGAAAAATTATGGCCGGATCACCTAGCCTTCATGGATACCCTATCACAATGGTGGGAAAATTTTCCCATAAATAAGGGATAAAAATGTATATCCTAGAACAAAAAGAGAAATGGTTTAAAAGGAATATCAAGACCTGGAACAAAGAAGTATTTGGTAACAACTTTGAATCATAGAGACAGTTAGAGGAAGAGTTGGAAAACCTTCAGTAGTAAGCCATCATTGATGGTTATACTAAAGAACTTCTACAAAATCAAAGGAACCTATATGAAGAAATTAATACCAAAATGAATCTGGAAGAGACTCTATGGAGACAAAAATCTAGAATCATATGTCTCAAAGAGTGTGACCAAAAATCCAATTTTTCCCTGACTCAATGATCCAACATAGAGTACATAACATAATCTCCCTTCATGCTAAAAATGGTGAAAGGTACCACTCAAAAGGATATAACTGAAGAGATGATGAACTAATACCATAGTATAATGATGAATGACAATAGAGATCACACTCAGGAAATGAATTATGTCCTCCAAAACATTCCAACATTGGTGACAAGAGAACAACATGAAAGTGTGCTCTAACAAACATACTTAAAGGAAATCACATCTTCCATCAGATATATGGCTTCAAGCAAAGGCTATGGTACTGGACCAATTCACAACAAACTTTTATAATCAGTACTAGTAGATTGTGGAGCATGAGGTTTGAGAGGATATAAAAGAATCCAATATTTGAACTAATTTATTTCCATCCTGGAATGCTAACTTCATCACTATCATTCCTAAAGAAGATAACAATGTTCATCCCAGTAAGTTCAGACCCATTTCTCGTCTTAATCCCATCCTCCCTGACCTCGTTTCTAAAGATAATTCTGGCTACGTGGAAGGTGTAAAAATACTTGATGGAGTTCTATTCACCCACGAAACTATCCACACTCTCAAAGTCTCCCAAAAAACCGGGATTGTTATAAAGCTGGATCTCTCAAAATCCTTTGACAAATTATCTTGGTATTATATGGAAAAAAATTCTCTTAGCCTTCAGCATTGATCCAACCTGGTTCAATTGGATTCTAGCCTTATTGTTCTCTTCTTTCTTTTATAAATTAGTCAATGAGTCACCTTCCATGATTTTTGAACCCTCGATAGGAATTAGGAAAGGATACCTTTTCTCCACCTTTATCTTCAACAATTACCTCCATTTTGGCCTAAACCCAGCAAATGAGGATAAGTCAACCTCACACCTACAATTTTTGGATGTTGCTGGTATCTACCTCAATGAGAGAATCTATAGAATTAAATTAAATCTCTCCAACTTCATGAATTCTTATGTCCTATCCATTAACAATGATAAGTCATGAATATGTTTTCTTAATACCTTTTTTAGTATAAAGCTTCACATCTCCTATTTTCTGTCCTTCAAAAGAATCTCTCTCCCTGCAACTTATCTAGGTGTACCTCTCATATCCTAAGTTACTAAACACAATTCCTGGTCCAATCTCATCTAAAAACTGGAAGCGTGATTGTCCAGTTTGTCCTTTTTCTCTCTCAATCTCATAGGCATACTACTACTCATCAACTTTATTCTACAGAGCATGAGTTCCTACCTATTATGGATCCTAGATTATCCTAAGAAATCCCTTAATGAAATATGGTCTATTCAAAGAACTTTTCTTTTTGGAAGTCAAAAAGGGAAAAACAAGAAATGGGCCCTAGTTTCCTCGGGAAAAGTATGCAAACCAAAAATTTTAGGAGGCCTTGGTATACGAGATCCCAAAATTGAAAATAAAGTTATGTATACCACCCTATGTTGGAAATTGTTATTCAATTCAAAATATCTTTGGTCCCATATATGGAAAAGAAAATATGAGCATAACATAACCACTCAAGAATTAATTTGTCTTCAAGAGACCACAACAATGGATAAATGATATGGAATGCAACCTGGGAAAATAAAGGAATCATCCAATAACATGATTTTTGGGAAATTAGAAATGGACAAACAAATTTTTTTGGGGATGATTCCTGGAAGACATGCAGTAAATTAAACTCACTATGCCATGTTTGACTTCTCAGACAAGCCAATATAGAAGCAAATGATTCCTGGTGAATCACATCTAGGAACCTGATAACAACATATCATAATGGAGAAAATGGAGGGATTTTCAACATTGGAAACCCTTATTATAGAGTGAGGACATAGAAAATTTTCAAGCTGAAATAAACTCTTGAAGAATCATGTACTAAGAAGTGGAAGACATACTTCAATGGGGACACAAAAGCATCATTAATTTCTTCCTACATGACGCTTCCTCAATTCTAGCATATCACAACTAGAATTAGTAGGAACATATTTTGAAAGAAATATTGAAGTAGAATTTATGGCCTGAAATATCCACTTTCTTATGGCTCATGGAATGGAATAAAACTCTCACCTGGGATCGTATAATCCGAAGTGGTTTTGAAGGCCCGTCTTTATTCTTTCTTTGTCATCAAGCAAGATAAATATTGGAACATACTCTCAACCAATGCACCTACACCCAACTAGAACAGTGGGACCAAGGAGCCAGTATTTTCAAGTGATCAAATCGAGACCGAGTAATTATTCACAACACCTTATACCAATGGATTCACACAATATGTGACAGTAATATTATGAACAAGACTTAGAATCTCTTCCATGGTTTTCTTCTTTGGGAAGTATGGAAGGAAAGTAATGGCAAGAACTTCAAAAATTTCAACCAATCTACATCTCACCTTTGGAAAAAATTTCTAATGAATATTTGAGAAACGATCCTCATATATTAATGGTCTCAAGAATATTAGTAGGGTTCACATCAAGAATGATACATTTTATATTTTTGGAAGTTGTCGTGGAAAACAACCTAACATGGACAAAACAACTGAATTGTCCCCACCTACTACTGCATTCATCGTGTGAAACTTCTACAAAGCGAGTTGAGGTAACCTAGGTCCAACTAGATTTGGAGGTGTCTTCTAGAATGTTGAAGGATACATTTTTCAAATCTGTATGGTATTCCTAGAATATGAAAGAAACAATGTGGCTAACTCATTTTCTATGTTGTCAAGAATTCGTATACCTTAAAAGAATGGATACAAGAAAATCATTATTGAAGGAGACTCCAAGATAATGATACAAAATCTTCTGAGGCTCACCAATAGATATAGGATCAACACAATTAATCTGATATGGAGACTATATTCCAAACTTGAGATGCTGGAGGATATTCTTGAACCAACACTTGTCCTTATTCCACACCACATTAGGAGGAATTCCATCAAGCTTGCTAATTGGGGAGTTGAGAATCTTAGGGAGGATTGTGATGTGTCCTATAGAAATAATTAATACCCCAAACTCCAAATAGAATTTCAAGCAATCAGCCACATGGACATGTAACCCAATGATGGGTGTCATGATGACTCCTACAAATGATACAGACATGCATGACCGTCACACCAGTGGAGGGAAGTGGAATGGAAGAGTAATTACCACCCACCTCTACTCAACTAACTGTATTATAGTTACCACCCACCTCTTCTCATGATTGAAATCCTAGACCTAGGTTACCTCGACTTGCTTTGTAGAAGTTTAACACAATGAATGTAGTAGTAGGTGGGAACCATTCAATTGTGTTGTCCATGTTAGGTTGTTTTCCGTGGTAACTTCCAAAACTATAAAATTTATCATTCTTGATGTGAACCCTAATAATATTCCTGAGACCATTAATATATGAGGATTGTTTCTCAAATATTCCTTAGAATTTTTTTCCAAAGGTGAGATGTAGATTGGTTAAAATTTTTGAAGTTCTTGCAATTACTTTCCTTCCATACTTCCCAAAGGAGAAAACCATGGAAGATATCATAAGTCTTGTTCATAATATTACTGTCGCATATTGTGTGAATCCATTGGTCTATGGTGTTGTGAATAATTACGCAGTATCGATTTGATCACTTGAAAATATTGGCTCCTTGGTCCCATTGTTCTAGTTGGGTGCAGGTGCATTGGTTGAGAATATGTTCCAATATTTATCTTGCTTGATGACAAAGAAAGAATAAATAGGGGCCTTCAAAATCACTTTGGATTATACGATCCCAGGTGAGAGTTTTATTCCATTCCATGAGCCATAAGAAAGTGGATATTTTAGGCCATAAATTCTACTTCAATATTTCTTTCAAAATATGTTCCTACTAATTCTAGTTGTGATCTGCTAGAATTGAGGAAGCATCATGTAGGAAGAAATTAATGATGCTTCTGTGTCCCCATTGAAGTATGTCTTCCACTTCTTAGTACATGATTCTTCAAGAGTTTATTTCAGCTTGAAAATTTTCTATGTCCTCACTCTATAATAAGGGTTTCCAATGTTGAAAATCCCTCCATTTTCTCCATTATGATACATTGTTATCGGGTTCCTAGATGTGATTCACCAGGAAAAATTTGCTTCTAGATTGGCTTGTTTGAGAAGTCGAACATGGCCTAGTGAGTTTAATTTAATGCACGTCTTCCAGGAATCATCCCCCAAAAAATTTGTTTGGCCATTTCTAATTTCCCAAAAATAATGTTATTGGATGATTCCTTTATTTTTCCAGGTTGCATTCCATATCATTTATCCATTGTTGTGGTCTCTTGAAGACAAATTAATTCTTGAGTGGTTATGTTGTGCTCATATTTTCTTTTCCATATATGGGACCAAAGATATTTTGAATTGAATAACCATTTCCAACATAGGGTGGTATACATAACTTTATTTTCAATTTTGGGATCTCGTAGACCAAGGACTCCTAAAATTTTTGGTTTGCATACTTTTCCTAAGGAAACTAGGGCCCATTTCTGGTTTTTGCCTTTTTGATTTCCAAAAAGAAAAGTTCTTTGAATATGCCATATTTCATTAAGGGATTTCTTAGAATAATCTAGGATCCATAATAGGTAGGAACTCATGCTCTGCAGAATAAAGTTGATGCGTAGCAATCTGCCTATGATATTGAGAGAGAAAAAGGACAAACTGGACAATCACGTTTCCATTTTTTAGATGAGATTTGACCAGGACTTGTGTTTTGTAACTTAGGATATGAGAGGTGCACCTAAATAAGTTGCAGGGAGAGAGATTCTTTTGAAGGATAGAAAATAGGAGATGTGAAGCTTTATACTAACAAAGGTATTAAGAAAAAATATTCATGACTTATCATTGTTAACGAATAGGAAATAAGAATTCATGAAATTGGAGAGATTTAATTTAATTCTCTATCTTCTCTCATTGAGTCAGATGCCAACAACATGGTGTCATCCAAAAATTGTAGGTATGAGGTTGAATTATCCTCATTTCTGGGTTTAGGCCAAAATGGAGGTTATTTTTGATAGCATATTTGTTGAGGTTATCCTCTCCCTTCATCTCTTCCGCTATATATCTCACCCTTTTTTTTCTCTTTACCTACATAAATCTCTAAATTTCACTCTCCACATATGTATCCCTCTTATTTATTGCTACCTCTCCATCTTTCTCCTTCTCTGAATATAATTACCACCATCCCTAGATCTCATTATCTCTCCCTTTCTCCCTCTCTCTCTCTCTTATTGTGCCCCCATTCCACCTTTAAACTCTAATCCTTCTCTCTTAATCTCTCCATTTCACTCTCCACATATGTATCCCTCTTATTTATCGCTACCTCTCCATCTTTCTCCTTCTCTGAATATAATTACCACCATCCCTAGATCTCATTATCTCTCCCTTTCTCCCTCTCTCTCTCTCTTATTGTGCCCCCATTCCACCTTTAAACTCTAATCCTTCTCTCTTAATCTCTCCATTTCACTCTCCACATATGTATCCCTCTTATTTATCGCTACCTCTCCATCTTTCTCCTTCTCTGAATATAATTACCACCATCCCTAGATCTCATTATCTCTCCCTTTCTCCCTCTCTCTCTCTCTTATTGTGCCCCCATTCCACCTTTAAACTCTAATCCTTCTCTCTTAATCTCTCCATTTCACTCTCCACATATGTATCCCTCTTATTTATCGCTACCTCTCCATCTTTCTCCTTCTCTGAATATAATTACCACCATCCCTAGATCTCATTATCTCTCCCTTTCTCCCTCTCTCTCTCTCTTATTGTGCCCCCATTCCACCTTTAAACTCTAATCCTTCTCTCTTAATCTCTCCATTTCACTCTCCACATATGTATCCCTCTTATTTATCGCTACCTCTCCATCTTTCTCCTTCTCTGAATATAATTACCACCATCCCTAGATCTCATTATCTCTCCCTTTCTCCCTCTCTCTCTCTCTTATTGTGCCCCCATTCCACCTTTAAACTCTAATCCTTCTCTCTTAATCTCTCCATTTCACTCTCCACATATGTATCCCTCTTATTTATCGCTACCTCTCCATCTTTCTCCTTCTCTGAATATAATTACCACCATCCCTAGATCTCATTATCTCTCCCTTTCTCCCTCTCTCTCTCTCTTATTGTGCCCCCATTCCACCTTTAAACTCTAATCCTTCTCTCTTAATCTCTCCATTTCACTCTCCACATATGTATCCCTCTTATTTATCGCTACCTCTCCATCTTTCTCCTTCTCTGAATATAATTACCACCATCCCTAGATCTCATTATCTCTCCCTTTCTCCCTCTCTCTCTCTCTTATTGTGCCCCCATTCCACCTTTAAACTCTAATCCTTCTCTCTTAATCTCTCCATTTCACTCTCCACATATGTATCCCTCTTATTTATCGCTACCTCTCCATCTTTCTCCTTCTCTGAATATAATTACCACCATCCCTAGATCTCATTATCTCTCCCTTTCTCCCTCTCTCTCTCTCTTATTGTGCCCCCATTCCACCTTTAAACTCTAATCCTTCTCTCTTAATCTCTCCATTTCACTCTCCACATATGTATCCCTCTTATTTATCGCTACCTCTCCATCTTTCTCCTTCTCTGAATATAATTACCACCATCCCTAGATCTCATTATCTCTCCCTTTCTCCCTCTCTCTCTCTCTTCCTTTATGTCTACCACCCTCTTTATTTCTCTCTACCTCTCACTATATCCCTCTCATTCTCCACCTCTCTATATAAATATTCTCTCTCCCACTATCCCCCCTCTTTAGCTCTACCCCCTTATCTCTATATATATCTCTATTCCACCCTATCCTATTCATTCTCCCTACCTCTCTCTCCCTCACTAACTATTTCTACCACCATCACTCTCTCATGCTCTCTCTACCTCTTACTCTTTGCCTCTCTCTATTTCTATATCTCCAATCCCTCCACCCCTCTCTCTACCCTCCCTCTCTCCCACTCCATATTCCCTATTTCATTCCTTGTTTCTCATTACACTTCCCTATTGTTAGTACAAAATGGAGACTAGGGATCTTGCACATGGGAAAAAATGTTCCCGCTATATTCTAGTGTCGTGGAATTTTCAATCCCCTTAAGGGAGAAGGTATCACCCAAAGCACAACCAATATGAGTGCAGGAATGGGTAAGTGAATTGTATGATTGTAATGGGATTTAATAGAATTAATACCACAACAATCATCATATTGCTTAAGAACTTAAATAGATCCAACATTCGTCCATCAAAATAATATAGATCAGAAGCATCGGTGCAAACCATTGTAAGATGAGTACTAAAGCATTACGAACACATTAAATGCAAATTTTTATGTGGGATAACAATATTTCTCATTATTTTATTAGATTCTTATTACAACAACATTATCTCCTTTCGCATTAAATTCACCATTGAAGTATCCATCATAGGATACAATAGAAATCCAGAACCCCATTACAAAACCCGCATACCTAGATATTTGTTTTTCCATTCGTTATCTCGGTGCTTATATATTCTTGGAAGTAAACTCTCACATCTAGTACTTTTCTCACATTTTCTTCCTTCTCATACTTGTGCTTTGGGTCCAAAATGCATCTAAATGGTTGTGGTGGCTAACTTTCTTCTGCAACTTCTAGTGCTTTCCATTACTTCCACTTCTTCTACTACTTCTTCCAATAATTCTTCTACTACTATTTCACTGCTATTCTGCTACTTATTATGTTAATTATTCCACTAATATTTAGATATATTATTTCTTGGAAGATTATAAAATGAAGGATCCAATAGTCCATGACCACAAATATTTACTCACCCTCACGTCAACTATTCTTTGTCCCTGAATCCTAAAATTCTTCGACTATTGGTCCTTTAAATGAAGGATCCATCTGTGGTACTTTCTCAAAATTTGTCTTCTAAGGTTGTGTAAATTCACCCATCTTGACCTTCCATATACTAATCACCTCATTATTTTGGTTGATAAATTTATGGATACTTTCCTTATCGAGATTGGTGTGTTTTTTCTATTTTAACTGCCAATCCCCTATATATGCCAATTTGTTGTGCTGTTGTAACACCAAATATCTATCTTGGGCTATTACCTTTAATTCATGCACTACCATTTTGGAATTGTACACTTTCTATTGGATCATATCCATTTCATTTTCAAGAACCTGTACTTCCTGATACTTCTCCAATTTTTCTCCTAGGTCAGTTAGTGAGTGATCTTCTTGATGGAATTTTCTAACCTTGTCCCTTAAGGCTAATAAAATCCTTTCTCTTCTTGACAACGTTTATCCAATAATTTAGAGATATGAAAAGTTATTTCCTTTGATTGGTTCTTTATTGAAGTTGTTTTTGAACAACTACTATAGTGTTGCTCAGTTGAGAAACATGTCTCATTAGTTTTGGTTGTGATGTGATCCCTAGTTTGTACAACTGAACCTCAATAAGTTTATAATCTACAAATATTACTACTAAATGTCTCTTTTGTATGGGGGACAATTCATTTGGATCCTTACCAATATTAAGGAACATGGTGATTTCCTCAAGGTGACCGGGAATATATTCTATTCAGAAAAATGGAGCATCTAGTATTTGGTCATCTAATGGTCAATCAACCTCCCGTAACTCTGTGTGGGATATATAGTTTGGTCCATGATTGTATTTTCCTGGATTCACTATGAATTTGAATGGGAGCTATTGGAAAAAAATTAACCATATGCAAATTCTTCCTTTTAAGACTAACTTATTCACTAGGTACTTCAAGTAAAAATGTTTTGTCAAAAACTTGAAACTCCCTCATAATAGGTAGTGGCAAAATTTTTGTAGTGCATATATCATGGGTAATACCTCCCTTTATTTGGTATTGTAGTTGTGTTTTTCCTGTGATAATTTCATGCTGGCAAAGAATACTGGATGATCCATCTCTCCTTCCCTAGGCTAAGCCAAGACAACTCCAAGGGTAACTCTTGATGCATTATCATGAACAATAAATTCCTTTATCCATCCTAGAAATGCTAGAATTTGGTAATACATAATTCTCTCCTTAAAATCACATTGAATGCATTCTCGCAATATTTGTTCCATTGAAAATTATCGACGTTATTCAATAATTTATCCAAAGGTGCAATAATAGATGTATAGTTGCAGATGAACTTTCTATAATATTCCATGTGACCCAATGTGGATGACACGTGCTTTACTGTTGTTGGCTCATGTAGATTTACAATAGTGGCAATTTTTGCAGGGTCGATTAGGAATCCATCCTTGCATACAATATGTCCAAAAAAATTACCAAAGGTCACAAAAATACACATTTCTGTAGATTCAACAAAGTCCCCATCTATTTGTAGTGGTACAACATAAGCTTGAGGAGCATAACATGGTCCTTTATCAAACTATAAATTGTCTAGTTGTCTAGATATACTTCTATGAACTTATGCAAAGATTCATGGAAAGTAGCTCTTACAATCCTTGAGAATAAAAATGTTGCATTCTTTAGTCCAAATGACATAACATTGTGCATGAATGATCCCCACTAAGTACACTACTACATTTGGTCGGAAAATTTGACGGTGGAGTCCAACTATAGAGCTAAAATCGAAAAAAGTGTTGGATTATACTTACATATATATATATATATATATATATATGTATGTATGTATATGCGTGTATATATGTATGTATGTATGTATGTATGTATGTATATATCTACATATGTAAATATATGTACACACACACACACACACACATACATACATACATACATACATCTATATATATATATATATATTAAAATTGTCTCACATTCGTTGAGTAGCCGATGACCATTTCGTTTCGTTGAATAATTGACTACACATCGGATATTAGACAAACATAGACCTCATCGCATATCCAACGTACTTGTAGGTGAAATATTAATGGCGTGCAATTAATGGCATTTGGCGGTGTTGCTAAGCAAAAATATTTTACTTTGTTAAGTGCATTACAAATACTGATTATACTGTAGGTTAATTGTTTAAGATACTCAATATCAATGCAAGTTTGGTAAATAATAATGTCATATAACATTCCTCCAAATGGGCATCTAGGTGTGGAAGTTGCATTGCACGCAAGGGATGTTGATGGAAAATGTTATTGTTCTTGTAATAGATGCAAGAGATATAATAGGAGGATAATTTATAAAAAAAAACTAAAAAATATTGTACAATGCATGGACACTCTAAATAAGAGAATGAATATTATCCCATGGTAAGTTATTCATTAATATCTTTATATCTGGATACTTTTCATTTAAATCTTTATATGCTAAATGTAGAAGAAAAATAACGTATTATTTTTCCCTTAGGGATATACACGCATGAAAATAAGAATATTTTTTAGTATTAGTGAAAATTACTCTCCCCCTTCCCCAAACTTAGAAGGATACCACTAGGGCCCCATTTACACTAGTTCATGCACAATACCAATTGATTGTACCACTTTCCTCATTAATGGCCTCCACTTAGCTGAGATGTCAACACATGACTCAACATATCCTCAAAGGTAGTTCACTAAATTCCATACCCTAATATGGGAACTCCTAGATCACAATTATTTATTACTTCGAAACAACAAATAATTTATTATTAAAATCTAGACCAACCTTTCTACTTCATAATTAATGTGATCATCTCACTACTACATTTCGACCAAAAATCCGACGGCCGTCATGTCGGATTTTCGAAAGTTTCCTGTCGCATGTACGACACTTTGTTTTTTTTTTAAGCATCGGAAACTTGTCGTCAGTTAACCGACACCTAAATAACCATCGGTTAAGCGACACCTATGTAACCGTCGCTTAAATGTAAACCATCGCTTAAGCGACAGAATATTTTCGACGGCAGTAAATTTTTTTGAGAAAATAGCCTTCATAACCGTCGCTTAAGCGACGAATCTCAACTAAAAGCGTCGGATAAGTGATAGCATGAACCATCGGATAAGTGACAGATATCTAAAAAAGCGTCGGATAAGCGACAATGTAAGGCGTCGGATTTGCGACGGAAATCTACAAAAGACGCCGAAAAAGCGATAGTTGAAAGCGTCGCTTAAGCAACGCCTGCTGAAATTTTTTTTTTTAAAATATTGTGAAAATATTGTGCCAGTACCTAATTCTCATTGCACTAAATAAGAAATAGCAAACCAAATTCTATACAAAGGATATATACTTACGCTTGTCAAGACTGGTTATTTGTTACATCGCTACACCCTTCTCACTTAGTTTTTTTTCCATATCTTATTAGTTGAATGCTTTATTGAAAGTGTGAGAAGAACTCAGCTTACATTCCAATTGTAAGGAATGTAAGCTGCCATTGCAGCAAAGTCGAGTTAAGAGAGGTACCAAAACCACCAAGATCATTTTTGTGAGGGCTCAAGAAGGAGACCTGCCAACTCCAAAGAAATAACAGACCGCAAAATATGAATGAAAAGAAGGCTGCAAACAGCTACCATTTTCACCCCATGCAAACTCCAAAGGGGATGGAAAGATCCTACATTTTTCACCCTGTGCAGACTTCAAGGGTGATAGGTAGAAGGTGACACAAGCATCTGAAGATGTCTTGACTCTCAAGTGTCAGAAGATTAAACAAGAATGCCAACAAGCGCAAGGTCATCCCAAGGAGGTATGTGAAAAGGATTTCCTCTACGAACCAGAAGAATTATTGCAGTCATTGCCAGATCGGTGAGCACTGGGAGGGAAAAGTTGGACCTAAGAAAACATAGGTACCCAAGATGAAGGAGACCAAAGTATCAAATGCACCAGAAGCCCGTGATTCTCAGTGCTCTTTTACGAATGCTACAGCCACAGCTTTCAGTTGATGAAAGAATGGAGGGGGCTGGTGTTTCAGATATGTCCTATGAAAAACACTTCCTTGAACATTTTCACAAAGCATGCTTTAACCTGTTACATGAACTTGTTATGAGGCGTGCCTTATCCATCGAACTTGAAGAACACCTAGTAAATTTTCTCATACTGGTGGTGCAGTTGCAATCTTTTATTAGATTTATTGTTGTAAATTGCTGGAATTTTCTGTGTTAGTACTGAATCTATTGTTGCTAGTAAAATCATTACTGCTGTTTTATTTCTTTTCTTGTTGCTGTTAGAAATTGTGAATCATTAAAGCTGTACTAAAACTCAACCTAAATTTTTTAGTATGGATTTTTCATTATTCAGTGAGAACAAGTACATTGCAAGTCATAAATGATCGTGTTTTACATGTGTCTATAATCCCATATAAGGTTACAATTGGATATGATATTATTATACAACAAACCCATTTACAGTTCTTGAGAAAGTCTATAAGTGCAATTTGGCAGAGCAACTTCTGAAACTTTTATCAAGATGCAGCCACACTGATATTGGCAGAGATGGCAAGCTTCAATAATTTTCTCTGAATACAAATTATATATGCTTGCAAATATTGAATTCTCCTTCAGAGCTGCTGGAAGCAACTTTTTAAAAGCCTTGTTTCATGCCACACGCACAATATGTTCTTCCAAATATTCTTTGCTGTTCATCTCCGTCAATCTACCACAGGAAGTTAAGCACCATATCATAAACAAATACTCCAATATACAAATATGAAGGCAAGGTAGAATACAGTTATGGAAATAAACATACACAGTATAGTATGGAAGAACAACAAAATGCTTCGAGTCTATTGCTTAGCAATTTAGCATAAAGAAACAATAGACATCTAATCAAAACATAAGGCTAACTACACACGACTTGATAGATCAAGAACCATTATAGCAATTGACTGATCAGGAGCTACTGTAGATCTCCTAGATAACAAGCCTGTTGTAAGAAGGGAAGCATTGCATACAATAACAACTTTTAGCTTGTATTTCTATTATTCATCCAACAGTCATAGCTCAATAGACCAAGTAATAGTAAATGCCAGATGCATTTG
>LPNX011152698.1:0-11586 GCA_001517045.1 Pseudotsuga menziesii | reverse complement strand
GGTCACTTTTTGGAAAATAATATAAAATTGTATCATTTTTATACAAAAGATCTCTCAAAATCCATTAATTATGACTTTCAATGTATTTATTTTCTCTAAAATTTTACAATTTTGTCAATAACAATGTCTTTTTTTGTCCATAAAAACGTATTATTCTAAATACAAATTTCCAAAATGTATATGTTTTCATTATAACATGCTTCTAATTGTATGATATTTTGTTAAATTTATAAAAAAACACTTGAAAATAGAAACTAAAAATATTTTAGGACAAAGATTATTCAAATGCCCCAAAAAATGCCTCAAAATGAAAATGTGTGATACTGGTATCAACCCTTTTTTAAATGAAGGGAATAATAGCTACTAAAATTAGGAGAGAGAAAAACGAGAACTGTGTCGAGTTCT
This sequence comes from Pseudotsuga menziesii, assembly GCA_001517045.1. Lineage (NCBI taxonomy): Eukaryota > Viridiplantae > Streptophyta > Pinopsida > Pinales > Pinaceae > Pseudotsuga > Pseudotsuga menziesii. The sequence goes on along the minus strand of LPNX011152698.1, from coordinate 11,181 downwards.
CGTTTCATAGTATAAGTGGTTGATGTGGAAAGGGAATTATAGGAGTTGAATCGAATAAATTCATGAACCAGAAATCCATAATCCGCAACAAAAAAATAGACCGAGGGTCTGGATTGATTCTGCAAGGAATCAATGGTCTAGAATAAGTGATGCAAAAAGGGAATTGTGGGAGTTGAGTCAGAGAAATTCATGAACCGAAAATACGCAATCAAAATTAGATCTATGGTTGGGATTGATTTTGCAAGGAATCAATGGTGCATAAGAAGTGACGTGGAAAGGGAATTGTGGTATTTGAATCAAAGAAACTTATGAACCCACAATCCACATTCTGTAATCTGCAACAAAAAGTAAATAGGAGTTCGGGATTGATTCTACAAGGAATCAACGGTGCAGAAGAAGTGATGTAGAAAGGGAATCCCAGGAGTTGAATTGGAGAATTTTGCGAACCCATAATTTGAAATAAGCAACTGAAAATAGATCAATGGTGGGGATTGATTCGATGGGGAATCAATGGTGCGGAAGAAGCGATGCAGAAAGGGAATTGCAGGAGTTGAATCAAAGAAATTCATGAACCCACAAATACAAACTCTATTTAATTGTTTTCGATCTATTTAATTGTTAACAAAATAACAAAGAGGTAGGTAGTGATAAAATTTTCCTCTATTTATATTGGAAATCAACATTGGGATGTTCATTTGGCGAGGATAGTGCATGAATTGAGAGTTACAATGTAAAATGTGAAAGAAATAGAGAATGCAGGTGTTCATCTTCTTTCTTTCAAAGTGAGACATATGAAGTGACTTGCATCTTTGCATATCGTTTAGAGGAGAACGATGGTGCAATTCACATTCCTTGTAATGTTGTCATTTGTGGCATTTCTGTGAATGTAAATCCCTGGTGCTTGGTGTTACCAATGTCAATGGTTGACCTTGTTAATGTCAATCCTTGGGATTTATGGATAGTCAATGCCCAATCCATCTTAAGGGGGATTTTTTTCTTGTTACTTCGTTGTATGGGTGAAATTGGTATATGCTTTAGTTGGCATTGGTCCCATGCAGGGCCAATGTAATTATCAAATTCCATGACAACATAGGCTGGCAACTTAGGATGGCTAAATCTAGGTGTGTATATAATTTGGATGATCACTACGAGAGCGCCATTTACAAATCATGCTTTGACCTAGGAATTGCATGATAACATGATTCATTTACCGAAACAGATTAATATTTCTTCTTAGAGTTGATGATCATCATCTTGTTTTGCATTTGGTGTGGTGGTGAAATCTGCAATGGATCTTTCAATAGGTGTAGCCAACGATTGAAGCATGTATTTGTTATGATTTTTTGCAAGCATGTTCATTGAAAATATATGTATTGTTGTGTCAAATTGTGAATGCTCCTATATTGACAAGAAACTATTAGTTCAAGACTAGAGGAGAGTCCAGTTCTCCATTGTTGGTGTAGCATTGGAAATGTTTGTCAGTAGCTGATAAAAACGTAGTTGAGTGACATCAATTCCCATTTGACAGAATATTGTTTCCAAAATGATTACAGTGGTAAAGTTTGTCCATAAACACTTTTCCAAAGTTTCTCTTGCATGTCTTTTCTATCCATTACAGGTGGGAGTTGGCCCAAATTACCAACAAGAATTATTGACCAATTGTCGAATGAGTGGTCGTTTGTTTCTAGAAATAATTCACGCAAATGACTCTCGATCTGCACAAATAGCTTAGGCTCTATGAAGTTCATTTCATCAGTTAGAATGTGTTGAATAGGTTTCATCTCTTCTTGGAACAATGATAGACCTTGACCATGTAAAGGCTTCATGTCCTTTATAGGAATCCAAAGTCCTGCATGTATGTTGACTGTTGCAATGATAGTAGGGGTGAGTAGTAGCAGACTATGGCCAGCGATTTCTTGAAAAGATAGTGCATTTTTAATGGTGTCTATAAGGTATGATTTACTTGTTCATGTCATGACTTAGATGATCATTCCTAATGGCTCCTTTTGTCCTTAAATCTATGAATGTTGTAGGACTATGTCAAATGCAAGTTGTTGATTATGAGACAATGCACTTGTTGAAGTAGGTAGGGGATTGTTATCTTGTATTAATTCCCCAGTCTTGCTCTTGTGTTCTATGTAGGTTGGTGTTGTCCCCAGTATATTTCTTGATATTTCTGGATGATTCCATTCGTGGTTGGTGCCAAAATATCCAAATCCAAGCTTGTCAAGATCATTAATGTGTACATTTTCTGTAGGGACTAATATTAACAAAGTTTTCCATTCATTCATCTCCATATTGGGACGGATGGTAGGAGTAGTATCCTCATTTTCAGATGTTGGTTCATCGGGTGTGGTTGCATGGATGCGGTCAACATTCCATGCACTATAGTTATTTCTTATGTTCTCTCAATTTGACAAAATGACATGTGATGTAAGGCTTATGTCTTCAGCGAAGGAAAGAAAGGGCTATATTAAAGAAATTCACTCTAGCAGAAGTCAAGAAATGCATTTGAATCTTTCACTGGAATTGAGATAAAACATGGTCAGACATGCATAATTGTAGGTACAATTCTATTCTTACATTTTTCCCTTTTGTGTGAATGGTTATATGACCATTGTTGTGCAAGGTCGATAAGGCAGAAATGGTCCAAAGTTGGAGGACATTGAAAGTAGGCCTCTATGAAGTCAGATCTAGATAAGAAATTAGTTGAGTCATGAGATATATGATGGAAGATGTGGCAACCAAAATTTATTCAAATGAAGCACTGACTACATGTGACAAGAGGCAATTTTTGTAGCATATGGAAAGTTTCTTGAGCACTAATCTCTTGATCAACAACTGCTTCTAAGTGTAGATGACGATATGCATATGATGCTAGGTCCTATGGACATTATGCAACTGTGATTCTAGTCAAAATATGATGGTAGGTCTTTGATATTCCCTCTACCTTGGAAGCATATTTGGATATGTACTTCAAGATTGCATAATGTGACAACACTAGTTGGAAATCCACATTTGTTCACCATGTTTGAAATATGGTTAGATTATGGATTTTTAAATGCTCATCATTGTGTGTTGGACGATATTTTGTTTGTCCTTTTTCATCAATGTAGAGTGATGATTCATTTTGTACCTTCCATGGAAATTTATACCTACATTCAAGTGTATTCCCTTATCTTCGCAAGCATGAATTTTCAATGCATTTTGTATGTCTTTGGAATTGATTTAAGAGTTTCTCATAGTCATGAAATGGGTTGGATGAAAGTATATCTTTTGTATCTAGCAAGAAAGGGTTTTTCTCAATGGATTGATGTGCATGGATGTGAGAATCATGATTATCTCTAGGATTCCATGTTGTAACATTTTTATCAAAGAAACTCTTTATAGTATTGATTTTATTTGGATATTTCCAATTTAATGTTTCCATGTTAGGAGCACCATCAAACCATACGAAACCATGTATATGTGCAAAGCCACGATGTTTCCATTCATACCTATAAATTAAATGGTGGAGGATTAGAATAAATGAAATTTTTGTAATATTTGTATAGAGGCAAAGATAGGTAGTATATAATGTGTACCTATACCAGTGATCTATTATGTGCATGTTTTGTTGAAGCATCTCCTCATGGAATATTAAAAATATATTATGCATGTATGCAGCTACAGTGTGGGGCATATCAATGATATTATGAGTACTCCATTGTTGACGAGTTGTTGGGTCAACGAGGGTAGCCTCTTGCATAATGGCATGCAAGTATTACCATTTTGTGTTTGTTGCATGGGGAGTGAATAATAATGTAGGGCATTGCAAATGTGTGATCATATTTGTTAGATCACTCCTCCGTAGTGTCTAATATGCTTTGGTTCCACAGAGGTGTGCTACAAACCACACCACATGCTCTGGTAAATTGTCTGTAGGAATGTCCTGTTGATGTATGTGCAATTCCTTCATTTTGGTTGGCATGTTATGCTCATGCCACTGTCTGAAGAAAAAATTAGTAGTTTTCTGAATCTTGTGGTGCATAATTAAGTTGTACAAGTAGTATCTGAAATAGGGATGACGACCAAATATGTTGTCATGGTATCTCATTTAGTGTAATGCATAACCATCCAGTGGAATGTTTTTGATATGCGGTTGGCGAGGTACTGCATCCCCATTTGGGAAAAGAGTTGGGAATGCCATGTCAAATAGACCCTCTGTGTTGTACTCATTGATTGGTGATGACCCAATAGTTTGCCAGTAAATGATAGTTGGTGTAGTAGTGGATGTAGTATGAACAAAATATTTGATTTTTTCCATTTCTTGTTCTGTATTAGCTAATATGAAGGAAAAATAAGATGTTGTGTGTGATGGTTAGATAGAAGTGTGGTTATTTAGGTTAGGGGTATTTGAATCGTTTGAAGAGGAAAACCATTGTTTATAGAAATGTAATGGATTCGAGAGGATATATCAATGCATGCTTCTGGAAGTGATGAAATTAAGGCATGGTCAATTTGCACATCACTATAATATTTGTCATGTTGCATCTTATAGAGCAATGCATAGACAACATGTGATTTGGTCACATAACAAGCATAACAATCAACCTTCAGTTCCATGCCTCTTCACAACCAAGATATCAATATCTGAAAGGTGGTGTGGAAGGAAAATTTCAATCATAAAATTTTGTTGGGGGGAACAAATCGTGTGACCACTATCCTTGTATTTTCCACCACGAACATGCCTCTACTGTAAAATTGGGCTAACACGACCAATGAGCATTTCTTCAATTTGACTAAGTATGGAAAACGTAATGGGTTGGGAACCAGGGTCCATATTATTCCATTTGGAGAATCGATGACCATTGATTTATCTTTGACATCGATGCCAACTTTTTCCAATGGAATATGGATGAGTAACAATACCATGATATGATTCCATACAAGTAGTACATGTATGCATGATGGACAAGGTGTCAATCCATTTACGAAAATTTTGGGTAGCTTGTGCATGGTCCTGATGTTGAATATTACATATTGGAAATTCAGTAAGAGATTGGTGTTTACTATTATTTGCAGTTTCTCTATGTCTCTTTAGTCCATACTTCTATTCAACATATCTTTCCCTGTGTTGTTCATTTTGTTGGAGTCTAGATGTAGATGGTATAGTAGTGAGTGTGTCCTTTTCTTTTATTCATTTATCTTTTTATTTATTTATTGTTGTAGCGTGGACTATATGCCGATGATTGTTGTACTTCTTCTTTCTATCAGACTCACATTGTGAAGATGATATATTTTCTAGACCTACTGGAATGTTTTGTTGAAATATAGTATGGATTTGTAGTGACTTTGAGAGTAGTTCAAATGTGGTGTATGTTGGTATTGTTTGGATTAGGAGTGCAATCTCTTCAAGAAGAAAAAATTAGTAGCCATGATTTGTTTTGCAATATTTGACTGTACCTGCAAGGAAAACATTGAATGATTTGTAAGTATATTTTAACTAAGTTGAGAGTGCATATAATTTTAAAAATATGGAAATGAAATTGTATGATATGTTGGATATGAATGTGAAGGTTATATCCCCTTTAATAGAAAAGTAATAAATTGAAGGAAAACTGTATAGTAATCAAGTTTTATTTAGTATGTATGTGTATAAAGTAGGCTACAGTACATTTTTTTGGAAAAAAAAGGCATAACACATGCTTAACTATTCAACCAAAATGTTCGGCTACAATACATTTTTTTTGGGGAAAAAAAGGTATAACACATGGATCTAGTCTGTAGTGTCTTCCAAGTGGATATACAAAATCAAGCATACAATAGATGCAAACATCAAGAAATACAAAACAATGTTAGTGATTTCTCTTAGAAAGAGAGAGTCGATTATGATGAGATGTGCATATAGAGAAACCTCCAAGACTTGGGACTCTCTACAAAGAATCACATGTGCCCATAAGGATTTACACATGCTTATAAGGAACCCATGGGGCAACACATAGAATGACTTGAGTATCACCTAGAGTGATGGATATCTCCACCTTTGCTACAAGGTTGAAGATGGAAACTTACATAGGATGAGAAGCTCATAGATTGGTGTAAGAGAAACTTTCAAGAAAGTTGAAGATGGAAGATCTTGGTATCCAGTGATCTTGAGAGATGACATAGATGGATACACAAGAGATCAACAGCAGAGGAGGCTACCGGTCACATAAGTGCAGAATGTCCTGATAAAAAGAGTACAAGATGAAGACGAAGGATGGTTATATGATTCAGAGGGAGTGACTAGAGTAGATCTCAAAGTTAAAGAATATTAAGATGTTCTTGATATTAGACGTGTGGCCGAATATATAGGAGATTTTACTTAGCCAAGTAAAATGTGCAGTTGAGATCCTAAAGAAATTTGAGATTTTGGACTTGAATTTGTTGTATGATCCTACTTCAGAGACAGTTGATGCGGTGATGTATCAACAAATGATTGGTTCGTTGATGTACTTGATGAAAATGAGGCCTATCATATGATTTGTTGTGAACACATTGAGCTAGCTTCTTACAAATATGAGATGTGTCCATCTAGTTGTTGTAAAGAAAGTATTGAGGTACCTGAAGGGTACAATTGAGTATGGGATCAAGTATGTGATGGATCAAAGGATTAGCTTGCATGGTTATGTTTATTCAGATTGGGCAGGGTTAAATTCAATATGTTGCTTCAGTTTCAGGTCTGGTATGATCACTTAGCTTAACAAGAAGTAGTCGAGTGTGGCACTAAGTACATTTTAGGAATAGTATATTGTATCATTTTCGACTATTTTTTAGATAGTATGGCTCAAAAAACTACGGTCATAATTCTAATGTGACTTTTTTTGACAACCTAGTGTTCCATGACAAGCCAAAACATATTGAGATTAAGTACCACTATATATAGGATATGGTGCAAAGAGGAGTAGTGAATCTCTAGTACATGGGAGCAGATGAGTAGACAATCGTTATGTTACAAAGCCATTAAAGAGAGTAAAGTTTGAGTACTTTAGAGAGAAGCTTGGTGTCATCCATATTAATGTTCCTCGAAAGAGGGAAGTGATGTGATATGTTCGGAAGACACACCTAGGTTGCTCTCTGCATTTCTGGAAGACACAGATGAAATTGGGATGCTCTCTACATGTATGGAATATGCATGTGTGTGAACATAGGATGCTCTCCACATGTTAAGAAGACATAGGTTGACCAAGGGATGTAAAAATATGGGTTTCTCTCTACATTTCCCAAAGGCATAGGTGTGTGATCTTGCGATGCTCTCCACATGTTAAGAAGATGAATATGTTCTTGGGATTCTCTCTACATGTTTGGACGACGTAGGTGCGTGATCTTGGGTTGCTCTCCACATGTCAAGAAGACACAAGTTATTCGATGGATGTGATATAGGAACTTGGGATGCTCTCCATACGAACGTTGTCATGTATGACCCTAGGATGATCTCGATGGGTTGGAAGATGAATTTTTTCCTGGGGATGTCATGTAGGCATATGAGATGATGAGATGATATGGATATGATGGGATTATAGTAGGAAATGCAGGTTATTACTTGGGAAATGTAAAATGAGGATCTGGGTTGTACCTACTTGATGGATTTATCATAGAAATCATGAATTCCTAGATGGAATCTAGGCCTACATCCATTATGAAAAAGGACTACCTTTTTAGATGATGAAGCCCTCTTTAAGCCATGTCTACATCTAGTATGAAAAAGGACTAGCTCTGTAGATGATGATTCCTTGGTTGGTGCCAGGCCTACATCCAACATGAAAAAGGGTTAGCTTTATAGAACTTCTAAGGATTTATAGATTCGAGAAATATCACTAGTTAGTTGCTGCAAATGTGATGATGATGATCCAATGATGATGATGATGTCCAAAGATTGTATCTAGTTGTGGTGATGACCGAATGATAAGGATACCTTCCTTATTAAGAGGGAGTGTTGTTGATAATGTATCTTCAGAAGATATTCTTCATTGTATCATTTGTATTATATTTGGTTGTACTTTTATTGTACCTCCTTCGAGGATGTTTTCTACTCTTATTAGAATTTCTCATTAATGTAATTGGTCATGTAAGAGTTGAGGTAAAATATATGTTTTAAGTCAAGGTAATAGTCCCCAAAAGAATATTGTAAAATGTATTTTTGAGTCCCCATAGGATAGGTCAGCCCATTGTTTCCCCTAAGATAAGTCAGGCCGAATTTAACCAAAATTTTGCTTAGGAAGATAAATAATTTGGTCGCAAGAGAAGAGGTGATAGAAAATAAGTTGTGACGTGAGAGCAGCCATCGATGTAAGAGAAACTGCGACGGGGGAGAATCCATGTTGGAAGGATTAGCAACAAGAGTAGCCGTCACTGAAGGAACTAGGACAAAAGAAGATTCAAGCAGTTGAAAAGGATGGTTCGATTGATTGTTGGTAAGGATCCAATTAAAATAAAACACAATTTTAGTAATAAAGCATAACTATATTTTGGGTCGATAGTTCCTATTTTCAGTTGTAAATGAATGTATGAGAATAGAAATGACAGCCTGTCAGCTAACATAAAAGAGGTGGTTGATTAGGACAAGTGGAATCATATAAAAGGGTGAACCCAAACTTTGTGTGGGACTGATGTTGTTTAGTTGATTGTTTTGTTAGTCATCAGTAGGTTGAGAAGAGAAGAAGAGAGAGTTGTTTAGCTAAGAGAACTAATCTAGTCTATGTGTGGATCGAGTGTTAGGAGAAGTAGAGAAAGTACTTAGACCCAAAACCAGAGAGCATGAGAGGAGAGAAGTTTGAATAAGTTGTAAAGAAAGAAAAGGGTATGCAAGCTGAGTTCAAAGACAGAAGGTGCTAACATATTTCTCATTCCTTATGAAGAGCTCCTTTGTGGTTTTTCCCAAATGGGTTTCCATGTTAACCAATGTCTCTGTATATCTTGATTGATGTGTTTATGTTAAGTATATGCATATTGTGAATAAGTAGATTTGAATGTGTCGCAGCCCTTCTATTTATGAACAATCTCATGTATGTATGTGTTGAACTATTTATTGAATGAACCTAAGATATGGCCTTCATGTTGAATGTTGCAATACATGTCGACTGGTAAATTGTATGTTAAATTGAATGAATAAATGAGTAAGAGGTATAAAATGTGTCTTCGATCAAGCATTGTGATAAGATACAGCGATAGTAGGAATCCCCACCTAACTGCAGAAACATGGTTCTGGAAGTTACCCACAAGGATATATCATGTGAGACTGCATCCACATCACAGGTGCTGCTAGCTGAGCCCTACTCTGTCGGGTCAATATACAAGTCTTTGTTGACAACCAAGGATTTGAACCTAGGTCGACCAGAGGAGAAATCCATCACCCAGTAAGGTCCATAAGTCGACCTTGTTGGACCAAAAGGTCAAACACATGATTAGTATATAGAAGGATGTGCCCTCCCTCATTTGGACACATTGCAAGATCAAGTAACTTCACTCCAAGAGAGAGAAAGACAAGTTCATTGGGGAAGAGAAGAAGAACAAGTTGGAGAAGTTATCTTATCTTTTGGTATTTCCATATTTATATGACATTGTACTATGTGATGAATCTATACTGAAGAAGTTGGTGGGTTTTTCCCGAGAGAGTGTTTTCCCAAGATAAAAATATTTGTGTCTCTTTTTTGCTTTGCTTGTCTATCTTTCAGTGATCCTATTGCATATGGTTATGATGTTATGATATGAAATGTTTTAATATATTGTATAACCATTAAAAATCTCATAATGTTTAATCTTTCAATCCCTATGGAGCCTCTTTTAATGCCTCTTGTGTCACAGAGTTGTCCCTGTTTACACAGTTGAGTCTATGATGCCTTAGTGTCTCCATCTTACTCAGCTCTTATTCGGAGGAAGTCTATCTCGAGCCATCCATTCCTTGGTTATCTTGACTCTGGATGTTGGTCATTCCCAGTAGATTATACGGTACTATATATCTATGGTCCTACTTAGCACCCTAGTCCTACTTTCATAATTGGTAGGTGACCTTGAACTCAACAGATGACATCTCATAATTAGTCGTTGACTGAATAATTTCCCTTGTGCTTGATGGAAATAAATCTATTCACACATTGGGATTCATGCCATGTCTTGGATTCCATTAGACCCTATTAGTGGTTTCCTTTCCTCTATCAATAGTTTTCATCTTTAGCTATTATTCAAAGGGTATTTTTTGCATTCTACTTGCATATGGTATGCATGAGAGACACACATGGTTATTGGTTCATGTACATTTTGTTCGTCTGATTTCTTCCAAATCATCTAGCCTTTTTGTCTACCTCGTGTTGGTTGATGGGGGATGCCTTAATTCCCTCATTCCAGTAGCTTCCATTCCATTGAATTCAAATCATTTATTATGGAATTGGGATCTAGAGTTAGTTGAGTTCCTTGAGACTTGCAGTCATCATTGGTAGGTTCTCTCACCATCAAAATATTGGGAATAAATCAACGCCCCTTCATAGTGGATTCTTCGAGTGTTTGAACTCAACACCTTTATTTGCACTCTTTGATTACACTCGGTACCTTGACACCCATTTTCATCGTCATTGGGTTGTCTTGTGTCTTTTATGATATACACCAATGACCAGTAATCAGATGATGTTTCCGATCGTGTCCGAACTCAACACCTTTACTCACGTGATGGGATATGTATCATCAACGATCTGTGTAGAAGACCTCAAATTATGGTCTCATTCCATATATGCTACTACCTCGATCACCGCAATACTTGTGGGATTTTTTGTTTTCATACTAGAGTAGTGTAGCTTATCATGTACCAGATATCTTCATTCAGTAGGGATACTAGACTCCATTATGTATTGTATGTGATTGTGACCGCTTATAACATATTTCCATGATGCATATCCATGGCCATTGTACTTATATGCATCAGGGACTGCTATATATACTACAGATCTGCAGCCATGTATACAGAGTTATCATTGTATTATGATGAGGAGTGGCTAGTTCTTCTACTTGGATCTTCACTACTCCACTTCTAGAACTGTTATAATGTATTTTAGCCATTGTGTACCTCCATAACCTGACACATTAGGGGGAATTTGTTATAACGTGATTTGTCACACCTTAGGCATCATGCCTTGATGGTCTTCCCTTATCCCTATGCATACTCACTAT
>LPNX011152689.1:0-29216 GCA_001517045.1 Pseudotsuga menziesii | reverse complement strand
ACAAATAAACTCTGCCTGCAAACCAAGTAAATGTATACAAAGATATTTGACCGTTGTTTCCAAAGATTAAAATTCCTATCAAATACGGTAAAGAAAGGAAGTAGAAAGAAAGGAAGTAGAAGGGTAATTTGTTCGAGAGATACAGAAGAACCAACGCAAACAAATAAATAACTCGATTATTATGTTTTCGAAAACAAGCAATACCAACCATAAACACATATATAAATCAATTATGTATAGAAACCCAATAACACTATAGAAACCCAATAACTCTAGACTATCCATTATATATATTGAATAGAAAACAAAATTTTGAATACCTGTAACTCCAAAGATGGTGAATGAAGAAGCCCTGGATTCATGAAAGTAGTAATTACTCGTATCAAAGAGCAGCACCCGCATCGATCCACACAAATCAAGATTCAGCTTGGATGCTCTTCAGCTTTAGAAGCGACCAGTTGCATCGGTAAGATTTCAGATCGATCGTATTCAAAGTCGTCCGCTGGCTCGGGAATTCCGTGCTTAGGGACTGGAGCTGATGTAGAGGTTGTGTTGCTGTTGTTGGGCTAGCTGAGGGGAATATGGGACTGGGGTTCGAATCCCCTTTGTAATAATTTTTTCTTCATGTGTCTGTTCCCGAGGTTCCTTATCTCGTCCGTCCGTCGGTGCAAAAGCCCTGCAATAAGAGACCATCTGCACAGTTTCACAGGACAATCAATATTAAATCGCTGCCTAACAGAAAATTCAGTTCAAAATTAAGCTTGCAATTTGAAGGAATTTGAAGCCCCTGATCGGGGTTTAAAAAACGGAATTGATTGAACAAACAGAGCGGATGGGATTACTTACTTGTTTCCGAGGCGGGAGGGGAGCTTGACGATCTGCCCATCTTATTCTTCAGAGAAGTACCAACGCTTCAGATCGGGACGCAGGTAGTTTATCCAGAGCCTGCAGTTTTTCCGGCATAGCCGCCTCCCTGCGATTGGAAAATCATGCAAACATTTATATAATTCCACACATAAATTTGCAAGCAGCTACTCATTAATTCCATTGAAGAAGCAGAGGTTTAGCAAGAATCCTGCGAACTTAGGAACGGAACGCCAGGCGCCTTACGTATTCGCCATGGGCTTGAATTCGAACGATGAGGCGAGCATCTTCTTTTGAAGTCCAGGCCCCTTTGCTAGTATGAGCCGTCTCACNGAACTTAGGAACGGAACGCCAGGCGCCTTACGTATTCGCCATGGGCTTGAATTCGAACGATGAGGCGAGCATCTTCTTTTGAAGTCCAGGCCCCTTTGCTAGTATGAGCATTCTCACAGCATGGAGATATTGCCATCTTCAGAGAGAAGAATAATGAAGGTGCAGGAATTGGAACCCGTGACCAAGGCCAATTAGAATGGAATGGATGGCGGGGACATAGATATTATCGGATTTCATTTCATGGCTTTGGATTTGGTTCGTTGGCGAGAATTATAAAACAAATTGGTATTGGAAGTGGGGCGACTCGCCAGCGATTGAACGGTAAAGAAACTTTAGGTAGATTGAAAACCAGAACCCATCCCTGAAGAAGAGCACATAGAAGATAAAAGCACACTAGATAGATTTTTAACAACGGCCATCTTTCTAAGAAGATAAAAGCACAACGGCTACCTTTTTAAAAGCACGCTAGATATATTTTTTAACAACGACTCTTTTAAATGGATATTTAAAAAAAGATGTTTAACAACGACTCTCTTTTAAATGGCTATTTAAAAAAGACGATTACGCCATTTCACATCAGACCATCATCATTAGTATGGCTTTTGGATAAGTTTGTTTTAAATGAAATTCTAATGAAATTTTCAAAATTCTAAATAACCATGTTTAAATTTTTAGAATATGGGTATTAAAAAAAGTTAAGTTTATTTATAAATTTAAAACCATAATTTAAACATCACAAAGTTTAAATTTCAGAAAATAAGAAAATAAATTCAATGAATTTTAACTTAGAATTCTTTCATTATTATGCCTTTATAGTCTCGAGTTCTTTTTTGTCACTAATGTTTCTAAAGTATCACTATTATATACCAACTACATAGCTATGTTAGATTAAGTGAGGTACATAGCTAACAGCTACATCTATTCTTTTACGATTAGAAAATTGGTAACAATCCTAAACATGTTATATATTTATCTTATATATTGGATAATTTAAAAAAAATTGAATTGTTTAGTTAGAATTATGCATTGAGTACAATATTATTTACCTTATTTACAATGGTATTGTGGTAGTATATATGTCATGTTAATGTCATTGTCACATGCTTCGAAGGAGAAAATATTTTTTGGTTCCATTGAAGTTTAACAAAACTGATCTCAAAAACAAGAAATAAAATATGTTCCTACTACATTGTTAATGGTTGCAATCTGTTGATAAATAGAGACAATGGTCCGATCCAAATGTTCTCTCTCTTAGTCTATCATTATGTAAAACCATTCACCAGAAGCGAAAAGTCAAGGATTTGAGAATCTATCATTTACTCGGAAGAGACATTTAGACAAAGGAAAGAAGGCTCTCACGACGGAGTTTCCTGTTTGATCAAAACTAGACTATATACTCATGTTATGAAGTTTGGAGACAATGGAGAGCCATTGGAGTTCTTTCGTATTAAGCTTAGTTTTTCTTGTTTCTTAAAAGAAGGGTCTGACTTGATAAAATTATAAAAAAGTGTAATTCACATAATCACAAAAGTTGTTTTAATAAAATGCCACCTTAAATTTCCTGGAACAGTGTGGTTAGACAATTTACATACATCTGCCAAGTGGCATGTTTACCATATGTTTCCACACTTAACAACTCATAGCTTCACCTTGCTCTATACGCAACATAGGTTGATCTGATAGTGGGAGATCATGGGAGGGAAAACCATGTTCGCTTACCTTTAACTCTTATAAATCAAGGGAATTATCGACTTGTTGTAGTGATGACCTAACTTATCGTTAATTACCAACTTGTTGTAGTGATGACCGATTTTAACTCAGTAATTTCATTGATTCTTAACTCGTTAAGCAGACATAAATACTTAACCAACTCATCATGTAGATTTTTTCATATCAGTCACCTTAGTCTCATCAATTTGCCTCCAGCAAGTAACCATTCGACAAGTCAGTTGGTAGTATTACTCTAAAGTTGGATGTTTAGATATGTAATAATTGCATGTAATGTGCTATGAGCCAGTAGTTAGTTTGGTCATGTGGATATGACGTTGAAATAAACTGCACTTGAGATCGATATCGCCAATCATTATGGATTTTGTGGACTATCTGTTCTCTCATCCTAATATTTTATTTATTGACATTAGTCTTAGTGCTTACACCGGTTACACTTTTGCATTCCATCTAGGATAACCGAAATAATCCTCTTTTGTATTGTTAAGAAGTGTGGACCCATTAAATTAAATTAAATGTCACATTTTTGGGTGTACTTACCGGTCATTTGTCAAATAAGATTCATAGTTAGTAATTTAGGTTTTTTTTAAACTCTAATACCATAGTATAGTATAGGTAATTGGTTTATCAAGACTTTGGGTGTAAGTTTATGAATTTATACTGTCCAGAAATTTATAAGTGATAGATTCATTTTGGGTGGACCTTCCACTTATAATGAGATTATTCAAAACTATGGTATTTGTTTCTTTTACATCTAGAGATAATAAAAAAATTAAAAGATTCAATAAAACTCTATGTATATATTTGTAGGTATGTAATATATATTATTTTTATTAAATGCCATAAAAATAAAAATATATAAAACAATTTTATGAAAAAAATCTTTTAGATCTAATCTAATTACATATTGGATTCATGTATAATATAAATATTGTTCTATACATAAGGATTTTGATTAAAATGGGGATTTTTAGGTTTTACTGTATTGGAGAAATATATGGAAATATCCATAAACTGGAACCTTCTTTTCCAGAATTTGAAAAATCAGTAAATGAAACACCATTCCACCCATACAAAACCTTACTATCTAACACCCATACAACTACTATAAAATATGGAATAAAATTGGAATGTAGCTTAATGGTTTGTAAAAAGAATGCATTCTAATGGTAAATTAAAGCATTTGGTAAATTAAATTGTTTTATAAATATGAATAGATTGGAAATGATTAAAATATAGGAAGCTAGAAAATTTTTATACATATTTATTGTTTAAATAAATATTGATATTAATGTTATGAAAAATAGTTTAAGACATAAAAATTTTAATACTCCAATGGAATTATAAATAAGATTATAACTCATACTTTATTTAATTAGAAGTTGTTATTTGAGTTTATTCAAAATGATGTAAAGTCCAATAAAATAGGTTATGATATAGTTAATCAATCGATGAAATGGATACCCTCACAATTTACACTTTTTACTATAGACTATAAATTTATGACTAGTGAAATTTTGTTAGAATTATAATTATAGGAATTTATAGTTAAAACTTAGGGGTCATGATAGTGTTGAAGTAATTTATGTGATATAAAGGTAAAATGTTATTAATATATATATATATATATGCATTAATGTTCAAAAGGAATAATGTGTGTTTAAAAGGGATGATATGTGGTTTGATTAAACTATTTGTGTTTAAAAGTGATGATATGTGGTTTGATTAAACTGATATAGTTAAGGATGTGACATAAAAGAAGTAGTATATGTGTATATATTTATTGTATTCTTATGGTGACTTATAAAGTAGTTGAATTATTAGGGAATTATATTTAGTGACTACCAAGATTGAATGACAAAATGTGTTGATTCTAGACCTATTGTTCTAAAATGAATTTTCCTTCCAAATGATTGCTCTTACATCTAGAGAACCGACAAATAAATTTGATATGCTTATGACTATTAGAACCATGTCTAAGGTATGATATTTTAAACATAGGGATCTATAAATAAATATATAGTGTCTAATTTTCAATAATGAGGTGATTATTATGGTTAGCTCTGTTGTTATCACTATAATTAAGAATGCACGGATTGTAACATACTCATACAACTATCCATAGATATTTGGGGTACGTTGTGGAAAAATTAAACTTATATCTTCTGGGTACACCAATTTAATTAATCCCATTCAATAATGAGCTTAACCAATCCCAAGAATTATTATATTAAAAATATAACCATTCCCAAAATACATATTATATATCTTTTTAATTTTTCCAATATGATCCTTAATTAATAGGCATAGGTCACATACCCCAATTTTGTAAAATTATGTAATTGTTTTAATTATATTCCTGAGACATTATATTAAATTTAATGCTAAGTAGGATTTGATGACTCAGCACAGTCAACAGAATTGGAATGTAATTCATAATATTTTTATTATTAATAAATAAATTGTGGAGACAAGAGCATGGGAGAGTTGTTAAAAAGAGGTTACTGGTCAAACCGGTGGATGGAACTAGGTGGAAGGCAAAGGACAAGTGATTGGGGTCATGATACCCCAAGAAAGTGGGATCAGAGCAGTGGCTCATTAAATGATAGTTAACCCAAAACGACCTAGGCAATCTTTTAAAAGTACTCAATGAAGAGAGCTGAGGCTGCTCAGATTTTATTCCAGAATTCATTCATTTAGGTTAATGTTATTCAGGAATTTCATTGAGGAAAGAGGGAAAAACAGTAAGGAAGTGTTCTGAGTGGATTGCTGTAGTAACTTGACTTTATTTACAGCTTTTAGCTGAGAGAACTTGCTGATAAGTTCTAGATTCATACTTAGTTTGAGGACTGGTATCTGACATTGCTGCACCTAGTTCCACCCAGGGAGACCAGAGCAAGCTCGGGGGTCCTGAGGAGTCGCTGTCTGAGCGCTCTCCAGGAGTTGGTAGGGAGGAATGGCCTCCCATTGTTGTTGTTGTCCACAGTTTCAACAGGTTCTGTCACTTATCTCTTTATGTTTAATGAGTATGAGTGGTTGCATGTTATGATTTGTTATATGAGTGAAGAATTAGTTAGTTTAGTAATGTGAGTATCTCAGGTTATTAGTAGTAAATCTATTGCTGAGTTAAAGAATTACTATGTTTTTCCACATCTGGGTTCACCAGACCGTACTCCAGCACAGTATCTCGGTAATGAGAAGTAGTATCCTTCTGAACTGAGTTTCCTATTTAGTTACTTTCAGTAACTACAAGTGTTTCACCAATTTATAAATTATTTTCTAATAAGTTTTAAAAACTACTTCCTAGTACTATATCTTTGTTTCCAATAAATGCTACTGTACAGGATAGAAAGTAGAATTTAGACTAGAATTCATACTATTTTACTATATAGTTTCCTTCCTTGTATTTGGATGATTTCATTTCTAAAAAAAAATTAACTCAAAACAAGAACAAGTAGAGAGCTAATATTTCTCTTTATCCAGATTATAAACATGTTAATACTTGTACTTACAGAACATTTGTAGAAGTAAACAAATATAAATTTCATTCAATATTTAAGCAAGCTAGCTAGAACTGTGGTATTATATTAATGTTATGGTTTCCTTTACTTTTCCTTTTTCTTTATTAAATCAATTTCCAACTTTACTTATAATGGAAACTCTATCTTTTATGGATTAAAAATGCATGCTACTATATATATAGTTATATAAGATAGGTCATAAGAAATGTTAACTAATTCATTTCTTTTATTTTCATAAGTAAAATAATAACTTAACAAATAGAATGAATTTTATGAGAATCTTTTTAGTAAATGCATATCAGTACCAGAATTTAAATAGCATAATGCTATTTTCTGTACGCCATGAAATAAACAAAGGTTATACTTATGAAGAACCTAATACTCCAATAAAGACAAGATATTTATTTGTATTAGTAAGTACTATTGTTATAATAATATAATACCTTTATATTATTTTTCCTACATGGCTTAAGGGTATAAACCCTATAAATATAGCACTTAATAAGATTTCATAATAAGTAAACCAAGGTATAACCCACGTATATAACCTCACATAAATTTTTATAAAAGAAATTATCTTTAGTAAAATAACTCACTCACATAATTCAAATTAAAGGTAAATAACAGAACTTTAAACTACTCATACATCAAGCTTAATCAATAAGCTATTAATCATTTATTTATTCACAGAGATAAACATAATTATATCAAATTAAGAAACAGTAATAATTCTTAAACTGTAAATTAGGGTTTGACCCTATAAATTCATGTTTATGCAAGTGAAATATTAATTATAAAATAAAATAATAATTTGCTTACGACCACATTATAAATCCACAGTATAAGGATGTCACAAGCCTGTATTTTAATTACTATTCATAAATTAAAATTTAAAACTGAATGTGGTAAAACAAATCAAAATATATGGAAAAAGAGTAAAATAATTATATTATAAACCCTTGGGTGAAAAACCCTAAATACTCAAGAGTACAGCATAGAAAGCAAGAAGTCAAGGTCATAACCTCACCCATAGACGGGTTTACAGCCCAATACTTATTTAACTACAGTATTTTAAAAACATAAAGACAAACTGATATTTACAACCTCGACCTAAGTCGTAATTCCCTCACATCGCGTGAAGGGTTCATCTATTAATTCTGTTAACAAGCTATCTTAAGACCAGATTGAAGCAGTAAGGGTTTCAGGCTTCTTAGGCCAACCCTCGAAGGTTCCAACTAAAAACCATAAGGAGGACCAGCCATGGTGTAACTAGGCTTACCAGGTTTTTTGCAAACTGCTGCTCGAGTCTCTTAACCACGGCCGCATACGCTGGAGAACCAGAACCTGTAGTGTACCTCAATTTTTTTATTTTTTTTCCTTTAACCTTAGTTTACCTCCATCGAAAACTGCTGAAACAAAAATCCTTCAGGACACAAGTTTAAACCAATAATTGTACTTATTTCTGCACAGTGAAGAAATTTCATGCTAGCTAAGATGTGTTTAGAGGAAAGAGTCCTTTTACAGTTAAGGGAAAAATGCTTAGAGTAAGATGATGCTTCTTACTTAGCTCCGGCTAATGTCTTCTTCTGATTGACAGGTACATAATCCAGTTACAAATATTACCTCCAACTTGCTGGCTCAAGAACTCACAAGAACATGTAAGAAAAAGGGAAGATAATACCCCTGCACTTGGTACACTTAACCATGCTAAGGAGAAAAACTCGACTGAAAGGAGGGTAATCTAGACAAGTCCCCAGGTAGTTATATCACAAGAGTTATGCTTTTCGAAAATTTCGTATTACCTAAACGCAAGGTTACTCTTATCATAAAAGGGCTACCTTGTTTTTTTCTCCTTTTTGTTGTATACTAAAAGTTTAACCCCTACATTAATACTTTAAAGTTTTCCTTTTTATGTTTGGGCTATGCATAGTGCTTATACGTTACATTAACCAAAGGCACTCACTCCAAGGTTTACTTTTTAAATGTTTCAGCATTTATCCCTTTTATAACGCAGGTGAGAGATATGGTATCAACCATCTGCCGGTTAAGAACCCTCATAATTCTGGCTGCGCTAAGGTTGGAAAGTCTTTCCTTTATGGTTCAAATAAAGTTGTAGAAGTTGCTCCCAGGTTTATACGCAGGTTGATGAAAGTCCTAAGGTTTTCCAGGCATTGTGATACCCGACTCCTGCCAGTTATACACGTTGGAACAGAAGAAAATCCAAGGGCGTGCCACGCAGGCTGAGGGGTAAGTCGTGGCACAAAAGCAACTGTGTACCAAACATTACAACTCACACATTACTCCCATGTTTTACGAAGTATTACTTCCCAGCTTGCAAAAATAGCCGAACAGTCTCAAAAATCATTGCCATGGAGGTGAGGTCCTTCGTGACAAGGACCACGACAGCATCCAAAGGTGAAAATGTTTCAGGTGACTTACAGGCTACCGCATGGAGAGGATTTTCTCTAATCCAAGTATTAATGAGAGGCTTAATAGCCACCCAATATTCTTACACTCATTCAAGGTGTGATAAATTTTGCCACGCTTTATTCTGGAGGCCAGCCTGCAATTCGACATTCCTCGACGCGAGCTCAGATTTTCAGGCAGTCTGAAAATTTATTCCCGGTACTTTCTCGTCAGCGAGACTGAGTCATCCCGTAGGGGATTGGATCTCATGTCCCAAGGTACAGGCACCGAAATCAACGGGAGATCTCGGCTCGGTGAAAGGATCAAGTGATAAATACATCTGGATTTCACTTGCAATTGAAGTCCCGGCTAAAACACTTAGTTGAGGGAGACTCACTGCGAGTTCTGTGCCGAAGGTTTCACATCCAGCCATATAACACAGATGATGTACCCATCTAGTGCGGTGCTCCTACGCACGGGGTCAAGCCCTTTTCCCTTCCCTTGGGCTGAGGAGGGTTCCATAAAATTATGGCTACATGGTAAGTCCTGCCCTTCCAGGCTTGAAGTAATCTCTATGTTTTCTCAGGACTACGTACCAGTGCTGTCAAATTCGATTGTTTGACGTCTATCCTTCGTTAAAATTTCTTGCAGGTTGGGGAACCAGCTTAAGCTTCAGGGTGCATTACAGGGCCACCTGGTAAGAAGCGTCTGTCCCACTCAGCGTTGTTTCCTTTAACTGTTAAAACTCTGCGTTTCCGAAAGAGGTGAGGCTAAGGAGAATCTCGTTCTCTTGGGATTTCCGGCAACAAGCTGGTAAAACGCAGTCTGGAACAAAGGGGTTCCTTTTGTGTTTTTATTTTTATTTTAAGAAGGATAGTTAAGCTTCCGAGCTGGGTGGTCACCCTCGACTGACCATGAAGATACCCTCCGTAAGGAGGAGGAGAACTGGAGAAACATCCAGTGAGAGGTCAAGCAGTGTTCGTCACTGCTGTAAAAGATGAAAAGGAGTTTTCTTACACTCCTCCCGACTGCGGGGTTAAAGAGCGTGCCAAGAGGGTCAAAAAAAAATTCTTCGATGGTTAACTGCTGTAAGATTTAAGCTCTGCCCGAGTCTAAAGTCTTATTCACTACTGCAAATAATTACTGTACTCTACTTTCTTGTAAAGTTCTTTATTTTAAAAGTGTAAAGAATTTTCCCCTCTTCTTATTTACGGCTGCAAATATTTTTGTACTCTGCGCTCTTGTAAAGATATTTTGTTTTAAACGTATAAAGAGGTTTCCTCTTGTCTATTTTACCAATGTATTAATTACTGCACTCTGTGCTCCCGTAGGTTCTTTTGTTTTTTTTTTTTAAATGTGAAAAGAAAAGATTTCCTCTGCGATGGTCGGAGCTTTAAAGTCCTAGGGTTTAAACAGCCATCAACATCTGGTAGCAGTACCAGACTGAGCTTTTAATATTTTGCTGGCATTTGAGGCCATGCTAAAACGGGGATTTCCTCTTGGCTTCTTCTTCGTGCTATGCCATAAGATTGGTTTAAGAAGAATTTTCTCTAGGATGCCCCCTTTACTAGATCGAACAGGTCCTTGCCGGATTGTGAGGAGAAGCCAGCCAGATCTTCTCCTCGGGTGGATCTAGAAAAAACCCCAAAACCTCCTAGTAGAAAACTAAACTAATCCAGAAGACCCATGGTTTTCAGAGTGGGATAATCCACTTCTTGTTCGCAACAAGGAGGGATTTCGGGCACCAAGCTCAAGCATAGGGGCTTTCCTTGAAGAACCTCTTCCTATCATCCTGACCAAATTAAACCAGGAAAACACAGCCTACAGAACAACAAGGTATAAGCGAGCATAAGAAGATGCAAAACCCCAGAACAACCAAAGGAAATAATTTGAACAGCAAGTGGTTAGTACCTCTTCAGCCATAACCATACATAATTCAAAATAACAGAAAATTAACTAAATAATTCATGACAGTTCGTTCTCAGAACAAAGATCCGTGGTTAAGCCGCAGTTTCATTAAAACATATTTTATCCAGGTTCCAAACAAAACAGTATGCAGGCATCTTTATTCAATTCGTAAAACTCTTATGATACAGAGAAACTCTTAAAATACAGAAAAACCTGTAAATTATTGTAGACCGGATGAGGTGGAAATAGCCACATTCCTCCCAACCGTAGACTAGGATTCCAGCTTCCAAAGTCACCGTCGAGCCAAACAGTACATGCCAACAGAAGGGACGGCTAACCACAGCTCTTGCTTTTCAGGTTTTCACAGTCTCTTTCCTAACACCCCCTAGGTGCTCTCGCAGCAAAAAGATTTTTTTTTCAAAAACTTCAGCATACTAGGCAGCGTCCTGCCTCCCCCATATGCTTCTTTTATGCCCCACTGTTGCCTAGGTCTTTTTCTTTGACTGCCCATTCCTCACGGAATTCTTGGAGTCAATAGAATCCCTGATTTCCAGGGAGTAATTCAGTGTTATCAAGGCACTTCTGTCAACTATGACAGTTTCCCTGAAATTAGCCCTAACGTTGCCCCTTTCTGTTGCATGCCCGTTTCCTCATTTAACATGGATGTTTCCACCTTTTGTTTCATAATTTCATTTTTGATTATTTCCCTTTTGATTAATACACAAAATCTTCCTCGGATTATTTGGGAGTCTTTTTTTTTTCTAATCAGAAATAACAATAATAAATACAATAATTAAAATTAAGGTTTTATTGTATTTTGGGGGACATTACAGAACCTATAAGAGCAAAGTAAAAACCCTTTTAGTAAATACCGTAACTTAAATTATAAATTGAAGAAAGAGAATAACAAACAGGTGAGAAGGCATTGCAGACTAGTTGTTCTTACCTGTTCTTTCCAAGAAGACGACCACCTTTAACAACGTTAAGCTATCATCACAAAGAGCTAACCCTACCGCGACGAGGGAAAAGAGGATTTTTTCGCAGCTGTGTACAAGAGGCAAGTACAGAAGTTCAAACCATCAAAACTCTTTGAGGGAGACAGTTATCATAGGCAAGGGTTCGATTCTTTACACATGGCAGGGGAAAGCACGAAGGAGGAGTAACCAAACTGAATATCAACAGTGGAGAATAGATTATGTGAGCCTTTACAAGAAGGTAAGCTGGAATATGTCGCTGCAGAAAAGAACAACGCAGAGGTGCATAGCACCATCGCAGAGCGACAAACGCCGCAGGAAGTGGAGACAATGAAGTTTAGGGTTAGCAGCAGTGTTTATATCCATGCAGGGTATGGCTAAGGTTCTGCCACGATAGCGGTTTAATTTATCAATGTAGAGTGGGTGGTGTTCTATAGTCCACCAAACAAATTTCGATGGAGGAATGATTTTTCAATCATTCGTTGGATCAAGGTTTATCCAAAGTCGTGGAGTGAATTTCTTCAACAAACGCTGCATGCAAATCATTGTATTCATTATTCCTCCACTTTATTATATTAACCCTTTGGAAATCTTATGAAAACCTTTTATCGACATCATAGTAATAATAAGCCTGATGATTGGTAGGTATTCAATTTCGAATATTAACATTGTTAATATGGTTTATATACTTGTGAGGATAATATATTATGTATAGTTTATATGGAGATAACCTTGGCGCAAGCTTAATATAAACTTTTTCATTATATTATAAATTGCTTCAAGTTCTTTAATAAGAAATCAAAGAATCATAATATAAAAACCTTAGATGGTTATTTAGTGCAAGTTATATAATCTTTTGGGTTATAGTATAGTGTTGCCAATAGCCTTGGGAATCATCCCTTGTTTAAAGCCATAACTCTTTAATAGTATAAAAACCCCCTTTTGAAAATGGGTAGTCTTATATTTAATTCCAAGTTCAAGGCTATGATAAGTATTATAGAATTGTTTATTGCTTTCTAACTTTTATAAGCTAAGTCCCTTCATTTGCTAGCATAGTTTACAAGTTCATAAAGGAAGGCATGATGGTAGAAAGCTAGGTATAATTGTTCCTTTCTGCCTGTAATCATTTAATGATTTATTTTCACAGCTTAAAATAGCATCTATAGTACCAATTACTAATGTCAAGAAAGTAGTATTTACCATGTGGAGATGTGGTTTTTACTTAAAGTTATATCCTCATTAAAAAGCGAGAACTTGGCAAGGATAGGCCAAACCTTTGCAGTAATACAGGAAACCCTTATCAGTTTTCTTTTGACTTGGAATGCTTGCTTACATCTGGATTCTTGTTATAGGTTTCATAATTCTATTTCTATACTTTGGTTTTCTTTAAAGAATTAAAAGATACATTTGTATAAAAATGCAACTGTAATAGAATAGAGAAGATAATAGATCAATAGGAACATAATTTATTTTACTAGAAAGAAAACAGTTGAATATACCTTCACAACTATTGAAATGAACTATCTCTTATTTACTCTCGAACTTTGTCTCTTACGACGAACTTATAGTAAATACTTTAGAATTACGAAATGCAGTGCCATAACCTCTTACCTGTATATCTGTAAGAAAAGTGGAAATCGTTGCGTTAGCTCGAGAGCTAAGTAAGCCTAGTCTTGCATGACAGTTTCACCTTATGGTCAAAAGAGGAACAAAAGTCTGTAAGCTGAAAGATCTGTTCTATAACTAAACATACCAACTGATGAATTCAATAGCAAGCTGTTAACACCTAACAATTTAATATTAGTTAAACTGCATTATTTTAATATTTTTGTAAATTTAAAAATTTTAAATTATTTCAGAAATTTCGGGGTTTTGACAGCATACCTCAATATAGCCAACATAAGCCATCTAAGATTGTAAATCTCCACTATCCCTAATATCATAAATCCTTATCATACTTTAGAAAAGGCATTCAAGGTTGTTGTTTCTATTGCATTCAAGTACAACTTTCTTCACTTACTAAACACAATAAAAAAGAATATTCAAAGTATATAAATGTTATCATATACCCGTGTATGAATTTTTAGACATAGAGGAGTATCAATTTCAGATATACCATAGAAACAGTAATAGGAATTTCTATAGAAGAAATTGGAAAACTAGGGATTCTTGTTCCAGGAGTTTCCCTCCATTGTTTTTAGAAAGAGAATTGTAACGTTCCCCTTAAAATGCCTCTAAATGTTTTGTAAATTCTGAATGTATTTGTTCTCTAGTGAGGAGCTCAAGGCCAAGGCCCCACTAGCAGAACCTTATAGGTTAGATGATGTGATCTTACTAAACTATAGACCTCAGATACGCGAAACCGGGACACAACTTAAACAGGAGACTAAGTCCACTAGAGAAGATAAAACAATGAATGGGAAGAAGAGTGAACGTCTTCTTTGAATGACATAAGATTTTTATTGTCATCCCAGGTTGAGGTACGCCTAGGTGGACCCACTTACATACTGGGTTTTTAGAGTTAATTACCCCGCCTACCTTGATACATGTTTCGTCGAAACTTATTCCGACTGAGACACCGCAACCCAGCACTAAACCCTAATAGGATAAAGTCAATATAGAAGGAGTTGCAGTCGGATTAGTATTGACACAAAAAGGACTCAGGAGTGAAGATCAATAAGGGCTAATTCAAGGAGAAAAGTATCCTATTGAAGCTAATGGTTAAAGGAATTTTTTTAGGCCTTAATCTCCTTAAAACAATAAGAGCCTAAGTACTCTAGTTCTTAATTCCACCCCCTTAACCAAGGGGATTAGAAGGAAAAGGTGTGTATATTATATAACGGTATTATATATATTAGCAGATCCTCAAAGTAAAAGAAACTACACGTTTAATATATATAAAGAACATGATATATAATAGCTGATAATTATAACATACATGTGTATATTTTATAATATCAGACATGTGTATATTTTATAATATCAGACCGTTGAAAGGAATTGCATGTAAAGGTATTATATATATTAGCAGATCATCAAAGTAAAAGGAACTACACGTTTAATATATATAAAGAATAGGATATATAATAGCTGATAATTATAACATACATGTATATATTATATAATATCAGACCGTTGAAAGGAATTGCATGTAACGGTATTATATATATTAGCAGATCCTCATAGTAAAAGGAACTACACGTTTAATATATATAAAGAACGTGATATATAATAGCTGATAATTATAACATACATGTGTATATTATATAATATCAGACATGTGTATATTTTATAATATCAGACCGTTGAAAGGAATTGCATGTAAAGAGAATTATGTATAAATGGTGGAAAATCATTTCATACATATGTGCACAATATACATAACGATATTATATGTAATATGAGACCACCTACACAGAGAGGAATTTCATGTGTAAAACATATAAATAACACTGTATATAATGGTGGAGAACTATTTTATACATTCTTATATTATAAGCCTATTATGTGTAATAAGAGAATTTCCTATAGTGATGGAAAAACCGCTTGTATAATATATACATGTATATATAGCGGAGATTTATTTCATATGATTTAAATATGGAGGAATTTCAATAATATACCAATAGGGGAGCATAATGATGTGAGATTTCATGAGGAAAACAAATATGAATAGATATCTCTTTGTTTAATTATTAAAATAGTGGGCGAAGATTGTGGAAAAACAATCAGTGGTTTTGCAGCCACTATTTATGGAGGTAGAATTACTACCCTGGACCGACACTAACTCTGGTGAGGCGTTGATTAAGGAGTTTTAGTTTTCCCTACTGTATAGGCGCCATTGAGGAGGCTTTACCGGAGACGATAGGCATTGATACTAGGAGTGTTAGGTATTTTTACAGGATATATTTCTCGCTGGGGGGGAGAGGAGAAGGAAAAAAAAAAGGAGGGGTTAAAACCTTTTTGTTTCGAATGCTTGAGATCGCTGCGTTAGAGGGAAGGCGCGCAATATGGCCTGGAAGCATGTAGTGGGCGTGAACCAGCTTGTTTTATTTCTTGGTTGCATGGAGGTGCCGGAATTTTGTTCGAGGATCGATCTTGAAATCTGGGTACTTTTTCTGTGTGGATCTTAGTTCTAGATCCATATTCAGGTAAGATTTCCTCCTGCATTATGAATCTTTACAAATACGATGTGTGTCAATGAATAATTTGACTAATGGCTCATGATTGCGGAGAGTTTCATTTTTTTTCAAAAGGATTTACTTACACCCAAGGCTAAACCCATCCCCCTCCCGATGGGAGAAGTTCCATGCTCAGCGACGAGCTTGTGTTTCATTCTCACTATTTTACTCCTCAGATGGATTGGTGAGGCAGACATTTTCTTCTCTTTCATACCCTTTGACTCCTTCTCATTGAGGGACTCACAGATATGTGGGACGAGGTCTTTGTAAGAGGTATTCCTATGCCCGGCCTGTGTTTCTGTTTTCAGTCGTGGAGATGGTAGGGATACCCCACCCGTGTGAATGCCCTACACCGTTTAGTGTTAAGAGTTTTGGGCGGACGCATTTCTTTGTTTTTATTATTTAAACATAGATAAGATTTATATCTATCGAAGGCAGGCGTTGTCTGTTTGTTATTGCCGAGATAAAAGAAACTGGGCGATCTATTTTTTGAGAATCGACCAGGATCCAATAGAGCTGTTGCCTCTCAGAAGGGCTCAGCATTCTCTCTCTGATGGATCGACCAAGGAGCTGTTAAGATAGAAACTCACTTGCTGGTTTTCAATATGAAAGCTGTAGAGTAATGGTTTGTGAACCGAGCTCCCCCTGCCATCTCGCTGTTTGATGTTTGGGCTATCTGTTTTATGTGTTCATTTGATTGGCAGTGATACGCCTCTCTTGATGGCAAGTCGACTGGGGTATTCCTTCCATAGGAACTACCCATTCGTATAGTTAAACCCTGGTTATCCAAATATTTTCTGGATGCTGACAATATCTGAAGGTAAGAGACTAAGCTTATGGTTTCTCCGTTGTTTGGGTGACAGTTCGAGATTACATAGGTTCGTGTGGGACTGCACTAACTCTTCTTATTTTATTACCAGAGTTGCATCTGAACTGGAAATATTCTAGAAGTGCGTTTCCCTGAACGTTGTTTCGGGAATACATACCTTTCCTTTGGATATTCAGAAGGAGTTTTACCTAACTCTAATGCTTTCCTCCTCTGCTGCCAGATTGTGTACGTTTTGTTTATTGGATGTTTTCTGGTGTATGTGGACACAAGAAGCTTCTGTATTAGTCCTCTTACATATGGCGGTTTACATATGGCGGTTATGGTCATAGTATGACTTTAGGTACTATTTTATTATTACCGAGTATGCTTACACCTCTGAAGAATATTATGTTACAGCTACAGATTCGAAAATGAAATGTTTCAGTAAATAAGTTGTTTCCCTTCCCTTTAGCAAAGCTTGAATTCTTGTTGGTCTTCGATGTCACCTTTGGGGAAGGTAGTTGCGGGTGGTAATCATTTGTTGATGAATATTACAGCATGTTTAACCTATTCTTGTTTTGATCTCAATACGGGATAGTGTGGAAAGGATGCAGTATCACCACTGCTGTTTTTTGTAACTTTGGTTGAACGGCTTAATAGGAACTGAACAGTTGGTGGACGTAGCCCCAAGAGGGGGTGAACCACGTATATTTGTGTCTGTCTCCTTTCATGTTCTGATTGTTTTGTTTCCTCTTTTGTTTAGTGTACATGTGATGCTGTTTCGTAATCCTTGTCGATGAAGATAGTCAAAATTTTACCCTTAATGTCCGCACAGGGTATTGTTTTAAATGCATGGTATTGTTTCAAATGTACTCTGTTGATAAAAAACACTTGTAACTGTTAATAGCTCTAAAGTTGAATGTTTTCCATGAAAAGTATGCTCTTGGTAAAAAGGGACTAAATTAATCATGTGAATATTAAGTGAATAGAAAAATCAGATGATTACTAGAAGGCATAATGAGCTTGTTTTGCATTCTCAAGGATATGTATACAATTAGCCTGGTTTTGACTCTATCATGTTTTGAGTAGACACGATTCACTGTGTTACCATATGACATCTGCCATTAAGTTGTTTAGCTCATGTTGCAGTAACAACAAACCTTAAAAGAAAATAATCGTTGCCCCTTTTATTACTCTCATAATGACATCAAGGTACCAACGGTACATTACATATGGTATCAGAGCCAAGTTACAAAACTCGGACCAAATGGGCTCATCAACATACAGGTATGTGGGAAATATATGATATGAATATGAGATATTATAGTTACTTATGGGTATGCCTGCGATAAAAATATTGTTTATTGTTGAGATCATCAAACTAAACTAGTTGCATGGGTCTTCCCAACGCATGGGGTTAGTTGCATGAACTGGAATACACGAAGGGTTATATGTTTGATCAATGAATGAGAAAATGAAGACAGTATTAGGCTTGATGCAACACATCTATGCAAGATATACTTGTGTTATTCTGTGATTGTTTTTGTACGATTAAAGTACATAATATTAACACACACTGAAGAGGAAATAAAGCATTATTTTGAGTATATTTCATTGCATTCAAATAGGAACTTGTTGTTCTATAATTTGTTTTCTGAGAATATAATGCAACTTATTTTGGGTAAGAATGTGTGAGCAGGTGCGTAGGGTCACAAAAGGGAGCATCGCATGGGATCAGAGGCAAAGGATGAAATCCCTAGTGAGAAAAACAACATCTAGAGTCTGTATGATGCGTGTCTATTATGGAAGGTTACCAAGATGATAATACTTGACTCATTATATTGAATGTTTCGATATGTTGAAAATATACTTTATAAAGTTTCAGAAATTTTTATTAAGGTACCTGAGTACAGTAGCTATATCTCTTGAGAACAAACAGTCTAAAGCAATTTAGCTGTAGATATTTTGAGATAGTCTATACTTGCATTAATACTAGAATATCAAGTTGTAATTGAATGAGTAATGCAGTCACTTAGGCCTAGAAGGACTAGGTAGAAATCCATTGAAGATATCAAGGTAACGGTTAAAAGTTAATAGTGACCGTTTAGGGGTCGCCGTATTACTCTAACACCTACAAGAATTGCCGCAACTATGGGAAAATAGTTTAAGCAAAAGGTAAATGACGCAAAAATATGTAATTATGCTAACGACTTATATTATATGGTCAAGATTGTACAATTACAATTTGTATGGAATAAATGACAGAGGTATTAAATCTCCCAATAGATAAAACATATGTAATTGAAACACATCTTCCAGGTAAGCCAGGAACACAAGATTTCATCGCATGCTTACATGCTAGTCGAAACAACTACAATTGCATATGCCATAAGGAAGAATTATGTTTGGATATTGTCTCGCTATCATGAAATAATAAACCTAGAAATAGATCATTGTTGCACATAATAAGTGAATGATGAAAGAGGAAAATTTGGTCTCTAAAGCCGAGTACAACAATGCTTGATAGCTTCATTATCAGAAGTTGTTGGTTAACGTGTGTATATTGAATATTCTTAGCATACTAAATGGATACTAAGTAAGGCTAGAACTAGGTTACCAGAGTAGCTGGAAGGAGTATTCAAGTTAGTACAATAACACCACTGTTGTAATGTATCCTTTAAAGAAATTATTAGTATGCAGAAGTTGAGTTATGCAGTTAATTATATATATAATTGGCATTGCTGATTTCTTACACACTTTTACCAAGACAACCACACTCCTTACAGGATTTCCTCGAAAGGGAACCAGACGGCTTATGGACTCGCCTGCGACTCAGCTAAGGTAAAAGCATGGTATGTTGCACCTAAGGTTACTGGTTGTGTACCTGTGAAAAGGTTTGCTTTTGAATGAGCTAAAAAGGTTGTACAAGAGGACATAAGTAGTGGAAACTATGTTTTACCTTGAGTTACTAACATTATTGGAATGTTTGTGTCCCTAGCATCTCCACACATGAAGGGGGATTAAATACCCCTTCACTAGCAAATACCCAAATATATAAGGATGTCGGGAGACGTAGATATCAGAAATAATTGATGAATGTTGTACAATGTTATGTGTTAATATTGCAGGAAATGCTAGGAATACTATCAGCCGAAAGTGACTGTTAGTAATTCCGTGCCTTAACTGATAAGGATTAAGTATGGGTGATGTCTTATAAATTGTCGAATTTTGAGGATTAGTTGTAGATGATGTTATGCTAACACTGCAGGTTTCATTAAGATTCTGACCATTGATGCAGATGACATGCACTGCGGTGTGTAGAATACTCCTCCGTTTATAAGTTACGCCCAGTTGCTTAGAGAAAAGTAAGGGGTAATTTTTCTAGATGAATTACATGGTGATATAATTTTGGAATGACGATTGAAGTCACTGCTAATTGTGAAATTCTGGTAATTGTTTAATTAAGCCTTGGATTATCAATAAATGCTTTGACTAACCTTGTAGCCGATTCACAAATGAGAACAATGATAGTAAGTCATGCTGAGCACTAAAGAAGGTGCATCATGAATTAGTCAAAGGATTGAATATTAAAATTTCAACAAGGAAAAAATTTTGAATGCTGCAGGAGCACAACGGTGTTAGGCAAGCGATTGCCGCATGAGCACGTTAGTGTTAGGCATACATGCCGCAGGAGCATAATGGTGTTAGGCAAGCGATTTCCGCGTGAGCACATTGGTGTTAGGAATATGGTGTGGCAGAAAGACCTAGGCAAAAATTTGACATCTGGAAGACAGGACGCTATTTGATGTCACTGAGGAAAAAAAAAAAAAACTTTTAACTAGTGGTTAAAAGGGAGAGTAACCTCAGTAATTGTCGTAAGTCCACCCAAGAATAGAAAAAAAAAAGAACTCAAGGACGTTCGGAAAAGTAATGAATGAAAAGCAAATCCATAAATTTGTAAGTAATTAAGCTGTTACATGGTTAAAGTGAAAGATGAAGAAAGGATCTGTCCTCAAGTTGAGGAAAACATAACTATCCAAAGGTGGGATCAACACCCAAAAAGGGTAGTAATTATATTTCATTAATGAATGAATTGCAAATGATTGGGCATTATGATGCCAAGATTTCATATTGTACAATGCAAAAGGGATCTATAGATCTTGTTAAATTAAATTTCAATTTTTGAACATGAATTACTGAGAAAACATTTTGGGCTAGACCTGAACCTTGTGCAGGAGATTGCAGGTCCTAAACGATGGGGACTTGAGAAGGAACGAATGATCTCCAGTATTCAGAACGACAAGAGGAAAAGAAGAAAAGATGACAAAAAAAGAAGGAAAGTTGGTCAAATAAAATGCTGGAACACCGAGGACGGTGTTATCTTAAAGGGGGAAGGATGTAACGTTCCCCTTAAAATGCCTCTAAATGTTTTGTAAATTCTGAATGTATTTGTTCTCTAGTGAGGATCTCAAGGCCAAGACCCCACTAGCAGAAACTTATAGGTTAGATGATGTGATCTTACTAAACTATAGACCTCAGAGACGCGAAACCGGGACACAACTTAAACAGGCGACTAAGTCCACTAGAGAAGATAAAACAATGAATGGGAAGAAGAGTGAACGTCTTCTTTGAATGACATAAGATTTTTATTGTCATCCCAAGTTGAGGTACGCCTAGGTGGACCCACTTACATACTAGGTTTTTAGAGTTAATGACCCTGCCTACCTTGATACATGTTTCGTCGAAACTTATTCCGACTGAGACACCGCAACCTAGCACTAAACCCTAATAGGATAAAGTCAATATAGAAGGAGTTGCAGTCGGATTAGTATTGACACAAAAAGGACTAAGGAGTGAAGATCAATAAGGGATAATTCAAGGAGAAAAGTATCCTATTGAAGCTAATGGTTAAAGGAATTTTTTTAGGCCTTAATCTCCTTAAAACAATAAGAGCCTAAGTACTCTAGTTCTTAATTCCACCCCCCTTAACCAAGGGGATTAGAAGGAAAAGGTGTGTATATTATATAACGGTATTATATATATTAGCAAATCCTCAAAGTAAAAGGAACTACATGTTTAATATATATAAAGAACATGATATATAATAGCTGATAATTATAACATACATGTGTATATTTTATAATATCAGACCGTTGAAAGGAATTGCATGTAAAGTTATTATATATATTAGCAGATCCTCAAAGTAAAAGGAACTACACATTTAATATATATAAAGAACAGGATATATAATAGCTGATAATTATAACATACATGTATATATTATATAATATCAGACCGTTGAAAGGAATTGCATGTAACGGTATTATATATATTAGCAGATCCTCATAGTAAAAGGAACTACACATTTCATATATATAAAGAACATGATGTATAATAGCTGATAATTATAACATACATGTGTATATTATATAATATCAGACATGTGTATATTTTATAATATCAGACCGTTGAAAGGAATTGCATGTAAAGAGAATTATGTATAAATGGTGGAAAATCATTTCATACATATGTGCACAATATACATAACGATATTATATGTAATATGAGACCACCTACACGGAGAGGAATTTCATGTGTAAAACATATAAATAACACTGTATATAATGGTGGAGAACTATTTTATACATGCTTATATTATAATCCTATTATGTGTTATAAGAGAATTTCCTATAGTGATTGAAAAACCGCTTGTATAATATATACATGTATATATAGCGGAGATTTATTTCATATGATTTAAATATGGAGGAATTTCAATAATATACCAATAGGGGAGCATAATGATGTGACATTTCGTGAGGAAAACAAATATGAATAGATATCTCTTTGTTTAATTATTAAAATAGTGGGCGAAGATTGTGGAAAAACAATCAGTGGTTTTGCAGCCACTATTTATGGAGGTAGAATTACTACCCTGGACCGACACTAACTCTGGTGAGGCATTGATTAAGGAGTTTTAATTTTCCCTACTGTATAGGCGCCATTGAGGAGGCTTTATCGGAAACGGTAAGCATTGATACTAGGAGTGTTAGGTATTTTTACAGGATATATTTCTCGCTGGGGGGGAGAGGAGAAGGCAAAAAAAAAAAGGAGGGGTTAAAACCTTTTTGTTTCGAATGCTTGAGATCGCTGCATTAGAGGGAAGGTGCGCAATATGGCCTGGCAGCCTGTAGTGGGCATGAACCAGCTTGTTTTATTGCTTGGTTGCATGGAGGTGCCGGAATTTTGTTCGAGGATCGATCTTGAAATCTGGGTACTTTTTCTGTGTGGATCTTAGTTCTAGATCCATATTCAGGTAAGCTTTCCTCCTGCATTATGAATCTTTACAAATACGATGTGTGTCAATGAATAATTTGACTAATGGCTCATGACTGCGGTGAGTTTCATTGTTTTTCAAAAGGATTTACTTACACCCAAGGCTAAACCCATCCGCCTCCCGATGGGAGAAGTTCCATGCTCAGCGACGAGCTTGTGTTTCATTCTCACCATTTTACTCCTCACATGGATTGGTGAGGTAGACATTTTCTTCTCTTTCATCCCCTTGGAATCCTTCTCATTGAGGGACTCACAGATATGTGGGATGAGGTCTCTGTAAGAGGTATTCCTATGCCTGGCCTATGTTTCTATTTTCGGTCGTGGAGATCGTAGGGATACCCCACCCATGTGAATGCCCTACACAGTTTAGTGTTAAGAGTTTTGGGCGGACGCATTTCTTTGTTTTTATTATTTAAACATAGATAATATTTATATCTATCGAAGGCAAGCGTTGTCTGTTTGTTATTGCCGAGATAAAAGAAACTAGGCGATCTCATTTTTGAGAATCGACCAGGCTCCGATAGAGCTGTTGCCTCTCAGAAGGGCTCGGCATTCTCTCTCTGATGGATTGACCAAGGAGCTGTTAAGATAGAAACTCACTTGCTGGTTTTCAATATGAAAGCTGTAGAGTAATGGTTTGTGAACCGAGCTCCCCATGCCATCTCGTTGTTTGATGTTTGGGCTATCTATTTTATGTGTTCATTTGATTGGCAGCGATACGCCTCTCTTGATGGCAAGTCGACTGGGGTATTCCTTCCATAGGAACTAACCATTCGTATAGTTAAACCTTGGTTATCCAAATATTTTCTGGATGCTGACAATCTCTGAAGGTAAGAGACTAAGCTTATGGTTTCTCCATTGTTTGGGTGACAGTTCGAGATTACATAGGTTCGTGTGGGACTGCACTAACCCTTCTTATTTTATTACCAGAGTTGCATCTGAACTGACAATATTCTAGAAGTGTGTTTCCCTGAACGTTGTTTTGGGAATACATACCTTTCCTTTGGATATTCAGAAGGAGTTTTACCTAACTCTGATGCTTTCCTCCTCTGCTTCCAGATTGTGTACGTTTTGTTTATTGGATGTTTTCTGGTGTATGTGGACACAAGAAGCTTCTGTATTAGTCCTCTTACATATGGTGGTTTACATATGGCGGTTATGGTCATAGTATGACTTTAGGTACTATTTTATTATTACCGAGTATGCTTACACCTCTGAAGAATATTATGTTACAGCTACAGATTGGAAAACGAAATGTTTCAGTAAATAAGTTGTTTCCCTTCCCTTTAGCAAAGCTTGAATTCTTGTTGGTCTTCGATGTCACCTTTGGGGAAGGTAGTTGCGGGTGGTAATCATTTGTTGATGAATATTACAGCATGTTTAAACTATTTTGGTTTTGATCTCAATACGGGATAGTGTGGAAAGGATGCAGTATCACCACTGCTGTTTTTTGTAACTCTGGTTGAACGGCTTAATAGAAACTGAACAGTTGGTGGACATAGCCCCAAGAGGGGGTGAACCACGTATATTTGTGTCCGTCTCCTTTCATGTTCTGATTGTTTTGTTTCCTCTTTTGTTTAGTGTACATGTGATGCTGTTTCGTAATCCTTGTCGATGAACATAGTCAAAATTTTACCCTTAATGTCCGCACAGAGTATTGTTTTAAATGCAATGTATTGTTTCAAATGTACTCTGTTGATAAAAAACACTTGTAACTATTAATAGCTCTAAAGTTGAATGTTTTCCGTGAAAAGTATGCTCTTGGTAAAAAGGGACTAAATTAATCATGTGAATATTAAGTGAATAGAAAAATCAGATGATTACTAGAAGGCATAATGAGCTTGTTTTGCATTCTCAGGGATATGTATACAATTAGCCTGGTTTTGACTATATCATGTTTTGAGTAGACACGATTCATTGTGTTACCATATGACATCTGCCATTAAGTTGTTTAGCTCATGTTGCAGTAACAACAAACCTTAAAAGAAAATAATCGTTGCCCCTTTTCTTACTCTCATAATGGCATCAAGGTACCAAGGGTACATTACAAGAATTTATTACACAACTTTGCTTGAAGATATCTATCCTTCTATCCAATCAGATCTAAAATATTCTAATTTTTGAAAATTAGGGTTTCTCTGACAAACCCTAGATCATCCAGCTCCAGAACGAGGACGGACACCTCAAATCTGTAAGATCTAACATTAGAAGAAATTTCAACTCAAAATGGGCCTTTTAACTTTGATTCAAATTCCATGTCATCATGTGTTATCCAATGAAATTGCTTTAAATATAAAATACTGTATAGTTTTTAAACACTTTTTTAATATAAATTTGGGGATATGTATCATAAAAAAAACTACTCTTTTTGTTTGTATTTTCGACATATCTACCCATGATTTTACTCAAATTTCGATTGAGAGAGCTCGTTGGATGTGGAATTAAATTCTGCATCCAATGAGTACACACATGGCATACTTTCTATGGACCCCACTACCCCAAAAACAAGAAATGCCTGAAAAAATGGAATGATGACATCATCATTTCATTTTTTCAAGTATTTCTTATTTTTGCGGTAGAGGGGTCTATCAAAAGTATGCCGGGTGGGTACTGGTTTGATGATACATTTAATTCTCCACCCAAAGAGCTCTCCTGATTGAAATTTGAGTAAAAACATGGGGAGATATGTCAAAAATACAAACAGAAAAGTATTTATTTTCTTTTCTTTCTCCAAAATTAATAAATATCATTTTATTATTTTAACTAGTATTTTATTAATTATTTTTAGGAGGCCCATGTTGAGTTGAAATTTCCTCTAAAAATGAAGTTGACAACTTCCAAGCATGGAAGCATATGATCTCCCTAAAGAAAATTAATTGGACACCTACATAAGTAGAGAGGTTCCAGTTCCAGAGGGAGATGAGGCTAGAAGCCTTACACAAGAAGAACTTAGTCAAGGCCAAGAAGATCATTGTTTATTCAATTACGGATCAACTTGTACCATAAGTGTCTTTACTAAAAAAATCGAAGATGTTTGATTCCTTTACCAAGCTATTTTAAGGGAAGAACATAAATCAGAAGATGGCTTTGCGAAAACAGTTGAAGAATGTGAAGATCTAGGATGCATAACAACTTGAGGTGGTAGAAGAAGAAATGGAGAATGCAGAAGTAGTGATAGCCATCTTCAATGGCCACCTAGGATCATGAATTCATTCATGCGAGGAATGTGTGCCAGAAGGAAGTGATTAACTTTAGCAAAATTTGGGAAGACGAAGAAGCTCGACTCATAAGAAGAGAAGAGAATATGGGAGAAACTAAAGATCAATCTCTCACCATCCAAAGAATATCCCTCAAGCGATGAGGAATATGAAGGACTCAACTCCTAAAAAAACTCTTATCCAACTTATCATTTGGATAAGAAATTATGCTATTATGAATGAAGAAGACAATGAAGCTGAAGGCTGAAGAAGGAGTCTACCCACGAAACAAATAAAAATAAGTATTCAATTATCATTTCATGATATTTTTTTGTTATGCATTTGTTTATATTCAGTTGATGTATTATGCATGCTAGGATGTTTACATTAATGTTAGTATACTAATAATATACATGTGATGGGTAAGTAGCTCATGGTGCTATACAACTCTCCATTGCCACTTATCTAGAATGAAACCTCTTTGCTGACATATTGATTTAGTAAACAATCTCAATGTTGTCTTGGTAGAGATGGAAGGCATATAGAAAGTTTCAGTGAGATATGGATGAATGTTGTATTGGATAAAGTAGTTGCGTGATCATATATTTATGCATAAGAACTTCTCAGTATGAATATTCCTTATGAAATGTTTCTAACCATACAAATGTATTTGACTTGTAGGAAAGATCGCGTACATAATCACCTACAAGCAAAGAAAGACAAGACTTGTTCCAAAGAACAAGTGGTGACATCTCAAGATGAATAATAAATATGATGAATGCAGCGACATAATTAATAAAGAACCTTCCAACTATGAAGAAGTAACCAAGAAGAAATGGAAGACCAGTTCAAGAAGAATGATGTCTAGGATGAAGTATCGAAACTTGAAGAGAAGTTCATAGTTCCATCATGCAGTAGATGAAAACATCCTGGGATAACACATAGATAATGAGCTTGATAAATATATGAACCTATGCTACAAGGTTGATAGAGGATGAAAAGCTCATAGATGGGTGTGAGAAGAACTTTTGAAAAAGTTCAAGATAGAGGATCTTGGTATCCAGTGATCCTAGATGGATACATAGAATATTAGTAGCAGAGGAAGCTACTTGTCACTCCAGTACAGAATGTTTCAGTACATAGAGTACAAAATACAGATGGAGAATGATGCTCTGCTTCAAAAGGAGTGACTACAGAATATCCTGAGGTTCGACATGGTATGATAGGACGGATAGATTACTGATGACTCTAGGCTTTACTTAGAGTAAAGTGGACTCCAACCTTTGCTTCAATATTGAAGGCAGAAGACCAGTGATGCTGCTGTTATGTGTTGATGCACTACATTCTAGGCATGGAGGTGTGGAAAAGGGAAGTATGTAGTAGAGATCCTCAAGAGGTTCACGATGATGGAATGCAAGGCCATGACCACACCTATGGCATCAAAGCTGAAGATATTGAGTGTTGCTTCATCAGAGATGGTTGATGCCATAATATATCGTCAAATGATTTGTTCCTTGATGTACTTGATGAATACAACACTAGATATTTGGTTTGTTATGAACACATTGATACATGTTCACCTGATGGTTGCAAAGCATGTAGTGAGGTACCTAAAGGGTATAGATGTTTATAGGCTCAAGTATGAGGCGAATAAAAAGATTATGTGGATTTGTATCGGGAAGGAAGGGCCATTGATAGGAAGAGAACTTTGAGGTGCTACTTGAGCGTCCAGGATGAATGTTGAAGGTGCTTTCTTATATAAATAAGAATGGATCATTTTCTAACAAAAAAGGCAATATAAAACTACCCAAGTTTTAATTAGTTATAATACACCAACTCTTTATACATAGATACAACACAGTATTTATTGGAATACTACATTGTATAATATATAAGTTATTACATTTGAAAATACCAAGAGAAAAGGAATCCACCATCACATCTCCCTTAAACACTTATAGGCCTGTTCAATGGTTGCAAGATTCGTTTCATCCTCAACCTTCATCTACCTTTTTTTGAGCCAGTTAGAAGGATGGAACAAGGAGGGATGTCTATCAATAATGGATCTATAAGCCTATGCCCTCATGGATATTTGAAATTTGTCAACCGATCGAATTGCATTAGCTCGTCTATGTTTGTTCCTAGTCCAAGACATGGGAAAGTATGATACATTAAACAGTTCTCAAGATGCGAACTCAATATATTCCCAGATTGAAATTACCAGAGAGAGGCCCTAGGAAGGAGTTCCATCCTTTGAAATCCCCAAGTTTGAATTAAAAAATATCTATTTAGAATGTGAAATAGACCATCGAGACATATAGTCTCCAATTATACAAACTATACTATTTCCCAAGGTCAATTAGTAACTAGCATTGCTTCTTAATCACCTGATTCTTTCCTTCTTAATGGAATCTATTGTTAACGTCGTTATGTGTGTTGTTAATTTCACTATGCGTCAAGTGAGGAGGACAAAGTTGTAAATATCCCATAATATCACCTCCTACATCAGGGTGGTGAGCCATCCAGTACTTGCACTTTGAGATCTACAACAACCATTTTAAATAGAAACTAATGCTAGTGGTTATGCAATGGGGGCAATATTAATGCAACATAAAAAACCAATATGATATCCTTTTGAAACTTTCTCTACAAAAATAATCAACTATCCAACGTATGAAAAACAATAGTATGCATTAGTACAAAGTGTTAAAAAGTGGAAACATTACCTAATGGGTAAAGAAACAATCATACCTATTGATCATCAACCACTGCAATATGTACAATCATAAACTAAGCTACAACAATCAAGGAATTTCCGATGGATGGGTTTTCTACAACAATTTCATTTAATTATTGAGTATAAGAAAGAAATCCTAAAAACATTTGTAGATATGATATCTAGATCTCCAAAAATTGCTTTTATTGTCATTCAACAAAATCCGTTAGTTCATGCAAGTTAG
>LPNX011152684.1:204298-273224 GCA_001517045.1 Pseudotsuga menziesii | reverse complement strand
TGAAATTCTATTGGTTCTTGAATTCCAACTCACAAAAACTTATTTTGGCACGTTTTCTTATAAGGCCCATTTTAGACCCCAAATTTCCTCTAATGAGATGATAACTTGTGAATCCCCAAATACATATAAGAGAGGGATCCCCAACTGAATGGCAGAAGCTCTAATCTGATTTTGGTGCATCTATTATCCCAGGTTAAGAGCTTGTTGGCTATTTATAACCATAATATAACAAAAGTTATTTAATTCCATAAAATAACAATAAATATTTTTAATTCCATGCATAAGCAAAGTTATTTTCTTTGTGAAATGTGCCAAAACAATACTCAATAACTACTTCAGATTTGCATAATAACTCCATAGCAAATTTACCCTTTAACAAACTTTCAAATATGTCTATTGAAGAGAAGGATCTTCTTTGCAAAGAAATGCCACATTTTTTCGTTACGTTCCTCTCTAAGAGCACGTTCAGAATGCAGAAGAATTCCAAAACAATCCTCGATAACTTGAAAACACGCGGAGGGACAGCGGATCACGAAGTAGACACGTGGGGATGGGGGTTAAGTGCCAGGACCACCAGATCGCGAAGAGGACACGCGGAGAACCACCGGATCGTGAAGAGTGAAATGTGCCAAAACAATCCTCGATAACTACTTCAGATTTGCATAATAACTCCATAGCAAATTTACCCTTTAACAAACTTTCAAATATGTCTATTGAAGAGAAGGCTCTTCTTTGCAAAGAAGTGCCACATTTTTTCGTTACATTCCTGTCTAAGAGCACCTTCAGAATGCAGAATAATTACGCAAATGTAGATACATTTGGGGATCTCTATGATAGCTTTAAAGCCAAAGAATCCCAGTCATCCAACCAAAATGGGGACAGGAAAGCATAAAGTCTGCGAAGGGCAGAATTTTCTCATCATTCCTGTAGCAACAGGTCAGAAAATCTATCTTAAATAATTCGTGAGAGACCAAAAAACATATGAATTAGGAGCATAACAAGAAGGTTGATAGGCACATCCATGTCAGCAAAACAACCATTCACTCAAACTGAATTCTTGTGCCTCATAAAGAGAGTGAAAGGGCAAAGCCCGACACAAGACAAAATAACTGAAATATCCCATGATCAATGATCATACCATCTAAAGATCCAGAAAATCCCCCATGCCTTGAGGCCAACGAAAGAGCCTATTTGGAGAGACTGTCAGCCTGCTAATTATGCTCGCGGTAGATATGATTGATGGTCAGTAAAGGCACATGATGCAGCAGAGAAAGAATGTCATCACACCAATGACTCAGAAGTGGGGTGTTCAATGAAACAATTATGTTCACCCATGAGATGATAACCTGTGAATCCCCAAATACAGATAAGAGAAGGATCCCAAAACGAATGGCATCCGAAAGCAGTGGCCAAAGAGCCAGAAGCTCTAATCTGGTGTTCATGCGTCTATTATCCTAGGTGAAGAGCTTGTTGGCTATTTATAACCATAATATAATAAAAGTTATTTAATTCCATAAAATAACGATAAATTTTATTACTTCCATGCATAGGCAAAGTTATTTTATTTCTGAAATGTGCCAAGACAATCCTCAATAACTACTTCAGATTTGCATAATAACTCCATAGCAAATTTACCCTTCAAAAAACTTTCAAATATGTCTATTGAAGAGAAGGCTCTTCTTTGCAAAGAAGTGGCACATTTTTTCGTTACATTCCTCTCTAAAACCACCTCCAGAATGCAGAAGAATTCTGCAAATGCAGATACATTTAGGGATCTCTCTGATAGCTGTAAATTCGAAGAATTCCGGCCATCCAACAAAAATGGGGACAGAAAAGCATAAAGTCTTCCAAGGGCAGACATTTATCATCATTCCTATAGCAACAGGTCAGAAAATCTATCTGAAATAATTCGTGAGAGACCAAGAAACATATGAATCAGGAGCATAACACGAAGGCTGATAGGCACATCCATGTCAGTAAAAGAACCATTCATTCAAATTGAATGCTTGTGCCTCATAAAGAGAGTGAAAGGGAAAAGCGGGCTCTTGCTACAAGACAGGCTCTTTCACAGGAGGGGTTCTCAAGAAATCACCTCGCGACAATCCAGAATTGCCAGACAAGAGTCACGGCTCTCCAGAAATCACTGGACTGTAGAAGGAAGAGAATTTTTTGGAAACCAATGTTCATTTCGTCGTCTATTCAACCAACCGTGCTTCTCTGCGTGTCTTCTTCATGATCCGCTGGTTCTCCGCGTGTCTTCTTTGTGATACGTTGGTCTTCTGCGTGTCTTCAAATTGACTCTTGCTGGGTAGTAAAGAACTTCGGTGTTGATAGTCCGGCCTTATAGATCTTTTGGAGGTAAAGGTTAGAACCCAGTTCGGGCTCGTTCACAAGTGACAGCATTGATGGTTGGACCTGGGACTTAACCCCCATCCCCAAGTTGTTAGTTGATTAAGGTTTCCGGTTGGTGTCTTGCTTTGTCCTAGTTGGCAATACTGGAAACCTATGCAAAATGCACAACGCAAGAGGAGACACGTGTAAAAGTAGCACTGGCAGGAGGGACAATGACATCTACAGTTTTTGAGAACAAAACTTCAGAGGAGAATGCCTAACGACATTGCAATCAAGTTTGTGCCTTGATTTCATTGAAGATGCAAATGAAAATTCTAAAATATGTTCAATTCTAAGTTTTAGTACAATTGTCTATATTTCAACTTATTCTTTACTTTGCATGTGGAATCATCCATCTCTCCTGTTACATTTCATTACTTATGACTTAATGCTTTATCCAAAATAGTTTAGAAAATTTCATTTGAACTGGAGTTTGGTGAAGCGGAAAATCCAAAGGGGACACAGTTTTAGTTTTTTTTTCTAGATTGTTTTAGGATTTTTGAAAGTTTTAGAGACAAACCCTCAAAACCTCTAGGGCATGGAAAACTATCTTTGAAACTTTAACTTATAAAACTATGCCAAACATCAATTTTTTGCAGAATTTCTACTTAAAACTTATTCTTGCACCCTCTTGGATAGGCAACTTGCCTTACTCATTTATCATTTATTCTCAACATGGCAGAACTCCATGGACATTGATTTGATTCATATGAAAGTGATAACATAACTGTAAGGTATTTGGACTAGAATGAATTTAGCATCCATTAATTAAAAAGGGTAAATGACTTGCAGAGGGCACTCTACACTCAATGGATTCCAAAGCCCCTAAATTAAAAAAGGGTTCCTGCTCGTGTGTAAAATTCCGGTTCCCTCAGGCAATCTATAAGAATCCATTAATTAAAAAGGGAAAATGACTTGCAGAGTGCACTATGCACTGAATGGATTTTAAAGTCCCAAAATAAAAAAAAAGGCATCCTCCTCATGTGTAAACTTTCAGTTCCCTCAGGCAATCTACAAAGACTATTCACAACTTGTGTTACAAGCATTTACAGATAAAAAGTTTTCGGCGTGTGTCAAAATGCTTGTTGACGTAAGGAATTTAAGAAAACTCCATGAAACACTTTGAATTTTTTATTTTTTTTCTCTGTACCTTGTTATTTTATTTTATTCCTATTAAGAAAATCTGCAAAAGCTTACTACATATGCAATTCCCCTCGTGCCTTTTAATAGCTATGCACCCAGAGAATACAGGGGCACTCCATTGGTCTGGTGTCTATGTGCATATATTTATGTGCATTATAGAAGGTTCACTAAATCTAAAAGATGTATTCCATGCATTGAACATAGACATTCATCTGCTTACAAATTGGATAAAGGTAAGCAACTCTAACATCTTTGCTCTCTTGGTTCTATTTTTAATACCACCAGTGATTTTTAAGTTTAGTTTTTCATAATGAACATTTTTCAATTTTAATGCCTAGCAACCAAAGTGACATTGATACAGTTTGTTCTCGTAGCGATTTTTGGGTTTAATTTCAGAAAATTGCTTCTCGCCCCTTTCTTTCAAACAAATTTTAATCCTTTATCCATTTTGGTTTCCTTAAATACAAATGTTTCTTGATTGCAGAATTCTATATTTTCCATTTCTTAGCTACCTGTAATCTCTACAATATTCTAGTTTTTTACTGTTAAAGTGTAAATTCCACCTTAAGAACCAAGTATATTCTGGATTTTAATTCTTGCTTTTATGAAGCCCTTCTAGGTATAAGGGATTGGGTAAAAAGCTGAGGTAAATGTGGAAAAAGTTGTTTTCTAAGAAACAACTACATTGAGAATTTTGAAAGAGTGGTTCTATGTAAAAGCCTCCCTTGGGTAAGTAGCTGGGGGTAATTGTTGCAAAAGTTTTTTTCTTCTTCTGAGAATCAACAATATTGGGAATTATGAAAGTGGTTCTATGTAAAAACAAACCATCTTGTAGTTTTGAGACACTACCCTATTATTTGGTTTGTAACAGATACCAGTACTTGTAGATTAGAATTTAGCTGAAGTCGTCTGATAGTTGCCTTGGTATGAGCTAATTTTGACAGAAATTCTGGGAAAAAAACATG
Source organism: Pseudotsuga menziesii (assembly GCA_001517045.1). Classification (NCBI taxonomy): domain Eukaryota; kingdom Viridiplantae; phylum Streptophyta; class Pinopsida; order Pinales; family Pinaceae; genus Pseudotsuga; species Pseudotsuga menziesii. Next base: position 268,725 of record LPNX011152684.1, on the reverse strand, counting down.
TTTAAAAAGTTGAAGTTTATTATGTTAGGTTCATTTATCACATACTCCAATTGCACTACGATTCTGAAGATATTATAACTCGAGAAAGTTGAATATTTGAGTAGAATTCTTAGTGTTGTTCAACAATAAGTAGAAGATATGTAAATGAATGATAAAAGTAAAGTCCTGAACAGTAACCAGCATTGAAAAGCAGCACAACTAATAAACCAGCGGGTCACGAAGAAGACAAGCGGAGAAGCGCGGTGGGCTGAATAGACGATGGAATGTGCAGTGGTTTACCAAAGAACTATAGGGGAGAACGCCTTACGGCATAAAAAATACCGTGCAAGCATAAATGGGAATACTATTCGGTTAGATACTCCTTTTTCAGTATGGAAAAAAGTGCAAAATAGGGCTGATAAAGAGATGACCAATCCAATCTTTCGACCATGCGCCTACAAACGATGTCTAAAGTCAGAAGTGAGAAGGTCTAAATTAAATTCATTCATTCTTCCTACTAAAGGTTAATAGCAATGGTATACTGACCCCATTCGATCTAATAAGTTCTAGTAGTAGTTCCTAGGGCAGTTCTAAGGATTACTGAGTGGGCATACCCATATTAAAAAAATAGGAACATCAAGAAAAATGTAGCTCAAAACATTTTTCTTCTTCTGATGATGATGGTGGTGGAATCCCACCCATAAGGATAATATTAAAATATTGCTCACTTATTGGGCACACAAAATATAGAATTGGTTTGCTTAGTGATAACTCAATGGCCAACTCACAAGTGCCCAACGAGTCAAATCACAGACTTGATGCTAGCTAGCAATAGGAACTCAAATCATTTTACTTTTTTTTCCCATTATGATGGTGGAATCCCACCCCTTCTAGAGAACATTTCAATATTTCTCACTCCTAGGGAAATGAAACTACATAAGCAAGTTGCATAGATATAAACACCTACTCGAAGAGTCAACTCACAAGTTGCTACGAACTTTTACTTAAATTGTAAATGTACATCACCAAATTTCATTAATCTTACCAAAAGTAGCACTAACCTTTAATCACTAAATACACTTGTAACTTAGCTTAACCTAAAAACTAAACCACTTCCTAAAACATGTCCAAATGTCAATACCTCCCCTTTCAAAATAACAATACAACCTAAATGATATCTTAATAATGTCAATACCTCCCTTCCAAAATAGCAATACAACTTAATGTTATCTTAATAATTCAATACATTACCAAAAGAGAGCATAAACATGCTTAAGCTCATTCCAAATTAACAAAGAACCTCAAGTTCGATTATTCAAGTATATTGAGAAATTAACCAATACGGTAAATATATTGAAAAAGCTACACCTAGACCATGTAAAATTTAAAAGAATAGTATTTGTATGTCACTCTCCATTGCCCCAAAAATTGATTTTAAACTATTTCCACTTTCCCAATGTATGATAACTTAAAAAGTTACAATTACCAACCTAGGAATTCAAAAAAAGGGCCAATGTAAAGTGAATTAAAAAGTTACAATTACCCACATAAGAATTTTAAAAAGATGATTTTACAAATGACTTGTGATGTTACAATTACGATGTTACAATTACCAAAGTTGGGAATTACAATTACCAAAGACATGTTACAATTACTTCGTCTACAAATTTTTTTAATCCCAACCAACCAACATAGCAACACAACCATCTGAGAGCCGTCCTCAACACACAAGGTAACATCACTCATAACGAGTGAGTAATCCGAGGGCCTTAGAATTAATGAGGAAACAAACTCTGGGCACGTGATGGAGCTATAAGAAAATAGTGTCTAGGATATTTGCTATCTATTTTACATGAAAACAACCTAGTAGAGCTGGAAACCCACACAGTGTTAGTTCACCATTAGGCTAAACTTTTCCCAAATTATCTATATTTCCAACTACCCTTTCTAAGTTTTGGGCGGAAACACTTATTTGGGTTCGCTTTTTGTTATTGTTTGTTGTTGGAGAAGAGATGGAGTCTACCTCTTCTGTTGTAGAATGCATTGGAGTCCCCAACTATGGCAACTCATTGGTTGTCGGTTTCCCTGTGCCTTTATTGCTATTAGGATTTACTACAAGATAGGCATGAATTCCCCAGATTCCACATGAAAATGCCATGTCATCTTAACTCAAGAAGGAGAAAAAGGAAGCGCATTTTCGCAGAATATACCCTGTCATTTTAACTCCACTTAGAACACATGCATATAAGAACACATGCATACAAGACATTCAAGAAACTCAAAACGCATTCTTCACTGAGGGTTTTACTTACCGGGGCCTATCTTGTGCGAAGAACTCGGGTTGCAGAGGGGTATTCGTGGACCATAAATAGTCCAAAACTTAGATCTACAAGGAACAGAGCGAGAAGATACATAAACTCAGACAAAGGTCTTCCCATAACTTGAACAACAAGCTTCCTCCGTTAATGAGACACCCACATCCATTCCTGGACAAGATAATTAACAAATATATTTATATTCAAGAATGCCGAAAGAAATTGACATGGAGTAAATTCTGCGTATAAAAGTGTATTAAGAGAACTAAGGCCTATTCTATGAAAGTAAAATAATTTGGAAATTCAGAAGTCATTGTCGCTGTATAGAAACTTGAAATACCATTTAAATAATTAGAAAAACAAATATTAAAACAAGAAAAAGCATAAACCAACATTTTTCTTTACCTATTTAATTTCAAAACAAAAAATTCTTCAAAGAAAACGCATTGTAGATGTGAATATCAAGATCAAGCATCAATGGAAACAAGATCACCCTGAAAATAGATACTTCCAATAAGAGTTTAGCAACAACTTACAAAATTGCTAGTATATAGACAGACCATGGCAAACAAGCCACTGCCAAAAAAATTTATGAAATAGAAAATTAACCACACAGTTTCCAAATTTTCAGCCCTACCAAAGAGGATATAGTTTCTATGAAATCCAAATTCAAAAATTCAAGCCCTGCCATATAACTATGGCCTACTTATTTGAAAACCATATCACTAAAATACATGTTATCGAAAGCAACCCAAATATTATAAAACAAACATTACACACAATTTGCAAACAATGATACGATATATATCAATAGTTGATACTAGGTGCTTCCCCACAATGGGTGGTACATCTTAGCAAGCAGGCTCCCACAGATAGAAGCCAACTGACACTGTCTAACCTAACATTTGGCGTGGGAAAAAAGACAACTGGCATAGACAAGATGCCAGGATTTTAACAAGGACACAACCTTTCGAGCCCAGAAATGATGGAAATGAAGGCAATAAAGATGGAGGAAACCATTGACAAAGGTGGGGAGTGTTGTTTAACCCAATTACCATAATGAAACTAATCCCCCATCAACATTCATAATGGTTCAGCTTTACATGGGTTGTTGGTGCTTGATTTGGGTATGAATTCAACAGTTGCCAAGGTATGCAAAGATAAAGCATTGCTTGTTGCTTCTGTTGCAAAGATGAAGGATTAACCTCCCCATTTAAAAAGTGCTTGTTGCTTTTCCTATTGTTTGTTCTGGCAAGTGGCAAACTAACCGTAATAAATCTACAGTTTTGGCCATAGTGGGGGCTTGGCTTGGGGGTTTTCCTTTCTTTGTTCCCCTGCATTGGCTGCAAGTTTGGTTCTTCATTTTCGGTGATCCAAGACCACCTTATAGTATGATGTTCTGTTCGAAGAAAAGATTCAATATCTGAAATACAACAAAAGTAGAGGGAATTGTTGAAGCAGGTTGTGAATAGGTATTTTCTTTTCAATTTTGAATACGCCTCCTCGGATTCCTACTGAAGAAAGGAAAAGATTTATATGTGTTAGGAGTCATCATAACTAGATTCTCAAGGACAGAGAGCTTCTTTATTAGAGACAAATAACTTGTAATAAAGTGTGAAGAATAGAGATTACATGTGAATGATTTAATGGTCAATTATTATTCAAAATGACCTAGTAGTCTTGTGAGAGGAACAGTACTTGTCCATTCTCCATTTTTTTTAAACAAGTCATTGGAAATAAGGACAAGACATACCAAATTTCTTGTGGGTAAGGTTGGATCTAAAATTGGATGGGGCATTTCAATGGAGGAGGATGTAATTATGAGAGCAGCAGGTACATGGCACATTTTATCAGAGAAGGGTTGTTATATTTAAGGCTTCGCTTCAATAGCAGAGCAATGGGTTAAAGCCTGATCTACTCCTAATGTTCAACTATTTTCTGGTCATATACCCATTCCAGAGAAAGCTATGCGGTAGCAGGAGGCAGAGAAGAAGGGCTCAAAAAAATTCAGGGAAAATGATGGGGAGTCTTCTGACATCATTCTGCCTGGACTACCCAATGAGATTGCATTGGATTTCTTGGCCAAAGTTCCAAGGTTAATGCATCAGCAGCTCTTAGCAGTCTCCAAGGTATGGAAAATTGTTTTATCCTCCCAAATTCTTAGTTGGAATTAATCATCAGAAGGGCTTGCGAAAGACCATTTATATGTAAACTTAATGTTCTCTGCAATTGGGGATGAGAGGTTTTATGCCTGGAACCTAATGAACAGGACCTGTTTGCCTCTGCCCATATGCCCCATTAATGTGACATGCACTAATTTTGTTGTGAGCAGAGGGAGGATTTTTTCCATTAGGGGATTGGTGAACTCTACCACTTCAGTCGATGTGTGTGCATATGACCTATCCTTGAATAGGTGGGAGTCCCTTGCACCCCTCAAGCTTCCAAGGTACGAGCCTGCAGTTTCTAGTATTGGGGGAAAGATTTATGTTATAGGTGGTTGTATGGAATCTTCATACTGGGCAGAGGTTTATGATCCTGAAGTGGGTCTGTGTACTTCTTTGCCTATTCCTTCGTCGGAGTTCTTGAATGATGGATTTTGTAGGGACTGTGTTGTGGTGGATGGTAAGCTCTATGGGATGTGTTATGGGGGTTTGGGGTTTGTTTTTTATCCCATTTTTTCCACGATCAAAACAGTCAACATCGGCGATCCTGTTGAGAGAAGCCACTATCATGGCATCCAAGTTCTTTTTTCAACCTGGAAGAAATAGTGACATGAAAAATGCATCCTAGTCTACATAAGTTATATGCCTCATAGCCAATTGCACCATAGGCTTGCTGCTGAACCCTACTATTGATTCAAGGGTTTTGAATTATTCTAAGCTATACAAGAATGGTGGTTTAGTGGCCGGGCCAGCTGCGGTGCCCGATTCTTTTAATGGCAGTTTTGTGGAAATTGATGAATGGCTTGCAGAGGGTAGAAGATATGACAACACCCAAACAAGCCTACAAGATTGACAATAACAAGAAATTTGCAATAGAAATGAAATTGCACAGAATCAAATCCAAGAGCAGTGGAAAAACAAAGTACCTGTGTTTTTTTAGTTCTTTGGCTCTTTGAATCAGAATTCCTGCAACTAGAAACAATGTAACTTCTCTGTGCAAACCCACGCAAACTAAATGTGACCAGTAAACGCCATTTATGCAGCAGGGAGGGGCGGTCACCATGACAATATGTTCAACCACCTCCTCCATGAATAGCAAGCTATCTAATAAATTTAGAATAAATTCCAAACCGAGAAAAAAACACTGGTCTTTCATAGGACGAGCTCTCCAAATATCGCCCACGACGCTCTAGAATCGTCGGACAACTACGGTTCTGACAAACTCAATAGTCATGGCAAATCCCATGAACAATGCTCAGCAAAGAGGTGGAGAAGATGCCAACAGTGAAACTTGCAGGCGAAATGGGAGGACAACGAAATGGGAGGACAGAGAAGGGCAGTGCCTGATTCTTTTAATGGCAGTTTTTTGGAAATTGATGAACAACTTGCAGAGGGTAGAAGATATGACAACACCTAGACAAGCCTACAAGATTGACACTAACAAGAAATTTGCAATAGAAATGAAATTGCATAGAATCAAATCCAGGAGCAGTGGAAAAACAAAGTACCTGTGTTTTTTTAGTTCTTTGGCTCTTTGAATCAGAATTCCTGCAACTAGAAACAATGCAACTTCTCTGTGCAAACCCACGCAAACTAAATGTGACCAGTAAACGCCATTTATGCAGCAGGGAGGGGCGGTCGCCATGAAAAGATGTTCAACCACATCCTCCATGAATAGCAAGCTATCTAATAAATTCAGAATAAATGCCAAACCGAGAAAAAAACACTGGTATTTCACAGGACGAGCTCTTCAAATATCGCCCACGGCGCTCCAGAATCGTCGGACAACTGCGGTTCTGACAAACTCAACAGTCACGGCAAAGCCCATGAACAATGCTCAACAAAGAGGTGGAAAAGATGCCAACAGTGAAACTTGCAGGAGAAATGGGAGGACAGAGCAGGACAGCGACCAGAAACCTTTACCTTAACTTGAAAACAGGCGGAGGACCTGCGGATCACGAAGTAGACACGCGGGGATGGGGGATAAGTGCTAGGACCACCGAATCGCGAAGAGGACACATGGAGAACCACCGGATAGCGAAGAGGACACACAAAGGAGTAGGGTTGGCCGAATAGACGACGAAAGGAACAGTGTTTTTTCGAACATGTTCAGAGAAAAACGCCTTACGGCGTAATTATTTTATTGAAATTGCAAAATGTCATGGTAGTTATAGTTTTATTTATTTAAAATAAAAAATTAAAATGTTATATTATTTTATGGAGTAGAATCTTTCATTAAAGTCCAAAAATTAACATTTTGTACTGTTTTATTTAAATAATATTTTATAATTTAATTTAAAAAAATGATAATCAGTTATTATTACAAATTAATTGTAAAAATGATAAATGGTTATTATTAAAAATTAATTGTAACTTTCAACTTTCTTATGTATAATAGTGTTAGTATTTATTCTTCAACAAAAGTAAATATGATCTATTTTTGAAATGATTTAAATAACAATATGTTTGCTTTATCTAGTAGAGGCAATATATAAGACCTTTATCCTACTTTATCAACTCTCTCCTTTTCCATTAATAAGTTTTTTTTATTAAAGTGTGGTATAACTAGCATTTGCACCGGGAGGTGCAAAGGAACGCCGAGAGGGTAAAAATATTGACAGTGAAAACGTCCTTTCCGCAACAAAGCTTTCCGCATTCAACTTTTCGAACCGACCTTAACGCAATTTGCGGGAACTAACTTCCTCCACAATTGTGGGTTGTGGATTGCGGATGTGTAATTTGAATTTTTTTCAAAAATCCCTTCCACAATTATCTTTCTGCAACGACCTTTCCGCAATTGGAAACTCCTTCCTTCCAAAATTGTGGATTGCGGGTATGCATTTCAACTTTTCTCGAAAATTGCTTCCACAATTATCTTTCTACATTTACCTTTCTGCAATTACTTTTATGCAATTTACCTTTCCGCAATTACTTGACCTCATTTACCTTTCCGCAACTACGTTTCCACAATTACCTTTCCGCAATTACTTTTCCACAATTACCTTTCCACAATTGCGGATTGCAGATTGCGGGTATGTATTTTGATTTTTCTTGAAACTGCTTCCGCAATTCTCTTTCCTGAAAACCTCTTCCACAATTTGCATATTGCAGATTGTGGATGTGCCATCCAACTTTTTTGAAATGTTCTTCTGCAATTCATCTTCCGAAATTCTTGTGAGCCGTTGATTTCTTGTGGCTTTGATCTCATCTGTTGATTTGTTATCAATGCGAAACTTTGTGGATCTCTTATCTCCTGTGTAGATTTAATTCATGAATTCTTTCTCCATCGTCGATCTCTTGCAGCTTTGATCTCATTCGTCGATCTACTATCAGTGCGGAACTACACTTTAATTTTGCGGATTTCTTATCTCCCGTGCAGATTCACTTCATGAATTCTTTCCCCATCGTCGATCTCTTGCATCTTTGATCTCATCCGCCAGTCTGCTATCAGTGCGAAACTACACTTTAACTTTGAAGATCTCTTATCTCCCATGCAGATCCACTTCATGAATTCTTTGCCTATCGTCGATTCATCTTTCTCCTTTAATATGGATCGTCTAATCTCTATCAAAGGAACATACACAACCTCTGTAGAGGATCAATCAATCAACTCGATCTATCCGAACTTGATCTCCTTATTTGGATCTATCTATAACCTATATAGCTTCATCCTCCATGTAGATCGATCAATCAACTCGATTTATCTTCCCATGTACTTGATCTCTTTATATAGATATGTCTATAACCTCTCTAGCTTCATCCTCCACGTAGTTTTGCAAATTTGTTCATCCAGGGTATCGATCTAAGGACTTGATCCCCTCGTTGGATCTACACATTCTCTTTGTGGATTGAGAGCACAAAATCCTTGGGGTCATAGAATCCCATTAGGGGGAGGTTTCCTTTGTCCTGTGTGTGTTCCAGCCTTTCATCCACACGACTTCCCATGTGATTATAGATAGAGACCGAGAAGATTTTTCTGCGACATTGAGGGCAAGGTTCTGGCCCAAGATTGTCAGGCTAGACAGATTGCTAATAACAAATTGTAAACCGAGACATCGTACAAATAATTTACATGACCAAATTGACTGACCAACGAAAGTAATCACGACATGGCTCTCTCGATAGCTATCATTTACATCTTTTATTTGTGTACAATGATCAAACTCCCATGTCGTTTTTGGATACCAGAGACCCATATGCCTCCTAATTTGGCATGGAATTATGACTAAATCCAAAAACTCAAACCACCAGAAACAACTTGAAAAAGAAAATCCAAACATGAATCCACAACCTGCAATTTTACTCTTTTCAGTATTTAAAAGCATACAATGTTATGGCAAAGTGATTAGCCACAGTGTCACCAGGACAAAGACATAATCTGATTCCTATATTCTCTTGAATTTATGGCAAAATCCTGAGAAGATCATCATGACAAGAGTATTAACAAAATTTTCAATGCGGAGCATATCATTCAATAGAATAATGTATCACAAAGATTTTAAATTCTATGCTATTGTAGACTTTGAATCCTTCATTGATGCAGATTTTGAATCTTTTCCTGCTGCAGTTTTTGCATCTTTTCCTGCTGCAATTTTTGCATCTTTTGTTGTTGTAGTTTTTTAATCTTTTGTTGTTGTAGACGTTAAATCATTTGTTGTGATAGGCATTTCACCGAGGTTACTCTTCTCTTCTTCTTTCTTCTGATTTTTTGGTGGCAACTGGTATAGTGTTGTCTCCTGATCAAACTTTAAAATGCAGGCCTGATTACACCATTCAAACAATATTTCCCCACGTGTATCAATTATGTAGAATACTTCCCTTTCTACCTTAAGAAGGAAAAAATGGTTATTCTAACTGACTATGTAAATCTATGCCTCATTATTATGACTCTCTACCATCATAGCATTGGTAATTTCATCCGAAATAGAGTCAAATGTCATTTCTCCTTGCAGAAAGTCAAATAAATCTCCAATACCTTCAAGCCTAAAGAAGCCCACAAATGACTTTTCAGGAACTACAGATAATGGTCGTATCTTATCCTGTAATATTGTGTCCAAATCAAAGTTCCTATCAGGAAATCTCTCTTTGAAATTCTTGACCTTACTGTGTAATAATATTTTTCTCATGCCTCCATTAAATCTGACTCTACCCCAATTTAGCAGTTTCGCCAAATCACCCTCCAATCTAGAAATGCGATGAAATGAAGGGCGATCTTCAAATGGGCGTTTAAACTGGATTCCATAACGATTCGGCATCCATCTTCCATGCTATACCTTGTTGTAATATCCCGATTTTGACCCCATTGCATTCAAATTGTACATGATGTAAATATCGTTATTAAATCATGGTGAGGAGCTCAAGGCCAAGGCCCCACCATGGATTTAACATTTTATGTATTGGCGATTAAAATCGATGCATATGATTTTCGTGCTAGCCAGGCACATTATAAATTGAGACATCATGTAAATATGTAATTTAATAAAAATACCCACAACTAGCTATGCAATGCAACAAGAGATGGGGCCATGATTTCACAAGGAATATGGAGGGAAATTATTCAAACCATTGAGCCAAATGTCAATGAGAGAACCCATACAACTCTCAACTACCCATTTTGTCTTATTCACCCAATCATTTATTTCTTCTAGAAGTTGGTTGAGGCACTTAATGCATTGGGAATGGAAGAGTATGGTAGTCAATTTCGTATTGGGGCAAACCATCAATCTGGAAAAATGTGTTTTTTCTTATTGGGCAAGTAAATACCCAGAAATGCATGCCCATTACATTCTTCATTCAAGTTTTTCATTTCCTCACGTAGCTGGAGCAAGCTGGGCGTTTCCTTCACATTTTTCTGATTGTTTTCCTCATCTATCCATGCTGGGAAATCCATTTTGTATTGCACAGTGGCTAAAAGTAGTGATTCATGATTTGGGGGTTTATAGAGGTCATTTTTGCTCCTGTTATGCCCATAGACGTTTTCTGAATTCGAATTTTCTATTTGGGGGTTTGTAGAGGTCATTTTTTCCCATAATCGTGTTCTAAAATCAAATTTTCTCTCATAGGGTTGATTTCCCCATCTTCAATTTCGTTTTTGGTTGCCAAAACATCTTCCCTTCATGCCCAACATTTGTATTTTTCTATTATGTGCACCTTGGTTTTGTTCTGAAAGACTCAGGAGTGAAAGAGGATTGGAATTGGATTGATAAACCTAGTGAAGAGAGGAACCTAACAAAGGATCAAGAGGGGTTGGCTATTCTTCTATGTACACCTTGAAGAGCACAGGAAGGGAAGGTATGGCCTGAGGGACTGTGTAGCAGTGAAGGGAATAGCTCCTTGTGTTGGGTGTGTAGGTATTGTGGAGGCCAAGCTAGATATATCTTGTGCAGGTGTCCATAGCTCTATGGTTGAGCTCACTAGCTTAGCAATTCTACCTTTCCACTGCCTTAGCAGCCTGATAAACCCAACTGTAGATTGTCTTGGCTGAACCTTGATGTGTATTTGGCTATGTGTGAGCATGTTGTTCCCTTGTTCCTTGTGGAAATCATGTCCAGCTCGGGGGTGGCAGTTGTGTCGAGATATTGATGAGCACAACTAGCCTATGGTTGGGTTGAACATTGCAACAACTTAGCTAGTTGCGGGGTAGCTTAAATTCAAGATAAGTGCTCTCTTGTATTTAACCTTGCAATGTATTTGTTTTATGAATTTGTTTATGAACATATTGAATGAGATTTGCTTCTGATCTGTATTATTGCATTATGCATTTGTATATGTATTTTTATTTCCATGCATTTATGTTCATGTTCATGTGGCTAGATCCCTGGTTTGATAGATAGAGCAGTTGAGTTGCGTCGTCTCTCTTGGTGAGTAGAGGGGAGGTGACACTCATGCTACTTCAACGAGTGGAATTTTCCTCGTTCATTGGATCTCATCCAAATTCAATCTACGACAGACTCAACATGGAATACGATGTTTTGGAGACAGGATTTCACATTCGTTTACTCCCGTTATCCTCCTCATATATTCTCCCAGCGGAATTCCTCTGGAGCATCAGATCTGATGTGGATCAATATCTGAACCCTTCACTCTTCCATTGCACCTGTTTAGGGTTTAGGGTTTAATCAATCTGCTTCTTAACCGCTCACCCACACGTTTTAGTTGTTTTGTGGATCGCCATCGATCCATTCTGTGATCGATGGTCGATCTCTTCCTCTTTGCTGGATTGCACTTCTCTTCAATTCATCGGTTCCATCGAAATATTGACCAAAAAATGGTTAGGCTCATCACAAAATGGAAACAAAACACTCTTACAAAGAAGTAGAACTTCATCCTCCCTGATCTCCACCAAAACATCGTCTCATGCAGCTATTGGTAAATGAACTGACAAAGTTTTCTTCCCTTCGACGGAAACCATCTCAACAACGAATTCTCAGTAGTTCTTATTTCCAACATAGGGAGGTTGTCTAATTTCCACAACTTAAGAGGCGTCTACGCATATGCAAACAATGGATCTCCTCTTCGCGATTCATCCTTCTCTCTACGCAATTCATAATAAAACCACCAATTAAAGGACTGAGGCTTATCTGTGCGTGTAACCCAAGAACATGCCATCTCTCTACTCACATCTCATGGATCATGATACACTCATGTCCGCTCATGATTTGAGATTGTACTATGTATATAAAGATATACATCTATAGCTAGTTTTGGGCTCAACACCCCTTGTCCTTGCATAGATTCTATTAAACTCTTTATAGAATATTTGGTGTATATAGATTCTATTAAACTCTTTATATATTTGGTGTATATATGTGCTGTGCTGGATGAATAAGTTGTCACAGTCAAGTTTTCTTGTTGATGAAGAGCTTTGGGAAAAATGACCATTCTGTCTTTTGGCTTTGTAATTTCTATTCAATATGAAATTCAAAATTTTATTTGGTGTAACATTATTATTTTAGACTATAGTTTATTGGGATGGGAAGCTGCAAGAACTCTTCAGATAATTATGTGTTGGATCGAAATGCTTCATTTTACTATTTATAAATGTAAACCAAGTTGTTTTTTAATTAAGGCACAAGTTGTGTGTTCGTATCTTCTATCTCATTAAAGACATGCATAAATGTGAATGTTGATTCGATCTTCGTCCTCATTTAAGAGGCTTGAACATTTTGTTTCCCTGGAACAAGGGCTTGTTACCTCGGATTAAATTGAGGTTCTCACTCCAATATATTTAGTTCATTAAAACAACTTCAATGTTGCAAATTTGTGAGGAATATTAGACGGATTCAAGGTTCTAGTCGTCATCATATCACTTTTTTTTAATGTGTTTTCACATCTTCATCTCATTAAAGAGGTAGGCATAAATGGTCCGCACTCCATTCCACTTATTCAGTTCATTGCTTGAAAATTGCAAATTTGGCAGGGATATTAGTCATCTGTAATTACAGTCAAATACGCAAATAGGTGTATTCATTTTAGGATTATTGACATATAGCAGACAACAATAGTCCCACTAATATTAAAATTGAAACCAGGAGCAAGTAGGAATCACTAATTCAACTAATATTGAAAATGAAACTTGGACCAATCAACAACAATAATACAACTTCTATTAAAATTTAAAAGGTAAGCCTGGAGTGAGTAGGAAATAAAAAATATTACTAAAATATCTAAATGGGAAATTATATAGGCAAGGAGAACCGGATTTGTGTCGGTGGCCTTGAACATAATGGATCGGTCTTAATGCACAAATTGTGATGTCAGGTTATGTCACTTCCCTTAAAGCCTTGACCAAGTGCATTATATGGCAAATATAGTCAGAGAGGGCTCTCTCTTTGTCACATAAACATTCACATATACATTTGGCTTTAAAGAAGCATTCAAAAGGCTAGATTTCCGGTAGAAATAGGATATGTTTAGATTTAAAGATGGTGAAACAGACAGACAAGAAGTACTCGTTGGGCAATGGAATCATAGCCTGAAAATATTCAATGGGATTACAACAATAATGAGGGGTGATTTTCCTATGAAATATGAGGCAACGTGGCTATTATGTTCAGTCAAATTATCTTGAAGTGATGAAAGAGGCCAGTGGAAACCAGAGGCATCTATCAAGGATGAATCACCGAGAACACCTTTAGCAGAAATATAATAGGGGACAATAACTGGAACAAAGCACCTATCTGTGGATGAATTCTATCACAGTCATTACCAACACACAACAAATACGATTTCTAATGGAAGGAGCATTACACAAAACAAATTCCTTGCATACAACCTAGAAATGTATTGGCAGAAAACACATACATGAAAATGAAGTACATGAACCACATACTGAATAGGAAACAACTTGATGAATCTCAGAAAACTCAGAGCATACTTTTCATTAAAGCTTCCAAGAAAATAACATAGCTACAAAACCCAAGCGCTAAGGCTTCTCAATGAAAGTTTTAAACCCTTAATTCCTCTTTCGAGGGTATATTTATAGAGTCCTGGGCTCTCGATACCAACCTCGAAATAGAGCCAAATTCATTTACCCTAATCGAGAATCAATCCCGCACACATAAAATCTTAACAACTTATGATCTGGCGGATTCGCTATGATCACAAAACCAAAACACGAAAGCACGTTGGGATGCGCATGGTGGATCATTTTGGGAAAATCAAACACTTGGAAATCATGCCTATCGGATGTAAATGATGGCTGAAATTACCTTTGATGGTCTGCAACAGCTTCACTCCATGCATGCATATTCACCTGCGAAATTTCTTCTGAACCGTAGATCTTCCCTCGAGATCCATTCTGGGTCGTCGATTTCGGGTATGCTGGAAACAAAAAACAAGCCAATAGCTTTCTCAAGGTTTAATTTGGTCTTTCTGCCCCCTTCCTATTCATTTTCACCCTCTATATTTTCGCTCTGTAAATCCCTGCAGAACTCATTTTCAGTTGTTGACCTGGGATCAAGCTGCGGAGGGAGGAAATCAAAATTCTGAATTTCATAACAAAAAATTTACATTTCCATTTTTTCGATTCCGCCCTTTTGCTTCTGCTCTTCCGCTTCCACTTTTAGCGGAAAACAGAAAGCAGATCTTCCAATTTTCTTCATCGAACTTCTCTCCTTCCGCCTCCACACTCCCAGTTCCATATTCCCGCTTCCGCTCTTCTGTTTCTGCCTTTCATGGAAAACGGGATGTAGAAAGCGGGATTTCAATTTTATCGTAGCTCGGTTGTGACCTTTCCACTTCCTCTAAATTCTGTCTTTCCGAAGCATTGACCTGCGTGGGATCTCTATGAATCGTAGGTCTTGCGGATCCCGGAAAGCAAGACTTCAACTTTGCACGACCAAATTCTTAAGTTTCCTGCTTTTCAATCTCCACTCCTCTTCTTTCTTTCGGACCGTTGATCTAGGGTGGAAGCATTCTGGGTCATTGGATTTGGCGGATCGCGGAAGGCGGAAATTCAACATTTTATACCCATAAACTTTGTGTTTCCTCTTTCCGCCCTTTGCGCCTTTTAGTACCGTTGATCTACGCAGAAGTTTTGAGCCGTCGAATCCCGGATCGTGGAAGGCGAAAGTTGGGATTCCACTTTTCATAACCAAATTTTTACCTCTTCCGCACTTTTGCTCCCAATTTTCCTTTGGCAAAAATGATTTTTTTGGCCCTTTGATCTCTTTTGCGGGTTGGATCTCCACCGTCCGTTCTTGCCAAGACCTATCATTGATCGGATTTTTCGTATCAGGCTCATTTCCAAGGTCGCGCCTAAGGATTTTTTACTATTTTGACATTCAGGCTTAGGAATAAGCCTCCCAAGCAACTTCAAACCCATTTCCTGCATACCTCTAGGTCATAAGACATGAAAAGTTTTTGACCCTATCCCTCATTTTTCACTAGTCTAGACCTTTGAAGGGGAAATTAGTGCAGATGCCTTGTGTAGAAGTCTTCAAAATTTAACATAGGTGCTAACAACGACTCCAAATCAGGGATGTGATCCTTCCTGTGAGGTATCAAAGAACCACATAGACCAAGTTCCTGCAACTTCAAATTCACCTGAAAAAGAGACTAAATGACATGCCCTGCTAGAGACCTTACTGCCTTCACCTCGAGCTTTAAGTCTAACAAGGGGGCTATCGACACATGCAATGTTAAAATAAAATGGTATATACAATGACAATGGAGCTAAACTTACTTTTATAGAAAATAGTGTTCGAGGAGCCTTCCATTTACAGGAGCTCGAGATACTAGACCTCCCTCCATCTCATCCAAAACATAGGCATTCTTTCCTCGAAAGGATGCAATTTTATATGGTCCCTTCCACAGGTGATCAAACTTACCATGCTTCCCTTTGTCCTCATTTGGTGCATCCCACATCAAAATTACATCTCCCAACTGGAAATCATCAGGCTTTGTCCTTCTATCAAATACTTCCTTCATTTTCTCCTGAAACTTCTGAGTTCTATCAAATAAATGCTCCCTCTGCAGCTATATTTCAATTAACTGATACATCCTCCTCTGAGTTGGATGTGTTTATGTTTCCTCTTCCTGTAGCAATTTCATCACTGGAAAGCTGAGGGAACTAGAAAAAATCACCTCAGAGCCATAAACCAGCTGGAAAGGTGAGGTTCCAATGGACTTATTCACACTGATCATGTCAGTCCACAAAGCATGAGTAAATTTTGTGTGCCAGACCTTCTTATTATCCTGCAACAACTTCTTAATGATTCTCATGAGGATCTTTTTTGAAGATTCAACCAACCCATTTCCCTGTGGGTAGTAAGCTGTGGAGTGTCCCAATTGTATGTGATATTTGGAGCAAAACTCAACCATTTTCTTTGATTTGAAAGCACGAGCATTATTCGTGATTGTGTTCCTAGGGACCCCAAATCTTGACAGGATGTGCTCCTCCATAAATTGCATAATTACTGTCTCGGTATATTTTCTTGTGGGGATGGCCTCGATCCATTTTGTGAAGTAGTTTGTGGCAATGAGGATACACCTGTGCTATATTGAGGAAGATGGATTTATTTCTCCAATGAAATCTAGTCCCCATTGTTGGAAAGGGGATTCAACCTATATGGGTTTCAAAGGAAATGGTAATAGCTTCATTCTTCCCTCAAAGATCTAACATTTGTGGTAGGCAGCAACTTTCTTGTGAGTATTGAAGAAGATGGTGGGCCAATAAAACCCTGCCCTTGTGATTTTTTTTATAATGTCCTTCCAATAATGATGACCTCCACATTTTCATGCATAGAATTCCTAAATGAGCCTCATTTCCTCCTACTCATCTACACAGTTCAACACCACTCCTCCTGGCTCCTTCCAATACAATTTCGCTTCCAAGATGCAAAACCTAGATGCCTTCTGCTTGAGGAACCTAGCCCTTGTTGTGTCCATACCCTGTGGGGCCTATAGATGTTGCAACACAAAAATGATATCAGTGTAGCATGGGGATGATAGAAAATTCTCACCTACTGGGGGACTTGGTTGTACCTGAGGATTTTTCTCTTATGCTGACAATTTGGAAATCATTTGCAGGCTGAGAGTGTCGCAGTTAGATTGGGCCATAAGCTTTGCTAGTCCCTAGCCTTTAATCAATTTTGTGGGCTTGATCTCCAGGTCATACTCGAGGAGGACTGCTATCAGCTTTCCCCTTCATCCCTTAGGATCAAGTTAGGTCAGGATATCCTTTACAGCACTGAAGGGGACATGAGAAATGATATGAGAATGCAAGATGTACACTCAGAAATTCTTTAATGCTTGCACGAGGGCATAAGATTTCTTATCTAGGATATTATACTTCAGCGAAGCATCTCTCAGGGTCTTACTGTAAAAAGAAATGAGTTGTTCATGTCCCTCATGATTCTTCTGCAACAATACCCCTGCCATTGTGTGCTCTGAGGCAAATGAAAATATGAGGAAATCTTTAGAAAAATCAGGGCTTGCAAGTACAGATGCTCCAGATATGGCCTTCTTTATGTCTTCAAAGGATTGTTTGGATTCAAGAGTCCACTTGATTTCTTTATCCTTTCCCTGCATAGCAGTTATATATTTCACTATTTCGGTGAAGGCAACAATAAATCTTCTCAAAAAATTTACCTTCCCTAGGAAATATTGAAATTTGACTTTATTTCGAGGGAGCTCAATTTTGTTGATTGCCCCAACCCTCTTCAAATCTATCCTGATGCCTTCCTGAGAGATTATATGCCCCAACAGCTTCCCTTCTTTCATAGAAAACAATGACTTCTTCGGATTCAGGGAGATGCCAAACTTTCTGCATTTTTTGAACATCCTCTGCAGTTGTGCAACATGTTCTTCATCAGATTTGGAAAATACAATGTTGTCGTCTAGATAGATGACCATAATTTTGTCATTTTCATCCGCGAAGGCTATGTCCATAGCCCACTAGAAATTTGCTGCTGCATTCATAAGCCCAAATGGTATTTTAGCATACATGAAAGTGCCCCAGGGTGTGGTGAAGGTTGTCTTCTCTTGATCCCCCGGGTGCACCACAATCTGGTTATAACTTGAGAAGCCATCCGTATTGGAGATCCTCTGTGAACCCACTACTTTCTACAATATATGGTCCATTTTGGGAATTGGGTAATGATCCTTCAAATAAATTCAGTTCAAGTTCCTAAAGTCAATACATATCCTTATCTCCCCATTATTCTTCTTAACAGGGACCAAATTCTCCACCTAGCGTGAGAATCTGAGGGCCACAATGATTTTGGCCTCAAATAGCTTCTTGATATCATTTTCTATCAGGGGCAGTAGTTTGGGATTCATCCTTCTTAGCTTCTGTTTGAAAGGAATCTCGTCCTTCTTGATTCGTATGGTATGCTAGATTATCCTTGTCTTGTAATCCTTAAGGTCACTATAGCTCCAAGTAAACACATCTGAGTATTCTGTCATCAGTGAGACGTATTTTTTCTTGGCTTTTTATTAGAGGGTCCTTGATATCTTTATGACCTTGGGATGATCTTTATGAATCAAACGATGTCATTGAAAACATTGAACCCCTTTTTATGGAAAATAGAGTTTTTTCTTTAGAAGATATATATTTTTGGATTAAGAACCTCGTGAATGGGAATGCTAAGGAAAATGAAGGCTACTAAGATAAGATCCTAAAAACTGGAGGGTCTATCATCGTCCCTCACATCCACAAGTTCCTCAGTCTAGCAGTCAAGCAAGGATTCGCTAAACCTTGGACTGGGAGCCTTATTGTACCCATTTTTAAAAGTGATGATACAAATTTAACCCCTCTAATTATAGGACCATTATAATTAGCCTCTCTTCACCAAGTTATATGGTATTATTTTGGAAATAATATTAGCATATATGGTTAGAAAGTCAAGGTGAAAGATCTAAAGGGAAAGTTGGTTTTGGAAGGCATCATTCCACCATATACCACCTCATTACTCTCATGATCATTATGGAGGAACATCACAATGAGAAGCTCAATTTCCCTATTTTCTTTGTGGACTTTATGAAATATTTTGATACAATGCCTAGAAATAACTTGTGGAAATTAGTAGAAGAGTTAAAATTTATTTTCAAGTTGAGAGCCACTGCAATAATTTTGTATGAGAATTGCATTGACATGTTTAAGAACACTGAGGGTTGGTCAGAATCTATTAATTGTAATATACACGAGTTAAGACAGGTTTCCCCCTCTCCCCTATACTTTTTGATATATACAATGATAAGTTAGAATATTGTTTAATAGAGGAAATTTTCATAGGCACGATGTTAGCAGGATTTGTCATTGCCCTCCTTCTTTATACTAATGATATTGTAATTCTAACAGGATGTCCCTCTGATCTTGATAACGAATTAAGAATTCTTAAGGATTTCTACACTGGTATGGGCATGACCGTCAATACCTACAAAACCAAATTTATGTTGATAAAATCTAATAATGTCACTTACGCTCAATTTTTCTATGATAATAGAAATTTGGAGGACATGAATTCCTACAAATATCTTGGGATTGATATCCATCACAAGCTTAACTGAAAATATAGCATCACTCTCTTTCTCTTGTATGGGTGTGAAGTTTGGGGCTGCAACCTCTCTAGAGAATCTTGGAGTAGGATTGAGAAAATCTAGAAATTTTTTATAACTTACAATCTTAAAATTAAAAGAAATGTATGCCATATCCTATTTTCTTGATTGAAGTGGGTCATTCCCCCATTGAGAGCATAGTCATGACTAGATACTTAATGTACAGGAAAAAAAAAAAATCTGGAAGACTAAAGATTTCCAAAACTTACTTTAAATTCCATTCAAAACCACCCAAGGCTCAAGCTAGGTTGGCATAAAGATGCTATATCTTGGTTAAAGATACGGGGAATTGACAAAAATATCACTTTGCAAAATATAGATGATATTAAAAATATTATTACTTCAAAGTTCAAAGAGAAGTTGTGGTGTGATGAAAATTTAGAGGATAAAGGAAAATTAAGATATTACAAGGAAGCCATTTGTAATGTCCCCAACCCTCCGATAGACAAAAAGGACACTACTGATGCTGCTATCTATCTAGGAAATTAGCCCCATAAACGTAAAATAAAATGCATTGAACTCATGATACACAAATGCATAAGAATTAAAATTCAACGGAAGCAAATTATGTTTAATTCAAGCATTCAACACATTTTAACATGTTCATCATAATTCACATAAACAATACAATTGCATGGGTAATTACATAAGAATACTTATCTTTGAATGAAACTCCTTGCAACCAGCTATGCCGCTGCAACGTTCCACCCAACCATAGGCTAGTGTACTCGTTGATCTCTTAGCATCACTACCACCCCCGAGATGGGAATGATTCCCCAAGGAAAAGGAAACTAGTAGGCTCACACATAGCCAAAGGATACACAACTCAGCCAAGCCAACATGGTTGGGTTTATCAGGCCAAGAGTACCCAACAACACATAATGAAGCCAACAAGTTGGGTTTATCAGGTTATCAGGAGATGGAAGCACTGTATGCTAAGCTAGTGGGCTCACTGAAGAGCTAAGGATGCCTACACTAGAGCTAGCTTGACTCCTAAGTCATCCACACACACCCAACACAAGGAATCATTCCCTTCTCTACTGCACAGTCCCTCAGGCCATGACTTCTCTTCCAATGCTATTCAGGGGGGTGTAGAGAAGAGAGACATCCCTCTAGCTCTGTCTATGAGGTTCCTGCAAAACACTAGGTTTGTCAAGTAGAATCCTTTCCACTCCTACATAGTCCAAAGACCAATTGCATACACAGCAATATACACAATTTATGGGTTGAGGAAAATGGTTTAGCCACAAAATTAATTGGCAAGGAGGGTAAGAAAAACCCACTAACATCAAATCGTATCCCAGGGATGTTTTAGCCCTAACGTGGCCAAAAACGAAATCAACAACAACACCCAAGAGAATGTGGTCTCTCCTCTAAATCGATGGGAACCACAAAAATGATTTTCAGCTTGGAAAACACTGGGGAAATGCAACAGAAATCGTTGGGGAAGAAACCCAACCACAAGAACATCACAAAAATGAAATTCTCAGCCTCTAGAAAATGAAGAACGACTACCCACGTGAGGAAGAAATACACAACAAATACAAAATCGTGGATTTCACACTCAACAAATTCCCAATCGCTTGAGGGAGCCCCAATGTGGGTGAATGATGATGATGAAAATGCCCACGAGCCCAAATCGTGAAGGAATAACATACCACATGCAAAATCATGGAGGTAAAAATAGCTCCCAAGATTCCCTGCGTGAGGAAAAATAAAGAACGTGGATGTATGTCCCAATGACATACATTTTGGGTGTTTACTTGCCCCAAAAGTCAAAATTGATTTTCCCCAAAAATGGGTTTTCCCCAAATTTGAATTTTCTTCCCATACTCTTCCCATCCCCATGCAATAACTAACCCAACCACATTTTGGCAGAATTTAATGGTTGGGGAAAAAGACAAAATGGGTAGTTGAGGGTTTGATGGGTTCTCCCTTTGACATTTGGCTTTTCCCCATTGGCCCAAAGATTTAAATAATTTCCCTCCCCATTCCTTAGGAAAATCATGCCCCCATATCTTTTAATGTTGCATAGACATAGCTGGTTGTGGGTATTTTAATTAAAATCCATATTTACATGATGCCAAAATTATAATGTGCCAGATAACATGATATACCATCGGCAACAATTTTAATCTTTGAAACATAAAACATTAAATCGATGGTGGGGCTTTTTCTTTTGGCTCCACACCACGATTAATTACAATATATATATCATATACATTTTTAATGCAAACGGGGTCAAAACCGGGGTGTTACATTCCCCTCCCCCTTCAATAGCATTGTCCTCAGTGCTTTACAAAATTGAACAAAATGCTACACTGGCACCGCCATAGTGTTCCACAGAATTGAACAAAAATGGATGTGCCCATCGCATGGCATTCTCCAGCTCCCACGTAGCCTCTTTAGGACCATAGTGCTACAATTTCACCTTTACCTGCCCTATTGCTCTGTTCTTGAGCATTGTGACATTCCTGTCGAGGGTGNCTCTCCCTCAGGTTCCACCTGAATCACATCCCAATTTATCACATGGTTAGGATCATGTACATATTTCTTAAGCAAAGAAACATGAAAAAAATTATGAGCTATAGTGCTAGCAGGAAATGCAAGTCTATATGCAACTGGCCCTATTCTTTCAAGCACTTCAAACGACCCACAATATCTTGGTGATAGCTTGGCACAACTTCCAAGGTTCAAGGAACTCTTCTTTACCCTCACTCTGAGGTAAACATGATCCCCAACACTGAACTCCCTATTCACCCTCTGCTTATCTGCATAGCTTTTCTATCTATCCTGGGCTCCTTTCAGATTCTGTCTGATCTTTATAACCTCTTGCTCCATCTCCTTGAGCAATTCTGGACCAAGCACAACCCTGTTCACTGGATTATCCCAAGTCACTGGTGTCCTACACCTTTTTCCATACAAAGCTTCATATGGACTCATCCCCAAGGATGCTTGTTATCCATTGTTATAAGCAAACTCTACCAAGTGTAAATAATCTTCCCACTTGGTTGGTTTATCCATCACATACATGTAAAGCATGTCTTCAAGCACCTGATTCACTCTCTCCATCTGCCCATCAGTATGAGGATGCTATGCAGTGCTGAAGTTTAGCTTTGTACCCAAATCTGCAAATAACCCCTTCCAAAAATTGGAAGTGAACTTGACATCTCTGTCAAAGACTATTGCCTCAGGAAATCCATGCAATTTTAAAATCTCCTTCATGAAGATCTTTGCAATATCATTAGTCTTATGTGTAGACTTAACCGGTATGAAATGTGCTTCCTTTGTCAACTTGTGCACCACAACCATGATGGAATCATGTTGTATCCAAGTCATTGACAATCTTGTAATAAAATCCATGGAAATAACTTTCCATTTCCATTCTGGAATTGGCAAAGGCTGCAACAAACTTGCAGGGTGTTGATGCTCAACCTTTACCTGCTGACATTTCATGCACCTTGAAATATATTCATCCATGTCCTTTTTCATTCTTGTCCAAAAATACTGCTTTCTAAATGCAGCAATTGTCTTTTGATATCTTGGGTGGCCAGAATATGGAGCTTGATGGATCTCATCCATAACCATTCTCCTCAAATATGCTACATTTGGAATATAAATTATGTCCTTATATGTAAGAAGTCCACCTTCTTCCAATTTATATCCCTCATGCCTCTTCTCAATACTTTGCTGCTGCAATTTGTCTTTTACTTGCACATACACTTCATCTTCAACAGTATGACTAACAATCTGCTGCCTCAAATCTGATTGGCAAATACTAAGGGATGCCACATGCATTTCCTACACCTTCCTACTAAGCGCATCAACTACCTTATTCTCTTTTCCTTTTATGTGTTTGATTTCAAAATCAAACTCACATAAAAATTCCATCCATATAGCTTGCCTAGCATTTAGAGTAGGCTGATCAAATAAATACTTTAGACCACAATGGTCTGTCCTTAACTCAAATATTCTTCCCATCAAGTAATGCCTTCACATCTTGAGACAATGTACTATGGATGCAAGTTCTAGATCATGAGTGGCATAGTTTTTCTCATGTTCCTTCAACTTTCTTGATTCATAACATATCACGTGGTTGTCTTGCATAAGGACTCCTCCAAGACCTTGTTCGCATGCATCGGTACATACCACAAAATGTTTCTCTGGGTTTGCAACCTTCAATACTGGTGCACTGGTGAGAAGATTCTTCAACTATTGGAAGCTTTCTTCACACCTCGATGCCCATTTAAATGTTATCCCCTTCCTTTGCGAAGAAGTGATGGCATGTGCAACTTTGGAGAATCCTTCAATGAATCTCCTGTAGTATCCTGCAAGTCCCATAAAATATTTTACATCTGTCACATTTCTTGGAGTAGGCCAATTCATAATGGCTTCAATCTATTCAGGTTCCATAGATATACCCTCTTTTGAGATAATGTGACCCAAATACTGAATTCTATCTCTATAGAAGTCACACTTGCTCAGCTTTGCATACAGCTGATGCTCCTTGAGCAATTGCAATGTCAATCTCAAATGCTCTTCATGCTCTTCATGCTCTTTCTCATTCTGAGAATAAATAAGAATGTCATCAAGCAAAACAAGAACAAACTTGTCCAAATACTTGGTGAAGACACTATTCATAAGGCACATAACTGTAGCTGGTGCATTTGTGAGACCAAATGATACCACTACAAACTCATAATGTCCATACCTTAATCTAAAGGTTGTCTTATGAATGTCTTCATCCTTGATTCTTACCTGATGGTAACCATACCTCAAGTCAATCTTGGAAAATACCTTTGCTCCTCTCATTTGATCCAAGAGGTCATCAATCATAGGAAAAGAGTATTTGTTCTTCATAATAACCTTGTTCAATTGTTTTTAATCAATACACAACCTGAGTGTACCATATTTCTTCTTTACAAACAGAAATGGTGCTCCCCAAGGAGACACACTCGATCTGATATACTTATTTTCCAACAACTCTTGTAGTTGCATATTCAACTCTAGCATTTCTGGTGTACTCATCATGTAGGGTGTCTTAGATACTGGTGCTGCTCCTAGCATAAGTTCAATTGTGAAATCAATGTTCCTCTTTGAAGGAAGCCCTGGAATCTCATCAGGAAACACATCCCTAAATTCCTCCAACCTAGGAGTTTCATCCTCTGTTGCCTCAAAAATATGAGCTGCATACAATTAGCAACCTTTCATACAGAACCTCTTCAACTGCATTGCTGAAATATGCCTTACAGAAATCACCTTTGGAATGCCTTTCACAATCCTTGAGTTTCCTTCTTCATCCAAGCACTCAAAATCCTTATTATAATAGTCAAGATTTACTTTGTGAGCTTCTAACCAATCCATTCCAATGAACCAAGTGGTAGAACATTCAGATCTACACAAGTGACCAATCCATTCATGACCACTGGACATTTCTCTACCACTTCACTAACCTTTCTCTTAGTTCCAGTGGCTAGCTAAACTAACCAAGACTTGCTATGCTTTACTTTCTTAAAAGCACAAATCTCCACTACTCTAGGAGTAATGTAACTATGAGTAGAACCAGGGTAAATCAAAATAGAAACATATTGCTCAACAATATTACCTTCAACTTCAACCACAGTTGACTAGTGATCTGCCTGGAAGTCCTCTAGTGCTGCATAAATCCTAGGGACGACCCTTGCTACTTGACCCACTGTTTTTGCCTCTTGAATGTTGTAAGTTGGCCTTGCATTCTCATTCTCAAGTGGACAATTCCTGCGCATGTGGGGTCCTCCACATTTCCAACATTCGAGAGGTTCTGTTCTTTGCTGTGGATCTCTAGGATTTTCTCCCATCATTCTGGTTGGCTGCTTCTCATCTTTTGATGGTTGCTTTTGCTGATTCCTGAAGTTAGAAGGTTTGAAACCTTTCTTCTTTTGGTCAGACTTCTCATTCTTTTTGTCCTTCCATGTCTTATGATAATTGGGTTTACCTTTTCTTTTCTCATAGCAATACTTAGCTTTCCTTATTGCTTCTTCCAGAGTTCTAGGTTCGTAAAACTCAACTCTGTCTTTGTAAGACTGAGGCAATCCACTCAGGAAATGCCAGATTTTCACTTTTTCATCTTTGATGTACCTGGCATACCTCAATAGCTACAAGAACTTGTTTGCATACTTTTCCATAGTCTGCTGTCCCAATCTCAGCTCATGGAATTCTTTAATCTTGTCATCATAGTACCTGTCAGAGAGGTACTTTTGCTTGAAGTATTTCTTGAATTATTTCCACACAATTCTTCTTTCATTAACCTTCTTTACTTTTCTGGGGTGTTCCCACCATATGGATGCTCTTCCAGTCAAATTGAATATAGCTACCCTTTCTTTCATATTTCCGGAGTAGTCTTGAACTTGGAAATACCTCCCCATCCCAAGAAGCCAAGCCTCAACCTCTTGACCAGTCTTGACCTCACCATTAAAAGTAGGAGGCCTTTCCTTTTTGAATTCATCTCATGAATTGTTCTTGTAACGTCTTCTCCTCTTATTCTTGCGATATGGAGAGCTTTAATCCCCATTGGGTTTTTCAGAATCTGATGACCCACTGGCAGTCCATTCTGGAGTATTCCTTATGTCCCTGGAAGCCCTCCTGGAGACATGGGACCTTCTACGGGAATCTCCCCTGGCACTAATCCTGCTTCTTTCTGGACTAGTTGTCTGATGCCTAGATTTTATCTGTCCATGGATATCTGTCAACTCTGCAGTATAGCTGCATTTATCTTATTTTGATCTTATTGAGCCTTAAGAATCCTTTCATTTTCTTCTCTGCAACTTTGTAAGTCCACCCTTAGGCTCCTCATGATGGATTCAATATCTGGGAGAGTCTCTTGATTCATCCTCCCATTGGACTCTATCTTGTTATTTCCAACTCTGACATTTTCTCCCTTACCATATTCCTCAAACTCATAGGGGTCCTGTGCATCATTCATGTCGTCGATTCTCATCTTGGCCCAACCAAGAACAAATTTTTGAAACTGCTCTATGCGGAATGTTGCCTTTGAAGGTGACTATCGTTATGCAAAATGTGTTAATAAACACAACTGTTAGCTGTATAACAATCTCATGAGTTCATAATTACTTACCTGCATTTGGACAATACTATATTGACAACTTTTTTTTATCAAAACACATAATTTTCTTTTCACCAAGAACAACGGTCTCAACGAGACGACGGGGGTCTCAAGGGGAAGACGGGGGTAAAAACACATAATTTTTTTTTGTAAATCTTTGATTTTCATGGAATCTGGCGCATAATATTGCTGCCATTTTTCACCTTTTCAGCACTTGTAAATCCCATTGGAATCCTGCTTTTCCACTGAAAAATCCCACAAAAAAACTCAAATTTTTCCATCCAATCGGATCCCTTCCCAACAAATCATCCGATGTATTGGGTCACTGTTGACAATTCTTCCAACACCTCGGTGGATCGATCTTCATTTCCCTTCCGACGCATCGGTGGATCGATCTTCATTTCCCTTTCAATGCCTTATCGGATCGATCTTCTTTTGTAATTCGACGCCTTATCGGATCGATATTCCTCTGTCTTCCGACGCCTTATAGGGTCGATCTTCCTTTGTCTTCTGACACCTTATCGAATCGATCTTCCTCTATCTTTCGATGCCTTATCGGATGGATATTCATCTGTCTTTCGATGCCTTAATGGATCTATCTTCCTTTGTCTTCCAATGCCTTATCAGATCAATCTTCCTCTATCCTTCGATGCCTTTCGAGTCGATCTTCCTCTATCTTCCGATGCCTTATCAAATCTATCTTCCTCTGTCTTTTGACACATCGGCTTCCTTCTGGAGAGCCTTGCTGACACCTCAGCTCCGCTTCAACAAACATCTTCCGATGAAATTGACACTTAGAGGCCCAATATTGCAATCCTGAGGCTCTAATACCACATTATAAAATCCCCAACCCTTCGAATGGTGAAGAGGACGCTACTGATGCTGCTATCTATCCGCAAAACTAGCCCCATAAACTTAAAATAAAATGGATTGAACTCACAATACAAAGATGCATAAGAATTAACATTCAATGGAAGCAAATTATGTTTAGTTCAAGCATTCAACACATATTAACATGTTCATTATAATTCACATAAACAATACAATCGCATGGGTAATTACACAAGAATACTTATCTTCGAATGAAACTCCCCGCAACCATCTATGTCACTGCAATGTTCCACCCAACCATAGGCCAATGTGCTCATCGATCTCTTAGCATCACTACCACTCCTGAGCTGGGCATGATTCCCCAAGGAAAAGGAAACTAGTAGGCTCACACATAGCCAAAGGATACACGACTCAGCCAAGCCAACACGGTTGGGTTTATCAGGCCAGGAGTACCCAACAACACATAACGAAGCCAACAAGTTGGGTTTATCAGGTTATTAGGAGATGGAAGCACTGTCTGCTAAGCTAGTGGGCTCACTGAAGAGATAAGGATGCCTACACTAGAGTTATCTTGACTCCTAAGACATCCACACACACCCAACACAAGGAATCATTCCCTTCTCTATTGCACAGTCCCTCAGGCCATGACTTCCCTTCTAGTGCTATTCAGGGGGGTGTAGAGAAGAGAGCCATCCCTCTAGCTCTGTCTATGAGGTTCCTACAAAACACTAGGTTTGTCAAGCAGACTCATTTCCACTCCTACACAGTCCAAAGACCAATTGCATACACAACAATATACACAATTTATGGGTTGAGCAAAATGGTTCAGCCACAAAATTAATTGGCAAGGAGGGTAAGAACAACCCACTAACAACAAATCGTATCCCAGGGACGTTTTGGCCCTAACGTGGCCAAAAATGAAATCAACAACAACACCCAAGATGATGTGGTCTCTCCTCTAAATCACTGGGAACCACAAAAATGGTTTTCATTTTGGAAAATAATGGGGAAATGCAACAGAAATCGTTGGGGAAGAAACCCAACCACAAGAACATCACAAAAATGAAATTCTCAACCTCCAGAAAATGAAGAATGACTTCCCACGTGAGGAAGAAATACAAAGGAAATCCAAAATCATGGATTTCACACTCAACAAATTCCCAGCCGCTTGAGGGAGCCCCAACGTGGGTGAATGGGTTTTCCCCAAATTCGAATTTTCTACCCATACTCTTCCCATCCCCATGCAATAACTAACCCAACCACATTCTGGCAGAATTCAATGATTGGGGAAAAAGACAAAATGGGTAGTAAAGGGTTTCATGGGTTCTCTCTTTGACATTTGGATTTTCCCCATTGGCCCAAAGGTTTAAATAATTTCCCTCCCTATTCCTTAGGAAAGTCATCCTCCCATCTCTTTTAATGTTGCATAGACATAGCTGGTTGTGGGTATTTTAATTAAAATGCATATTTATATGATGCCAAAAATTATAATGTGACAGATAGCACGATATACCATCGGCAACGATTTTAATCGCCGGAACTTAAAACATTAAATCGATGGTGGGGATTTTTACTTTAGCTCCACACCACGATTAATTACAATATATACATCATATACATTTTTAATGCAAACGGGGTCAAAACCGAGGTGTTGCACCATTAACCTCACTCTTGAAGATCAAAACTATCTCTTTGTTTTAACTAGCGTAAAGAAGAAAATCCACATAGCTAAAATAAGAACAAACTCTCATCAGTTGCATAATGAAATAGGGCGTTGGACCTTTCCTAAATGTCCATGGCTTAAAATGATCTGTCATCTTTGTGAAACTATTAGTGTTGAGGATGAAAAACACCTCCTATTAGATTTCCCTGCAGACACCCATATAAGATCTCAATTTCATTTTTTTTGGTAAAATATGAACATGCTCAACATTCTATCTCATCAAATTTATAGTAATTTAGGAATGTTCATTGCTAAGTTTTTTTAGCACAGAAATAAAATTCTCAAGAAAACCAAGTAGTTCCTTACTTTTATTTCTTAAGATCTGATCAACCAAAATTGGCCTAAATAAATGTTACTATCATTATCATCATCATCATAAAACCAAATCAAATTTGTAACTCTAAAATACAATCCAATATATATATAATTTTAAAATTAATTATTAATTTTTATAAACCTAATTTAATATATAATTTTAATTTTTAGATGACTTTAAACTTTATAAGAAAACTTAAACACAATATCAACTACTTATTGCAACACGTTTACTTCTATAAAAAAACTTATTATAACTATATTCAATCCCCATACCAATAAATAACCAACTTAACTTTTGTCATTGTGGGGTTTACTTTGGTTTGCAAGGAGGAGTGGTTGCTTTACTATTTAGATTGTTGGAGATTATAAGGTTGTCATAGATTAGGCATGAGGAAACAATTTTTTTCACTCTTTAGTACCGAAACATTGGTTGATCAAGGTTAAAATCATGATTTCAATTTTTTCTTATGTCTCCTTTAAGCATATGTACATGGCATATAATGTTGAAGCTGACAGGTTGTCCAAGCTGGCCATTGGCAATATGGACAATAGACTTTATTTTGAGGTGCACAAAGATGGAAGGTTGTATGCCTATGGTGTTCTAAGTATATTTTGATGATGTCCAGTTATGTTTTAAGGTTGTAGTAAGCTAAAAAGGAAATTTTCAGTATGTATTTGGATGGATACTTGTTACTTATTATTTTTGTTGTCTATTATTACCTTTTGGATAGTTTTGATGAGACCAGGTTTTTCAGTATTTTTGTTAGTAAGATGTGTGTGGTCGATGGACTATTTCACTTGGATGTTTTGTAGTTTACAACTAGTAGAAGAGCCTATCTTATCTATATTTTTTTTTATGTATTGTTGGTAGCAACTTTGATTTCATGGAATAGCAGGTTGTGTTTTTTTCGATGTAAAAAAAAAACTTAAATCCACATCCCGATAAATAACCAACTTCTATTTGCTAACATATACAATTTTAAAAAAAACTTCTATTGTTTAAATTAATAAACATGTGATAAGATTACCATATCAAATTTTACATAAATATAAATAATAATAAAAATCTATTTTTAAGGTCACTAGCTAGACACCAATTTGGTGTATGAGACATTTTTGTTTGTGGGAAAGGGTCTCACCTCCGCCAAATGATTGACTTGACTTATAAAGTCTACAAAGGTGTACATACCCTACCTTACTCTCTTCAAAATTTGAACCTATCACCTGTTAGAAGAACACACGTGTTATTAATCATATTATAATATCAAATTATATGTGTGTGTGTGTGTGTGTTAATTTTTGCACAAAAACATTTTACACAATAACATAATATCTTAATATTCAAACTATGTGTATTTAAAATATTAAAACTAGCACATCCACAAGTAAAGTGGTTGGTGTATGTCAATAGGCACAACCAACCACTTAGTTTTGTGAAGATAGTTGGTTGTTAAACAAAGGCTAAAATATATAATTTTATGTCCATTATTCATACCAAATTGTTAGAGTTAATATAAGCACAAAACAAGCATAATTAGACAAAAAAAATTATTACTTCTTTTTTAAAATGTTTTAACCCTAGGAAGTCATAGATTCAAATCCCGAGTGGGGTAGGTTATGTACACCTCTGTAGACTTTAGCATTACATTGTTGTGCAGAGGGGGGTCCCTGTCCCATAAACAAGGGCATACCTCATACACCAAATTGGTGTATGGCTTGGTTGTGACCTTAAAAATAAATTATTATTATAGTGTAATCTCAGTTTTATGCATAGTGATAATATGTTGTTTGGACCTATTAAATGTGTAATGTTGTTACTTAAGTCTTGGAAGGCTTAGATAAACATGCCTTGACATTAAACGATTAATCTATGGAGCATCAATATTATTGAGTTACCATGTTGATATTGTCTTAATCTAGTGGGATTAGGAACATAAAAAATTTCAAAGTTATTAAAGGTTCGATGTGGAGCTGGTAGGCTCAGGAACATCGAGTATAAGCAGTCATAAGTATGATATTTCATCTATTCAATGTTTATTTTTTGAGAAGGTATTAAACGTATGATTGATAGTGCTTTGATGCATTGCAGGTAATGAGCTATGACAATTCAAATAATACCATAACTTAATAATTGAATATAACTTATGAAACTTTGCAATAAGAAGAATAAATTGAATACACCTAAAAACTAATTAGATAAAGAGTTACGGAATTTTTGAGTTGAACATGGGGGATGCCCTGAGTTACAAGGCTCTTAAATTATAAGAAAACATTTCTATACTAAACAAATATTTTTGAGGCAAAGTATACATAATTAACTAACTAATGAAAAAGAAGAACACAATTGGATATTTAAACTATGTAATTGAGTTTAGTGTTGAGCATGTTGGCTTTCGAGAACCTAAACTATTTATGCTCTTAAATTTTTGATAAGTTAGTACAGAGTTTCTAGTGAGAACCTAGAGGAGGTGTTAGGCTATTTTAAGCGCTCTATGATATTAAGTCCTAGGCAAAGAGCTACCAGTCAGCACCCAGAGGAGGCGTTAGGCTCTGAAGCAGAACTGTCAGAGAACACCTAGGTGTGGTGTTAGGTTCTGCAGTGATATCCTTTGTGATGTTAATTTTTTTAGGCTCATAGATATGTGGGATTTTAGGCCTTGGGAGCTTCGAGGCTCTATGCAGAAGATACACCTATGAGCTATAAAAGAAACCAATGAAGGGTATCGTTCTTGTATCAGATGAATTTAATATATACATGTTGAGGATATCTGCACATGAACTAGCGGTTCTGTGAGGAGATGACCCTCATGTATATATGCATGCCCGAATTCTGAAAAGAGGATTTCAGCTAAGAAGTGTTTGGAACATCAATGCCATATAAAAGGTATGTGTGTGATTTTTGGTATTTTAAGCATCATGACATGAAGAATGAGGAAAACATTGGCTACAACGTTATTTATGAGGTGAATCCTCATGAGACAAATATGATAAAAGGCTTGTTGTTGTGTGCATTAGTAATGCTTTAATTAATTAATGTTTATGAATATGTGAGAAAGTTATGATTATGAAAATGTCATGTTAATTTAATATGATTATTTATATTGTGGAAAAAGTGGAAATGATTAAGGGTACTTGAGAAAAAAGTACCTTCACACCAAAGGTATGTATATAAAGGTTGAATATGGCAATGCTATCGAGAGGCAAATGTGTGGATGTTTATATTTTAGATTATGAATTTTAGATTGTTAATATGATTAACACATGTTGTACACTTGCAGGAATGCTATGTTATCATCACGAGGTAAAGCTAAATTTTAAGGGTTGCTATAAAATGATGGAAAAAGAGGTTTAAAAGAAACTAATACTCGTAATCCTTTTTAATTTCAATAATTATATGTACACATGTTTTTGTATACTAAAATTTTTGGAAGGAACTGAAATTGCATATGTTTATGATAAAAAAATTGAAATGCTTTGTGACATTGTGTAAATAACATGCTGTGAAAGACAAGAAGAATTAAAAACTACGAAGGAAATCCAAAACAAGCAAAAATAGATGAAGCTCGATAATTGCAAGGTCAACTATATGTTGAAGTTGATGGAAAGGATTCAAGGGAATGAACACTGAGGTCGATGTACCTTTAAGGGGGGAAGGATGTAACATCCCCTATATTTCCTTGATTCATCTCCAAAGGAAAAATCAATTTCTCCTAAAAGAAAGATTCAATTATTAGTTTTATAGATATATGTGGAATATATATATATATATGTGTGTGTGTGTGTGTGTTTTATAAGGAAAGTGAACCATTAATACCATTATATATATGCACTAATTTGTAATTCAATATTACATATTTAAATCATTCAAAAAGAAATAATTACGTAATGTTAAATTATGGTAAGCGCACCCTCTTTTGTGAAATAGGATTTGAATAAACAACCAAGAATATGGCTTTGAAGCCTTGCACTTTCCCAACACAAACTCTTAATGTGTGCTAGGATTTCATGGTCTGGCCACAAATGGTGCCTCCTGTGCCATCTCCTGTATGAAAACATTGGTCCGCTGCTACGGTTTCATGCCCCGGTCGCTAATGGTGCATGGTGCATGCACCAGATAAGCACACTTCTCTCTTTGGGTATTGTTTGCAGTGGTTTTTTCTTTCCTGTTGATTATCTTACTCTCTGCTTTGCTTGTCTTCTTCCCCTCCGGACATCATATTATTCTCTTCAGTATGGAATCTGCCCCCCTCGCGAAGGGCTTAGTACCAACCATGATTTTACAAAAAAAGTGGGAAATACTGATACGTTTGATGTCCTTCGCGCCTCTCTGCCACCTTTCTGGGTTATCAAGGTTTCTACTTGTCTTTATTCTGTCATGGGATTTTATCATTATTTTTTATGCATGTTGGTTGACCTTCGCACAACCTGATCCTTTCTGCCATGATTGACACTCTTTGTCTTTATTTTATATCCTGTTGACTTTTGGGCTAAGGTGTTACGACTTTCTAGGTATTGATAATTGGTATCCACTTTTGGTGTGTGTACTCAATACTTTGCTCACCTGAGGGGTTATTATCATCTTTGGCACCTTCTTTTTTCTCAGGTACTGGATAAGGTATTTTTTTCGGGGTTTCTTTTAGGCTTCCCGCAGGGGTACCTTACTCTCTCAGGTTTCAAGGGTTTCTTTTTGGTTCCAGCCTCAAGCTCCCTTTACCTTTTTTGCGGGTGTTTTTTCTCTCGTTGGTTTTTTCTCGTGACTCTGTGTCACCTTTCCAAGTTATTAGGTGATTTTTATCAATATTTTCTTACGCTTGTCAGTTGAGCTTTGTGTAACCTGATTTTTCTGCCATTATTGATTCCATTTGTCTTATCTTATCTTCGCCTAACTTTTGGTTGTGGTGTTTCACCTTTCTAGGTATTTGTTCACTGGTTTTCGTTGCTGGTGTGTGTACTCACTACTTTTCTCATCAGCAGGGGTTTTTGTCATCATGGGAACGTTCTTTTCTTCTCTAGTGTCGAGTAAGGTTTTTATTCGGGGTTTCTTTAAGGATGACCGCTTGGGTTCCTTACTTTCTCTAGTTTTGGGGGTTTCATATGTTATTTTCTGATTCTGCCTTAGGCTCCCTTTACCATTTTTGGGGGTGGTTTTTCTCCCATAGGGGGGGTTTTCCACGCAAGGCTTGGACGGTTTCCAAGGAACATTATGGGGACCCAGTTGACATCTACGCCACCTTTTTTGGACTCTTTTCCATGTTCTTCTTTGCATGGGAAAGTGTCCTCCTCGTAGACACGTCGTCATACTAAGGCCTTAAAATACTAGGAGGAAAAATATAGCTATGTTTTGGGAAAGTATGTCTATATGGACAGGGTTGAAATGCTTTGTAACAGAGATATGGTGGGGAGGCTTGAGTATTGCTCCTTGAACAAAAAGGAGTGGACGGATTGGGCCTCACCGCATTGGAAGCCACTATTAAACTATGTTCCTGCGATAATCCTATTGGAAAACTAATGGCTTGTATTTATGTTTTTAGAGGACAAAGACACCACCTTGGTTCTCAGTACTCTCTGGACTATCCACATCGGGTCTCTTGTGCTAAACAGATGGCACTTGGGGTTTGAGCCCCTCCACGAATGTGTGATGAAGCGTCACCTTTGGTTCTTGCTCCCAGCGCTACCATTCCTCCATTGGAACAAGGACTTTCTAGTTGATATTGCAAATGTTTTTATCTGCTTTGTTGATGTTGAAGATGGTTTCCTCCACTGTTTTGATAAAAGGTTTGCAAAAGTACTTGTCGAACTGGATGTATCTTGTGGTCTCCTTGCTAAGATCGAGTTGGACTGTGGACATTTCAAGTTTTGTCAAACCCTTGACTACTTAAAAGTATCATTTCATTGCAATTACTGTCAGGAAGTGGGGCACTTAAGGTGCTCTTTCCCCTCTCTACTGCATAGGTCCTCCCAATCTGTTAGTCTGGAGTTCGTGGTGCCTCCTCAGCTCTCACCTCCTGTTAATCTTGGGTCTTCGTCGCCGTCGTTTGGTATGTATAATTAAAACTCTCCTACACTTTATGAAGATATGACTAAAGGGGAACTAATGTATATTCAATATATCGAGATTTGTAATTCAACTGCCAAGCTCTCTTCGGGTATCGACCCTGTCATGCTACCAGCTACTGTTCCTCTTCACTCTCAGCCAAAGATGACCCCCCTGATCTAGACCTGAATCCATGTTTTGTCTCACTCTTGCCACCTCCTTCTCAGGACGCAACTCCTATCTTCTTCGAGGAATACTTCTCCCCACTTTCACCCTCCTCCTCACCCACCTTTGTCACCAACCCTTGTCCCGGTAGTCTGAGAAATTCTCCCTACTTCTCAGACCCTTCATTGCTGAAATATATTTCGATCTTCTATGAAAAATCCCCCTTATCCCCCTCCACTAAGCCCTTGGAGTCTATCCAGATCCAATGTTGGTTAATCCCACAATACTGAGAAGTTGGGGGGGGGGTGAATCAGTATTGACCTTTTTAAAACTAAAACACAAAATAATCAACAATTATAACAAAAATTTTATCATGGAAACCTCAAAGAGAAAACCACCAACTCATACTCATTAATAAAATGAATTTACAAAATTGTTTACTTGTTACAACAAAAAGGATGCAAGATACACCCTAGTTTTTTCCTGCGGCTACAGACTAGGATTCTACAACACCCCTTATGGTTTTTTGCCTATTTTTAACAGACAAGGATGCTACGACACCTTGTTCTCCAGCTACAGCTGAAAGGAGGCTTCAAACCCCTTGCAGACCTGTGGTCTTCCCTAGCATCGCCCTGCCACCCTAATTTGATTTTATTCAAATAGTGGAATAGCTGTAAGCTATTCACTATGGACTCTATTAAACTTATTAACAGAGACACCTCATTTAGAACACAAAAAATCATTTAAATACCTAGTACCTTCATCGTTTCAACGCAACTCTTTATTGCTGTGTCTTTTCGATTTGGGTCATGATTGTTTGTTTACAAACACACCCAAATAACACTTACCTCTTCAATTCATCACATTCCTTCACCAAATGTCAACATTTCATTCCTCCCTCGGCCTCAGATCTCAATTTTGTAGTCCTATTTTTCGTTCTCTGACATTTCCACCATGCAAAACTCTTTCTGCAATGATATTTACCAGCTTTAATTGGATCCGTTGATCCTAGTGTCAAGTACGATCTGGACTGTAGATCTGTTCTATATATTTCCTCCTTGAAATCCCCTTTTCACATCAAAGTTACCTCACAATGATTTCCGACTGTTGATCTTCATCGAGCGTTTTCCTTACCGTTGATCTCCAGTTTGCGGGATGTGGGATGTCAATCATCCCTTTTATCCTTTCCGCAAACTTCTTTCTGCAATCACCTTTCCTCAACACCAGTTCCACACTGTCGATCTTGATTTAGCGGAAATAACGCCAGCTGTTCGATCTCTCCAGATTGTGAGATGCAGGATTTCGATTTTTCGCAATATCCTATCCGCAATATTTCTTTCGCACCATCGATATTTTGTGGATTCATTCCTAACCATTGATCTTGTGTATTGCGAGATGCGGGATGCATAATTGCGTTTTTTGATTTTTGGACTTCTGCAATTTCCTTTCCACAATATTCTTTTCCGCAACGGTCTTTCCGCATCATTGATCTATTTTTTGCAGGATTGATCTCTGTCGTCCGAATTCCAGGATGCGGGATGCCCGACCAACTTTCCAAAGTTACCTCCCCGCAACTTTTCCTCCACAATTTTTCAACCGTTGGATCTTTGCGGTCTTCTCCACGACCGTTGATTTACCTTTTAGCTCAGATCTCATAGATATTTGTAGACCTGTTATCGCCCTTGCAACTTTCGTCACGGATCTCTCATGGACCGTTAGATATTTGGCTGCGGACTCAATCCCCACCGTTCGTCTTGATCTTTTGTGGTTTATACAAAAATCGATCCTTATTCATCAGATCTCATCATGACTTTACGCATCTGCATGTTTTCTTTACGGAAATCCTCTACGACAGTTTATTCAACCACAACATTGGATGATCGATACTTAGTTGTTCAACTTGCTATAGGGTTATTCATTTGTTATTTACCCTGCAACAGGGTTATTCCTTTGCTTATTCTGGATACCTACAACCTTCATTCTGCCACCATTTCCACTGGTTATTCCTTTGTAATTTGTGACTACTATTGATATCAATGACAACTATATACTCAACAATCTCCTCCTTTGGGATTGATGGAAACCTCTAAACATTCTCCCCCTTTGACAACAATGACAAAGGAACCTTTCTTCCTGATAGTTCCCCCTGTTAGCATTTCTCCCCCTGAGATTGATCTTTCTCCTCTCAGTACTTTTGTAACAGTATTACTCCCATTTTCTGTCTAAGACGCTCAAAGGCTTCCTTAGGTAGTGGTTGGTAAAAATGTCAGCAATCTGTTCTTTTTTGTCAATGTATTCTAATTTGACAACTTTTTGAGATACTTGTTCTCTTAGATAGTGATACTTGATTGGTATATGTTTTTTTCTTAGAATGCATGATAGGATTTTTAGACATATTTATAGCACTAGTGTTATCACAGTTGATCACTATTGGATGTTCATATTTTACAAGTAGATATTCTAAGGTTTGTCTCATCCAAATAACCTGAGTACAACATGAGGTGGTAGCAATTTATTCTGCTTCTGCTGTAGAGAGTGAAATGGAGGATTGTTTTTTACTCAACAATGATACTAAACAACTTCCCAGAAAAAATGCTGCTCCACTAGTAATTTTTCGGTCGTCAACACTTCCTGCCCAATCTGCATCAGTAAATGCTTTCAAGGTAAAGTCTTGTCCTTTTGGATACCATAAGCCATACTCCATGGTACCTTTTATATATCTGAAAATCCTCTTTACAACTATTACATGTGTTTCTTTGGGAGCTGACTGGAATCTAGCCACCAATCCAACAACTTGTATCACATCTGGTCTTGTGGTCGTCACATATAGCATACTTCCAATCATGTATCTAAACATGGTATAATCTACTTTCAGAGATTCATCATACTTACTTAACTTGCATCCAATGATCATTGGAGTACCCATAGGTTTGGAATCTTCCATTTTAAACTTTTTCAACATATCTTTGATGTACTAATTAGTTTGAGAGATGAAAATTCCTTCGTTTGTTTGGTAAACTTGTAATCCTAGAAAGAAAGTTAATTCCCCCAACATTGACATTTTGAATCCTTTCTTCATTTCAGAGGCAAAATCTACACTTAGGATTTGAATATTGCTTCCAAATATGATATCGTCCACATAGACAACAACAATGATCATGTTTTTATCTTCGATATTTAGGTAAAGATTACTTTCAGTGGATCCTCTTTTAAAACCTTGTTGTTTTAAGTAGTTGTCTAGTCTTGAAAACCATGCTCTTGGAGCTTGTTTGACACCATAGAGAGCCTTCTTCAATTTACAGACATAGTCATTGTTCTCTAACAAGAGAAACCCTTCAGGTTGTTCAATATATACTTCTTCTTCTAATTTTCCATTTAGGAATGAATACTTGACATCCATTTGATATACTTTGAAGTTTTTATGGCATGGAAGTGCTAAAAAACATTCTGATTTCTTCAAGACGAGCTATAGGAGCATAAGTTTCTTCAAAATCAATACCTTCCACTTGGGCATACCCCTTACACACCAATATTGCTTTGTTTCTTATTACTTGACCATCTTGATTGAACTTGTTTTTAAGAATCCATTTGGTTCCTACAATGTTCGTATCTTTACGTCTTGGATCAAGTTCCCAAGTCTCATTTTTCTCAATCTGATGCAGTTCTTCATTCATGGCTTTGAACCATTCATCACTTTTGTTGGATTCTGTAAAGTTCTTGGGTTTTATTATTGATAGTAGGGCTTGTTCAACACTCGGTATTCATCTTCTTGTTTTGACCCCAGCACTTTTTTCACCCATGATTTGTGATTCCGGATGGTCTTTTTGTATCTGTCTAGATGGAGTTTTAGTGTTAGGTCTAGAGGAATCTTCTTCATCTTCCTATGTATCTTCCTCCTCTTTGTATTTTTCTTTGTTATGAATACTCTTGTCTTTTTGCAATTATTCATTATTCTCGTCAGATGTATTAATATTTTCAAGGTCTTCTTCTTTCCTTGGTTCTACATCATCTACTTTTACATCAACACTTTCTTCAATTTTATGTAGCCTTTTATTGAAACATCTATATGCCTTTTTGGTGGATCAATATCCTAGAAGGATCCCTTCATCAGTCCTAGAGTCAAATTTCCCAAGGTCATCCTCGTTTCTTTTGATGTAACATTTACTGCCAAACACTTTAAAATATTTGACTGATGCTGGTCTTCCATACCATAATTTGTAGGGAGTCTTATCCTTCTTTACTATGATTTGTGCTCTGTTAAGTGTGTAGACAATTGTGTATACAACTTCTCTCCAAAAATAATATGATAATTTTTATTCATTAAGCATTGTTTTGGCAACTTCTTGAACTGTTCTGTTTTTTCTTTCAACAACCCCTTTCTGTTGTGGAGTTCTTGCAGCTAAAAACTGTCTTTTAATTCCATGATTTTCACAGATTTCATTGAATTCATTTGAAGTAAATTCTCCCCCATTATCTGATCTTAGACACTTGATTTTCACACCATACTCATTTTCAGCCATTGCTTTGAAGATCTTAAATTTTTCAAAAGATTCTGATTTTTCTTTGAGAAAGGCTGCCCAAATCATCCTTATGTAACCCTCAATGAGCAACATGAAATAGTTATATACTTGCAGACTTTTAGTTTTGGTTGGTCTAGAAAGGTCTGTGTGTACTATTTCAAGAGGGTGTGAGGTCATATGTTCCTTTGTCTTGAAATTGGCTCTGGTTTGCTTCCCATGTTGACAATGTTTACATACTGCATATAGAGGAGCTACAATTTTTGGCAGATCTCTTACAAATTCTTTTGTGCTTATTTTGGCAAGGTGGTCGAAACTTAGGTGTCCCAACCTTCTATTCCACAACCAACTTTAATCTATCATGCTTAAATAGATTTAATTTTCATTTTCCAAGATGTATACATTGTTTGCATTTCTCATGGAAATGCCAACTATCCTCCCTAATTTCTTATTTTTTATTTCACATTTTTCTGAGTCAAAGATGCAAATGTAACCTTGGTCGCATGTTTGACTTACACTGCGAATATTAGGATTGAGGTTTTCAACTAGCAAGAAATTTTCTGCTTTGATCTTGCTGTTGACAACAGTTGTTCCTTTGTTGATTATTTTAGAAAATAGACTATCTCCAAAAGTGACTTTTCCTTTATTATCCTTTAATGTAATGAATTTGCTTGAGTCACCGGTCATATGTTTTGAGCAACCACTGTCCAAGTGCCATAGGTTTTGGTTTTCGGTTGCACATAGAACAATCATAGAACTTTCATGTTATTCCTTTTCTCTACAATATTTATTGCCTTTTTGTACATCATAGACTAATTCTGTACATTAATCTTCTTTTAGAGATGGTTTCTTTTATATACATGTTACTGACAAGCTTTAATTGTTATGCAGGACCCAGATATTCCGGAGTTCTCACATCCTCTTCTTTGATCAGAATATTAGTTAGAGCATGTGTCCCTAGATGGAGCCAGATGTTACCACCTAAGTTGTACTTAGTGGTTTTTTATCAAGTGAGCCTGGTGAACCGGACAAAGATGATTTGTTCGAATTTCAGAAGACCTTCAGAATTGCTTCTGGGAAGTGCTTGTTGTACTATATCACATGTTCATACCCCGTAGTGGAGTTGTAATAAAATGTTCTCGCATGGTAGTGTCTGTAAAAGACTCGGTCTCTTGGACTTTATTTGTCAATCCGATCAGCCCAGAGTGTTTTTTCCCTTGGTTATTATTGGTTGTTGAATAAACAATTGATAATTTCTGAGTTTTTCACTCAATACCTCCAAAGTTGGGGTGGTCAGCTTCGCATTTAGGCCTATTGAGGTTATTAGAGTCTATGTGGCAATGTATAAACATGCTAGGCATTATGGTCGAGTCATATGAACATGTCTAAGTCCCCCTAGGTTTTAATTTTTTCTAATTTTTTAAGTTTTAATTTTTCCAAAACTTAGGCTATTTTTGTTAGTCTAAATGGATAAATTGGTTTTGTAATAAAAGTAGGCTCAGAAATCAGTTTCAGTCATGGGGGTGCTCATTTTCTAACTTAAAGCACCCAGTAAACCCATAAACCCACTTTTCCTAAGTTTTGAGTGACTTGTCCATCACTCAAGTGAGAAAATCCAAAAAAAATCAAATATTAATTAATTTAATTAAAAATTAATTAAAGAATGGAGCAAATCCAAATTCCTAAATCAGTGGATTTTGCTTCGATTTGACTGAAATCAGTCTCATCGGCTTTGGATTGACTAGATCTGACCATTCCTTGACAGAAGGAGTTGATCTACACTGAAAAACGAGTTCACCTCAGCATGCATTCTTGGGATTTGCGCCCTCTCTCTCTCCTCCACACGTGTGGGCTCATCTTGATGTGATTTGGTTGATGTTTCAGTTAACTGGTTGAGGTGTCAGTCCGATCAGCACTCTGATTTCCAGTTACACTCAGTCAGACCCATATCAGACTTAGATAGACTCAGATCAATCTCATCTTGACTCCTCGTGCAATTGTTGTCTCTCTCCCCTTTGGAATTGTGCCCCCTTTGGGCTAGGGTTCCAATTTTTGTTATAAATAAAGCACAATCTCCTCCTTTCCAAGCTAGTTAGAGTTGGATTGAAGGGCTTGCTAGTTGTAATTGATTCAGTATTTTGTAATTTTGCTGCAATAAATAAAGCTTTGGAGGCTAATGGTGTGGTGCAGTTGTGTGTGGGCCATTATTTTCTGATCTTCATGAGGTAATCTGTGTGTTGTTTCAAATTTTTGCATCTTGAATTATGAATCTGGTTGAACAAAGATTGCTCCCAATAATTGGAAATAGAGGGCTATAAGTAACTTTACTTGTTTCTTCTATGTTGAATACATGTACTTAGAGATCTAGATCTGACATGTTTATAAGTTTATATGCATGTAGTTTTAGCCTTGATTTATGTGTAATCACCAGATCTCACGGGTTTGCAAGTCTTTGAGTGATTTACAGGTTGCTTGGTTGGGAAGAATCATGGATATATTTTGCCTCCACATTACTTTCAACATCTCTAGATGACATAGTCCCTCGGCATCCCACTACGAAGCCTTCGGGCTAGCTCTTTGCAGCAACAAGTTTTTCCTCTCCATATCTCTTCCTCCTTC
Organism: Pseudotsuga menziesii; assembly: GCA_001517045.1. NCBI lineage: Eukaryota > Viridiplantae > Streptophyta > Pinopsida > Pinales > Pinaceae > Pseudotsuga > Pseudotsuga menziesii. The sequence continues at coordinate 225,900 of LPNX011152684.1, read as the reverse complement.
TAAAATTAGAATTTTGCCTAGTTACTTGGTTCATAGCTTTGACTTGTTTAGATATATCATCTTAGAGTAAAATTCAACATAGATCTATATTCTTAAGGCTCATAATCTAGATCTTGTTCTCATAAAGGGTTTCATAAGCATTCTAGATCTACCTTTAGGGAAATCGTCCTTTTTGCATGGCATTTTAGAGAAAATTTGTAGCTTGCATGCATTATATTTCTCTTTCTTAATTTAAAAGATAAATCCATCAATCAGTGCACATCATATTGGCTACCCAAAAGGCAAGCCAAGAAGCTAAGATCCCAAGGAAAGCTTGCTTTCCTTGGTTCCCCTTTTTCACCTTTTTTTAACTAGTTTTAACTTAGCTGTTTTCGGTTAAAAGTGTGCTGACCCAAAGGTACTTTCAAAGTGATTTTGGGCATATTTAATTTTAATAATCTTGTTGGTTTTTAGCAGGTATAACATAAAGAGGAGGAGGTGCTTCCAGAAAATTGACTTTCGGCCACTTTGTAAGCTCTTGGGTTCGTTCTGTATAAGAACCAAGAGAAATTATATATGTTTGCTGATATTGTAACCACTGGTAATAAAAAATAATTTCGAATAGGCTCTTTAGATCCCATTACTCATCCCCCCCTGGGGGGATTCGCATCATTTTTCCTATTTTTTGCTTTAAATTAGTTTTGTTTATGCAAAATAGTTTACTTTGATTACTTTCATCATATCTTCCATATTATAAAGTCAAAGTAACTTTAATACTTACCCCACGAATCCTGATTGAACCGAAAGGTGAAAGAGGATTGTGGTAGATTTAATTAGAAAACATGTGGTTTGTTTTATTTTTGCTGCTTCATTATTCACTATTAATTTATGCAAGCAATTAATTTAAAATCAACCCCTTCCTTGATTCCCTGATTGAGGTCCACTTGGACCGAAAGAGGTTCCTAGAGGGTTTTCTTTCTAATAAAAACACATCGATTAAAATTTACTAAAAATTACAAAGACTCCGTTGTGTATGCTTTGCGTTTTGGCTGCGGTTCGTTCGATCAATCAAGGTGCATCAAAAGCAACATGAGTGACTAGATTAATTAGGTTTCATTTTTCCCAATTAACCACCATTAGGTGAAAATCCAACACCTCGAACAAACCGTAAGCGGTGGAAAAATGCCCAAAGGAGTGGGAACAACTGGAAAGTAACCTCAAGGCGTCGATCTCTATTACACCCTAACGGGTGTATTATGAACACCGTCTCCGAGACTCCATCCAACCCACAAACACCTTGCGGGTAGCCGTGAAGGTTTTATTTTTGGACATACTCCAAGTACCCCTCAGGTATATCTGGAGTCCCCCCTTGCCTAGTTTAATCCACTCATTTTTCATATTAACTTAAAACGTACCAAGAGATAATTGCAAAACATTCACTCCAAGCACATGCAAGCAAATTTAATCATTTTGCGACTCCATTTTAAGGCACTAGTTATTTGTTACTTCTTTCGATATATATATTGTGTGTCAGCATTGTGCTTACTTGTGCTTATTTTTCATGTTGTTATCTGTGGTTCTCAATTGTTAATTTCAAACTCCTAAGCAACTTATTCAATTTAATACCATCATACTAAAGTAATTAGCCTTAGTAACTTAATAGGGTCTAACCCCCTTGGCTTCGTTAGGAGTTGAGCCTAAACGAAGGAGTCAAGAACAAGGTGACAGCCTTGACTCGAGACTTGCCCCCAAGGACACACTGAGTGGCTTGAATATTTTTGCCACGTCCCCCCTAGGTGTGTGAAAGGTGGCAACAGGGATCTTGAAGCAATTTCTGGGGCTTGAAATTGAGCAAAATATTGATGGGATAATGGTCACTAAGTCCAAATACATATCATACCTATTAGTTAAGTTTAACATGGTTGAATGCAAGGCTGCTCCATTCCCTTTCCTTTCAGAGATCAGCCTTGAAGAAGGAAAAAGCACACCTCCCATGGAATGCACTATTTATCAACAACTGATTGGTAGCTTGCTTTACTTGACTCATTCTAGGACTGATATATGTTATACCATGAATGTTGTGTCAAGATACATGCAGCAGTGTCATGATCTTCAATGGAAGGAAGCCAAGAGGATCCTCCAGTATATCCAGGGAACCAGGACCTACGACATTCACTATGCTACAAATTTCGAGCTAGAGCTGGTTGGTTACACAGATTCCGATTGGGCGGGTGATTCTATTGATCAGAAGTCTACTTCTAGATATGTCTTCATGTTTGGTGGTGGCCCCATTTGCTGGTCTAGCAAAAAGTAGGCCGCCATAGCATTGTCTTCAACAGAGGCCGAGTACCGAGGAGCGGTGAATGCTTGCATCCAAGATGTTTGGTTGCAAGGAATTATTTCAAAGTTTGATCTTGGTAGTACTTTGTCCACTATCCTCTTTTGTGACAATCAAAGTGCTATTAAGATATCCACAGATCCAGTTACTAGGAAGAGGACCAAGCATGTAGAGATACACATGCACTATATCAGGGAATTGGTGTATGACAGGACCATCATTCTGCAATATTTCCCTACTGATGAGCAGATTGTAGACATCTTCACCAAGAGATTTTCAGAAAATAATTTCACTTACCTCTGTTCACTATTGGGAGTGAGTTCATCAGGGTGATCAGACTACTTTCAGTGTTCAGCTTGAGGGGGGGTTTTCCCACTGGGTTTTCCCTTTTTTTCCTCACTTAGATTTATTTTTGAGCATTGTTTGAGTTACATTATTGTACAGGGTGACCTATGACCTTTGTTGTCGGGGCCCTAGCATTTCATGCACTTTATTTTTACTTCTCCTGAGTATAGCTTAAGGGGGGATGTTGGAGACATTTACCCAACATGCACACTTAATTTGGTCAATTTGGCCTTGTTAAACCACTATCCTAAGTTTAATTGACTTAATTGACATCAGATGAGCACACTATGGCGTCAGCATGAGCACACCCATGCCCTCCTTCAGTCAAGGAGGCCAAATAAGCCTTCTCCTTCATTCAGGGAGGCTAACTGGGCTTCCTCCTTCAATCAGGGAGCCATTTTGGGGTGATCTGAGTGTCACAAATGCACGTAATTGCTAACTGATTGTTACAATTAGTTAATCCAAGTGGTGAAGGCACCTCCATTCATTTATTTGATTATTTTTATTATTATTTATGAACCAGAGACAACTAGGGCGCCTCCAATCACTTCTGATGACCAATTTTAATTCAGTTAACCTCATCGAGGTTCATTGGAGTTAATGATGCGCTACCACTTATTGATTGGCATGTAGTGACATGTGTCTGAGCTAATTTCTGTTAGACTCAGTCATCCATTGTACTCCAATTCAGTTAGGACTTAGTGTGAGAGTTAGTTATTGATTAGCTCAGTGGTTAACTATGTGTGCTGATTGTGGCTAACATTCAGTTAAGCTACACCCATTCATTCAATCCCAATGACCTCCTTGGGAATTTGAATTGTCTTGGCATTCATGCATCTTGCATGACCATTGTATTGTATTACTCATTCTTTATTGATTATACAGAGCCGTTACTCCAATTGTAGCACCATTATGCCATTTTCATGCTTAATTGTCTGAAATCTCTTATCAGACTGTGTTTTAGTCCCTAGATTACTGTGACAAATTAATAGGACATGTTTCACTACGTTGGTCAATATTGTAATTGAATGAATGATTCCTTGGTTGGGCATTGGTAGTTAATCCAATGGGGTTCCAAAGGATGTTAATGGAATTTTGAATAGATGAATTGTGACAGACTGACATATGAAACTAGGTTAATTACTTACCTTATCTAAACCTTGTTATCTTGGGTCGTTAACATTTCTCTGTATAAATGAATGTGTTAGGTGTCTAATTATTTTAGTTTTATAGTCTTCTATTATTGAAATGATAATGGGAAATCTATATAGATTGTTTTGTTAGGCTAGAATGACTTCACTAAGGGTATTGCATGTTACGGAAAGATACTTCCTTAATTTAACCTTGTGAATACCTAGACCTGAAGGATGTTGTATCTTGTTAATGTAATTCTTTCCTTAATTATTCAAAGTCTATAAATTGTTCTTAACTGTAACATTTATTTGTAATATGAATGTTTTAGAATTTAATGTTTAGTTGTAACTTTGTTTCTTAGACTTAATGTGAATGAGATTTAAGACAAAAAAGTCTTGCTTGAAATTCCATTAGATGGCTCTCTACCCGAGAAACACTAGTTTTACAAGTTATTAGACTCTTGGTTGGATTAATTAAACAATCCTTAGATCTGTTGAGTTTTTTTCTCTTGAAGGCATGTAATTTTGTTGTTTAACCAGTGGCAAGTTTTTCCTTAGTCATTTTCTCAACTTCACTATGATTAAGTTTCAATCAGTTAAGAGAACTTGGCAAGTGCCTAAACTTTAAGTTAACCTCTTTTCCAACCTGACATAATGTAACAAGATCTCTAGAGGTGATTTCTAATGTTTTCGTTGACTTTCAATGCGGTGGGTTAATATCATAAGGTAAATTTGTGGCACTATTGCTGAGGTGGAGATGTCGACCACAAAATTGGGGTTACCTTGTGAAGCAGTGGCTGCACTCCTACTTCCGAGTCAGAGGGTGATAGTTCCAATGTATATGTGAATCATCAAAATTTTGATGCCGATATGGTGACATCGATTTCAGTGTCTGAAAGTTTGTGGTAATTTTTTTGTTCGCTTAGTGTCGACTGCCAAGGTCCAACGTGCTGACCTCAGGATTGGCATGTTATTTGGTAAATGGATCATCATACCGATGTCGAAACTGAGGTGCTGATGTCAAGGCACCGATGTTGGGATCGACATGACTGTTTTGAATGAATTTCTAACTCGTGCAGACGTCCAATATCCGACATCGGAAGAACCAAGTTCCTAGATCAGAACGTCGATATCGGTAAAGTGATTTCAGTATGTTGCATGAATGCTCTGATTTTTGACTCCTAATGTCGGAAATGTCGAGAAGGTGTGGTAAAGTCAGGAAGACATAAATGATCTATCATGACTATTAATAATGCTAATTTATTAATTAACTAACTAAATTTAATCATGATTAAGTATTCTAATTATACTTAAATACGCTTCCGCAGTAGTGAGTTGATTGGGTTCACTATTAATTGTTTAAATAATTTCAACTTGATTTTTGTGTAATTCCAATATATTAGTTGATAAGCTTTCGCTATGGGAATATGATATGATTTGGGTATTATAGATTGGTTATAAATCCTTTATAGCACTCTATGTGTGTTTTGCTACATATTGGTATCTGTGTAGTTGTGTAACACGTGGGTGCATTACAACAATTCTATTGGATGGTACTTTCAATAGTTATTGTCGTGTCGGAGCCTAAGTTTTAATGATTTCATGTGGTGAAGTTATGCAAAAATTTTAGGCCGATGTAATTCTCGATCCCCATTCCCCTCAGTAAATTAACATTAATTTCTTTGACAACTATGTGGGGCATCCGCTCATCACCTTAGCACCTCACAGGGTTTCTTTGCCCCTATCATGCTGTATGTTGTTCTTCCTGCAAACTGCTTTAATGTTGTTGCATTTCCTTCTAACTACTACATCCTCATCCACCTTGATGCACCTTATCAAGGCACTAAGTCCGTGGAACACTAACATTGATATCTGCCTACTAGCTACCTCACTTGTTACCTACTTCATGACCTAGCTAGACTACTTTGCCGCCTAGATCGAATGCTTCACCACCTACCTTGATTAAATATCAATGTTACAAGGACTAGAGCATCGACCATGGGCATGTTGATGATTCTCTTTATGGATCAAGTATTGAAGAAGGCTCGGATTCCCTTAGTACCTCTCTCTCATTTTTCTCTGCGCATTAATAGTATTCATATAATGATGAAACTAGTCTAATTATAATAGCATGTAAATATGGAAAAATTCATTGATTTTTAACTGTCATGTATAATTGGATATTTCATTATTCATGGATAACTAGAACCTTCTAGAAGCTAGAATTTTTAAAGCATATACAAGAGTATTTCCCAATACAGCAAAGAATGGTAACTTAAGACGCTCTTCCTGTGCAATGGTAAATTCAAATAACCATGGAACTCCTTCAATATCGATAGATGGTTTTTTTTCTTCTCTTGCATTATAAACACAAAATAAAATTTCAAACTTCTCATAATCGAGTCGTTCAATTGTGGAATTAAAACTAAAAATATGATATTTAGCCACATTTGAAGAGTAGCTAGATTTTCAATTTCAGATCTAGTTTTGTTATAGTTGCAATTCAAAAGTTTAGTATGAATGAAAGGGTTTTGGAACAATCGAATTCCAACCTAAAATCAATCATAGATTGGGAAATCAAGCCCGAAGTTATCAATCAATCTCCCCAAAAGTAGAGACCAATGAGAATTTACCCATAGCCAAGTTGCCTTCAAACAAATTGTTAAATTCACTAGAACAACAATGGCAAGTTGGTCATACTTATTTCTCTCCCCTACATCCATCGATTTACCTAACGATTTTGGGTTGACGATTGACATATTTACCTCACTTCGCATTTACTATAGTTCCCCACAATTACTCTAGTAGTTATGCGGACTACAATTCATGGGTAATGGTTGACAATGGTTGACAATTGACCTTGGAGCTATGGGTGCATATACCATTTCACTGAATCCAACTATTCATTTTTTCAAGAGAACAACCATGGAGTCACACCATAATTTTTTAGGTTCCCTCCCCCACAACAGCATCTACCATTTTTTGTTATTGCGTACAACCACACCCCAGGTGCATTCCCCGTTCCTATCCGATAAGGAAAAATTAGAAGTACAAAACGTTATATTTAATAACACTTTAACTCAACAAAACTTTTTATAATACAAAAACCTCTCCCTACTACCTAGTTTATTGCACAAAATACTATACATGATGCTCATGAATTGCAGCTAAAGGAAAGAAGGGTACAATTTACAACCCTAGTGAAGTTGAAGGTGAGGTGGGGATAAATCCTTCATAGTACATTTAAGATGGGTATAACTCATTCACTTTTTCTTACAACATAGTGTGTCGGTATGTTAATTTATTTATTTATACATTTTTTTATACTGTGAAGAGAGTAGATAAAAATTTAGACAATCATACTCACAAAATGACAAAATTGAACCCAACAATAAGATCGACCATCAAAGAAAACGTTGCAAGTTCGGAACCACCAATGTGCCCAATGTAATTGCAATGATTCCAAAGGTTTTTATTCAACTAATGATAGTCGCCCTGACAGTGCTCCATATGGCTTTGACTCAGCCCAAAATTCCTTGTTATTCAAGGAAACCTTTGTCATTAGCATTTCCTTGTTATTCATATGAATCAAAGGAAACCTTTGTCATTAGCAAAAAAAATTACATATCAACATACAGCTTTCATCAAAGTCTTGGATTCAATGTATCCCAAAAACTCACAGAGGTGGTAAGCAAATAGGAGTACTAGTGTAAAGTCATACCGGAACATTGTACAGTCATTCTCCAATCAAGAAAGGGGAGAAGACATAAAAGTATCTTTCAGTCTCCCTCCCGAATCAGCTCAGCAATCAGCATTCAAGCCCTAACAGATCGAAAATTCTAAGGAGGCATTCAGCTGGAGTGCAGATAAGAATGATAGCACTATCAAAACAATCATCAAAGATGATTTTCAATAAAACAGTCCCATAATAGTGAAATATTCAAGCTCAAAAGAGCTGAGCTGAGCCATGCCAAATGCATGCTCCCTCTATAAATTCCATGAAATATAGTAGCCCAGTTGGAATATGGAGTGCCTCCTTAGAGAGACGATCCACCTGAACATTGAATTCTCTGAATACATGAGTTGATTCAAGATGGATAAAGTAAGATCGGATATTCGTGATCTCAGTACACCAACCAGCCAATTCCAATGTCTCCAAGGAAGCCAATCCATTGAACCAATTAATGATAGCCGAAGCCTTCCCCTCTGATAAGCAAGCAAGGGAGCCCAAAGTGTTTGGAAAATATAAGAAGCACCCAAAGTGCAAGTAGTTCTAACCGAGTATTGGTGCTCTGATCGCGTCCAAGCTTTAGGAAGAAGTAATGGTCCATGTTTAAAATAATGTGTACTCCTACACCACCCATATAAGAGGTTGAGGCTCCATCAAAAAACCCGCAGGATAGTCAAATACCGGAGACAAGCCAGCTAGATTTGTGGCAGTCTTAGTAAACACTTTCACTTTGTGTTTAGATAGTTGTTCCATAATATAATGAATGGTGAGGTTCGGTGAAGGGCAGAAATCTTCAAATAGAATTCTGTTACGCAAAAGCCAAAGCCGCCAAGTCATAAGGAGAGGAAGATACCTCAGCTCTCTTTCAATCCCGACCCACTTAACAACATTGTGTAAATATGTTGGCTCATTCCAATTGATGGCTCGATGTAGGATCAAACCGAGACCATCAATCACCTCCCTGGTAAATCTACACTCAACAAAAAGGTGGTTTACTGATTCAGCGTCACTCCTACATAAACATCATCAACTCGGACCTGTCCAACCCTTTTTGAGCAGATTATCCCAAGTATTAATCCTGTTGTGCAAGCAAAGCCAAACAAAGCATATAACTTTCAGTGGTAAATTGAATTTCCACATGTTAACCAAGATCCTTTCAGGAGTATCCTGGCAATGACAATGAGCAATACAATCATATGCTAGTTTAGCGGTCACTTGACCCAAATGTCTATTATACATCCAAACCAAAGCATCTTGTTTGTCAGACAATCGTATGCAGCCATGTGAGAGTCCCCGATATAGTTATTCCACATAACCTTCCAATCACCATCTAGTTCAAGTTCCTCTACTTAGAGCCAATATTGATGGGCAATATAATTAGTACCATTGTAATGTGCATCAACAACTGAGCAAATACCATAATCCTCCAAAGAATCTTTGATGATCTTCTGATATGTGAAATTGAGAACAAAGTATGCACTACACGAGATGATCTTCTCTCTTATGAAAGTGAAAGTAAAAGTGAAAGCAAAAGCAAAAGGCAAAGGCAAAGCAAGTACTATTCTCAATTCAAGAAAGTGAAGGCAAAGCAAGTACAATTCTCAATTCAATAAATAGATTGTGAGTGATGTGAACTTTCGAATCTAAAAAGACCACATACCCACAAAACCAATAAAATTATGAATACGAATAATACAAATAGTTTGTTTTGGAGCATTATATATCCCACACAACTTGTTTTGTATTTTAGTTTGCCGTCTTTAAATTGACTTTGGTTTTTAAAGAAGTGTTATATTATTTTATTGAAATTGCAAAATGTCATGGATTACATTTTTATTATTTAATTAAAAAAACAAAGTAGGTAGTTAGAGTGTTATTTACTTAAATTAACAATCTGAAATGTTATATTATTTTATGGAGTAGAATTTCTCATCAAAGTCAAATTTAATTAAAAATCTAATCAAACAAGAGGAGTTAACATTTAGTACATGTTTTTTTTAAATAATATTTTATAATTTAATTTTAAAAATAATAAATAATTATTATTAAAAATTAATTGTACTTTTTAACTTTGTTATGTATAATAATTTTATATAAACAAAATTTTAGAAGTTAAAAGTATTTAATCTTTAACAAAAGTAAATATGAATTTTTTGAAATGATTTAAATAATACTATGTTTGTTCTATTTAGTTATGTTGAAATGATTTTATCATACTTTTTCTACAATCATCTCTTCTTCCATTAATAAGCTCTCTATTAAAGTGTCGTATAAAAATATAAATAGAATGACTAATCTTTGTATGACAAAGAGTCCCTAAAAGTTGACAAGATAAATATATGTACAAATCTCTCATTAAAAGAAAGAAAAAATGACTTATATAAATAATAAGAAGGTGAAACTTTTACACCTCTCTATGATGGATCCTAAGAAATTCTAACCCGTGAAACTAAAGAGAATAATATGATTGTATTGAAGGACTATAATTCTTATCTTAAGAAGCTTTATGAATCAAATGATGTCGTTCACAACATTAACCCCTTTTTTATGGAAGCTAGAGTTTTTTCGTTAGAAGATATAGATTTTTGGATTAAGCACCTCGTGAATGGGAATGTTAAGGACAACGAAGGCCACCAAGATAAGATCCTAAAAACTGGAGGGTCTATCATCGTCCATCACATCCAAAAGCTCTTCCGCTTCAAAAGAAAAAATCTTGTCCTTGGTATTCATGTTGAATCAAAGGGCATAATACATAACTGGAGTGAGACCAATACAGACATCAGCAAGTGATGTAGTGTTGTTCCGAACCTACAAGAAGAAAATGGCCAGACCATAAAGGTCTATACTTAGCATACAATGAGTGAGAACATAAAGTTCTCCAAGAAAACAATCAAACATCTATCCAAAGAGCACAAAGGGAATCCCAAAGACTCCTCCAGAGAGGACCATCATCAAAGACCGTGAAGAGGAACCTAAGATCCGCTCCAAAAATAGTACCAAAAAGAGAGAAGGAGCCCTGCTCTGGTACTAAAATAAAAAACTCAGAAGAGTTTGAAATCTCCATATTGAATGACAGAATCATCATAAAACTCAGATATATGACAAAGGCCTGATTCCAGATCCAGGGCCTCTTTGGAGAAGCCACCCGCAATCTAATTGTGCTCTATGTATACATGCTGAAAGTCTAGGCTAAGGAAATTTGGCATCATTTGTCTAATGGTCTCACACCAATTATCGAGAACCAGGCATGTCAAAGCTGCCTTTCCCATGGACCAGTTGATAATAATCTCCAAAGATGTGCAAAGAAGGGAGCCCCAAAAAATTTGCCCAATACAGGAGATCCCACAATGCCAAGAGTTCAACTTTGGTATTGGTGCTCAAACCACACCCCAATTTAATGTGTAAGGAGTGGACATTGCTGATAGCAATAAAAACTCTAGCCCCCACACCTTCCCTGCTGCGGCTGCACCATCAAAGAACTCCACTGGATAAATCAAAACAGGGGCAAGCCCAAGAATCCTGGGTTTAGTTTTCCTCTCTGGAACTGGAAATCTGTGGATAAGAAGACTTATCATGCTAACAAGGACCCCCTGAGAAGGTCTGGAATCTTAAAAAATGGCCATGTTTCTAGCTTTCAAGATGCACCAAAATACAAAAAAGGGAATATAATACTGGAGGGGATTGCTTCTTGACCAGGATTCCAAAAGAGACCCAAGAGAAGAATCCGAGACAGGCCATTTGCAGTGGTGAGAGCATCCCATAACTGCAAAAATGGATCTTGTAATAGAACAATCCACAAACAGACAATGAACATAATCCTCGCCCGAGAGACACAAACCACAACGACCAGGACCCTGCCATCCTATAGCCATCAAGTTATCCCAAGTTAAAACCCAATTTTTTAATGCCATCCAGACAAAGCATTTTATCTTAAGAGAGAAGCACAAGCCCCACAACCCAGACAATAATTTATCCACACATGGGCTCAGATAGGAGTTAACAATCAAAGCGTAAGCAAGGGCAACAGTTACCATGCCATTCTTTTTGTTGTAAGCCCAGATTAGCGAGTCTGGATCCTTTCCCAGAAAAATACCACCATTCTGCATACCTGAGATGTATGAATCCCACACAGACTTCCAATTACCCTCCAGCTCCAAGTCATTGACAAATAACCACTGAGAAGGAGAGTCCACAAAGGGATTCCACGCATTCTATAAGGATGTAATCCCATAATCACCCAGGTAGCTTTTCAAATCAGGGTAAAAAAGGATGCATGGAGAGACATCAATATGAACATCCAGTCCATTGCATACCATCCAGCTAAGGCACCTTCCAAGCCATGGAAGGGTCTTGATAAAGCCATTCCAAACAATGGAGGAGTTCCTGAATGAGAACTTTTTATTCCTAAACCAATGAGCTAGAGACATCTCCTTGAGGTACTTCGCAGAGAGAACATGATGCCAAATACCTGAGCCTTTAAGGGCCTTCCAGAAACTACTGAGCCTTAACAAAATGTTGAACCAAGATAAATTCTTGATGCCCCAGCTCCCAAAATCGAGAGGCCTAGCCAGAGACTGCCAATCCACAAGATGGAATTGAAATTTGTTCTTGGACGAGCCTTAGAGAAAGGAAAAGATCCATTGTCTCATCTCGTTCAAAATAGAGACCGGTATCGGAGCCAAGGCAAGCCAATAGACAGGTATGCTTGATAGCACAGCTCTGATGAGCACAAGTCTACCTCCAAGGGAGAGCAACTTATAAGTCCAGTTCCTGATTCTTTGTTCAAATCTCCTCAAAAGCCAGTGCCAGTCCTTTACCCCATAACCAAGCAGCTTGATATAATACCCTAGATACTTAAACCCCAGATGAATGGGCTAATCATTATAAGGAAGAAAAGGACGAATGCTATCCAGAACACCCTCCTCCAGTTCACTGAAAAGAAACCTAGACTTGTCCACACTTATACACATGCTTGAAGCACCACAAAAGGTCTCAAGGATCACCTCAAAATCCATGCATTCCAACAAAGTACCAAGACTAAAAAGCACAACATCATCGACAAAGAGCAGGTGTGTAAGGGTAAGTGAAGCAAGAATCTTGATGCCCCTAATCAAACCACCAGCTTTGGCATCTTTAATGAGCAGGTTGAGACCTTCTATAACCAGGATAAACAAAAGGGGAGAAAGAGGGAAACCCTGCCTGACACCCCTCGAAACAGTAAAGAAACCCGAGGGTGAACCATTGATGAGCAGAGCAAAGTTTGCCGAAGAAATATAACCCATTATCTAGTTCACACCCTGAAGGGGGATGCCAATCTGAAGCATAATGAGTCTCAAGTATGTCCAGTTAACCCGATCCAATTCTTTAACCAGGTTGAGCTTGAGTACCAGAGCACATCTTTTTTTTGACTTGATAGTATGTAAAGCTTCATGAGTCAAGCAAGGCTTTGCTAAACCTTGGACTTGGAGCCTTATTGTACCCATTTTTTAAAGTGATGATAAAAATTTAACCCCTCTAATTATAGGACCATTATGATTAGTCATCTCTTAACCAAGTTATATGGTATTATTTTGGAAAATAAGATTAGCATATATGGTTAGAAAGACAAGGTAAAAGATCTAAAGGGAAAGCCGGTTTTAGAAGGTATCATTCCACCATATACCACCTCATTACTCTCAAGATCATTACAGAGGAACATCGCAATGAAGAGCTCAATTTCCCTATTTGCTTTGTGGAGTTTATGAAAGCTTTTGATACAATGCCAAAAAAAATTGTGGAAAATATTAGAAGAGTTAAAGGTTCTTTTCAAGTTGAGAACCGCTGCAATAAGGTTGTATGAGAATTCCATTGCCATGTTTAAGAACACTGAGGGTTGGTTGGAAGATATTAATTGTAATATGCACAAGTTAAGCAAGGTTTCCCCCTCTCCTCTACACATTTTTATACATACAATGATAACTTAGAATGTTGTTTAATAGAGGAAAGTTTCATAGGCACGATGTTAGCAGGAATTTACATCGCCCTCCTTCTTTATAATAATGATATTGTACTTCTGACAAGATGTCCCTCTGATCTTGATAAGGAATTAAGAATTCTTAAGGATTTTTGCACTAGTATGGGCATGATCGCCAATACCTACAAAACCAAATATATGTTGATAAAATCTAATAATGTCACTTACGCTCAATTTTTCTATGATAATAGCAACTTGGAGGACGTGACTTCCTACAAATATCTTGGGAGTGATGTCCATCACAAGCTTAACTGGAACTATACCATCACTCTCTTTCTCTTGTATGGGTGTGAAGTTTGGGGCTGCAACCTCTCTAGAGAATCTTGGAGTAGGACCGAGAAAATCTAGAAACGTTTTATAACTTACAATTTTAAAATTAAAAGCAATCTATGTCATATCCTATTTTTTTGATTGAAGTGGGTCATTCCCCCATTGAGAGCATAGCTATGCCTAGATACTTAATGTACAAGAAAAAATTAAATAACTTGGAAGACTAATGATTTCTGAAAGTTCCTTTAAATTCCAGTCAAAACCACCCAAGGCTCAAGCTAGGTTGGAAAAGATGCTATATCTTGGTTAAACATACGAGGAATTGAAAAAAATCTCACTTTGCAAAATATAGATGATATTAAAAATATTATTACTTCAAAGTTCAAAGAGAGGTTGTGCTGTGATGAAAATTTAGAGGATAAAAGAAAATTAAGATATTACTAGGAAGACATTAACCTTACTCATGAATATCAAAATTATCTCTTTGTTTTAACTAGCATAAAGAAGAAAATCCACATAGCTAAAATAAGAACAAACTCTCATGAGTTGCATAATGAAAGAGGGTGTTGGACATTTCCTATAATTCCATGGACTAAAAGGATCTGTCATCTTTGTGAAACTATGAGTGTTGAGGATGAAAAACACCTCCTATTAGATTTCCCTGCGTACACCCACATAAGATCTCAATTTCAATTTTTTTGTTAAAATATGAACATGTCCAACATTCTATCTCATCAAAGTTATAGTAATTTAGGAATGCTCATTGCTAAGTTTTTTTAGCATAGAAATAAAATTCTCAAGAAAACCAAGTAGTTCCTTACTTTTATTTCTTAAGATCTGATCAACCAAAATTGGCCTAAATAAATGTTACTATCATTATCATCATCATCATAAAACCAAATCAAATTTGTAACTCTAAAATACAATCCAATATATATATAATTTTAAAATTAATTATTAATTTTTATAAACCTAATTTAATATATAATTTTAATTTTTAGATGACTTTAAACTTTATAAGAAAACTTAAACACAATATCAACTACTTATTACAACACATTTACTTGTATAAAAGCCTTATTATAACTATATTCAATCCCCATACCAATAAATATCGTTGTGGGGTTTACTCTGGTTTGCAAGGAGGAGTGGTTGCTTTACTATTTAGATTGTTGGAGAGTCTAATCCTGTCATAGATTAGGAATGATGAAAGACTTCTCTTCACTCTTTGGTATTGGAACATTGGATGATCAAGGTTAAAATCATGATTTCAATTTTTTCTTATGTCTTCTTTAAACAAATGTACTAGGCATATAATGTTGAAGTTGACAGGTTGTCCAAGCTGGCCATTGGCAATATGAATGGTAGACTTTATTTTGAGGAGCACAGAGATGTAACGTTGTATGCCTTTGGTGTTCTAAGTATATTTTGATGATGTCCAGTTATGTTTTAAGGTTGTAGTAAGCTGAAAAGGAAATTTTTAGTATGTAGTTGGATGGATACTTGTTCCTTTTTATTTTGGTTGTCTATTAGTTGCTTTTGGACAGTTTTGATGAGTGCTGGTTTTTTAGTATTTTTGTTAGTAAGATGTGTGTGGTCAATGGACTATTTCACTTGGATGTTTTGTAGTATACGGCTAGTAGAAGAGCCTATCTTATCTAGATTTTTTTAATGTATTGTTAGTAGCAACTTTGATTTCATAGAATAACAAGTTGTGTTTTTTTTTGTGTGAAAAAAAAACTTAAATCCACATCCCGATAAATAACCAACTTCTATTTGTTAACATATGCAATTTTTAAAAAAACTTATATTATTTAAATTAATAAACATGTGATAAGATTACCATATCAAATTTTACATAAATATAAATAATACTAAAAATCTATTTTTAAGGTCACTAGCTAGAGACCAATTTGGTGTATGAGACATTTTTGTTTGTGGGAAAGGGTATCACCTCCACCCAACGATTTGACTTAAGAGATAAAGTTTAGAAAGGTGTACCTACCCTACCCTACCCTCTTCAAAATTTGAATCTATGACCTGTTAGAAGAACAGACGTGTTCTTAATCATATTATAATATCAAATATGTATGTATGTATGTATGTATGTGTTAATTTTTTTACAATAACATTTTACACAATAACATAATATCTTAATATTCAAACTATGTGTATTTAAAATATTAAAACTAGCACAACCACAAGCTTAGTAAAGTGGTCGGTGAATGTCGATAGGCACAACCAACCACTTAGTTTTGTGAAGATAGATGGTTGTTAAACAAAGGCTAAAATATATAATTTTATGTCCATTATTCATACCAAATTGTTAGAGTTAATATAAGCACAAAACAAGCATAATTAGACAAAATTGTTTATTACTTCTTTTTAAAAATGTTTTAACCCTAGGAAGTCATAGATTCAAATCCCGAGTGGGGTAGGTTATGTACACCTCTATAGACTTTAGCATTACATTGTTGTGCAAAGGGGGGTCCCTTGTCCCACAAACAAGGGTGGACCTCATACACCAAATTGGTGTATGGCTTGGTTGTGACCTTAAAAATTAATTATTATTAGTAACCTGAGTGTTATGCATAGTGATAATATGTTGTTTAGACCTATTGAATGTGTAATGTTGTTACTTAAGTCTTGGAAGGATTAGATAAACATGCCTTGACGTTGAACAAGTAATCTATGGAACATCAAGATTAATGAGTTACCATGTTGATATGGTCTTAAGCCAATGGGATTAGGAACATAAAATGTTCAAAGTTATTAAAGGTTTGATGTGGAGCTGGTAGGCTTGGGAACATCGAGTATAATCAATGATAACTTATTAACTATGATATTACTTGTATTCAATGTTTATTTTTGGAGAATGTATTAAATGTATGATTGATAGTGCTTTGAGGCATTCTAGGTAATGAGCTATGACAGTTCAAATAAGACCATAACTTAAGAATTGAATATAAACTTATGAAACTTTGCAATAAAAAGAATAAAGTGAATACACCTAAATACTAATTAGATAAAGAGTTACGAAATTTTTGAGCTAAACACGAGGGGCACCCTGCGTTATAAGGCTCTTAACTTCTAAGAAAAAAATTCTACACTAAACAAATCTTTTTGAGGCAAAGTATACATAATTAACTAACTAATGAAAAGGAAGAAGAAAATTGTATATTTAAACTATGTAATTGAGTTTGGTGTTGAGCATGTTGGATCTGGAGCACCTAAACTATTTAGGCTCTGAAAGTTTTGATAAGTTAGTACAGAGTTGCCAGTGAGCACCCAGAGGAGGTGCTAGGATCTGTTGAGTGCTCTATGATATTAAGTCCTAGGCAAAGAGCTACCAATGAGCACCCAAAGGAGGTGTTAGTCTCTGAAGCAGAGTTGTCAAAGAACACCTAGGTGTGGTGTTAGGTTCTACAGTGATATCCTTTGTGATGTTAAGTTTTCAGGCTCAAAGATATGTGAGCTTCTAGGCCTTAAGAGCTTCCAAGCTCCATGCAGAAGATACGCCTAAGAGCTATAAAAAAATTCAATAAAGGGTATCATTCATGTATCAGATGAATTTAATAAATAAAGGTTGAGGATGCCTGAGCCTGAACTAGCGGTTATGTGAGGAGATGACCCTCATGTATATATGCATTCCAAAATTCTTGAAAGAGGATTTCAACCAAGAAGTGTTTGGAACATCAATACCATATAAAAGGTATGTGTGTGATTTTTGGTATTTTACACATCATGACATGATGAATGAGGAAAACATTGGCTGCAAAGTTATTTATGAGGTGAATCCTCATGAGACAAATATGATAAAAAGATTATTGTTATGTGCATTAGTAATGCTTTAATTAATTAATGTTTATGAATATGTGAGAAAGTTATGATTATGAAAGTGTTATGTTAATCTAATATGATTATGAAAATGTTATGTTAATTTAATATGATTATTTATGTTGTGGAAAAAGTGGAAATGATTAAGGGTACTTGAGAAAAAATACCTTCACACAAAATGTATGTATATAAAGGTTGAATATGACAATGCTATCGAGATGCAAATGCGAGGATGTTTATATTTTAGATTATTAATTTTAGATTGTTAATATGATTAACACATGTTGTACACTTGCAGGAATGCTACGTTATCATCACGAGGTAAAGTTAAATTTTAAGGGTTGCTATAAAATGATGGCAAAAATAGGTTTAAAAGAAACTAATGCTCATAATCCTTTTTAATTTCAATAATTATATGCACACATGTTTTTGTATACTAAATTTTTTGGAAGGAACTGGAATTGCATATGTTTATGATAAACAATTGAAATGCTTCGTGACATTGTGTAAAGAACATGTTGTGAAAGACAAGAAGAATTAAAAATACTCCGATGGAAAGCCAACACAAGCAAATATAGATAAAGCTCAACACTTGATAAAGATCTCTAAATAGAAAACACATGCAAGAAAGGCCCATGCATTAGCTACTCATGCCTTGCAAGGAGAAGCGCCTCCACAAAAGAACTTCGACCCAGAAGATAGCAGAGGATCCCTGTTTTGTTAAGAGGTTTATGCTTTGATTAATTTGGATGGAGATGGGTTGGGACCAGCTCCAGGGTACTCAGGTGCAAAGCATGGATTAAAAACTAGTCATGGGACAAGGTATGTAGATTGTCATTGATATGTGTTTTTCCTCCATTTAAATAATTATTGTCGAGTCTTCATAATTAATGTTGTAACCTTGTTATGTCCCTAACAAGGGGATATATATGAATCGTTCACTATAATTATTTGGTGTAATTTGTAGTAATTTAAAAAAAATCATCGAAGTTAGACTAAGGTTATGCGTTATTTAATTTAATTTATTATTTTTTCAGTTTCTTAAATGTCTATTTTTTAAGATTGTTATTGGTCAGGTGGAGATGACGTTGCCTTGGCTTTTTGTGCCCCGAGACTCGACGGCTAAGCTGATATCAACAATGTTATAAATTAATCACAGTCTAGTTTCTGGGGTAGTGTTTTGACAGCTAAATTACAAGGTTTGTTTCTCAGAAACCACAAAATAATAACTACTGTATAAATGCAAGACAATTATTACACTAGAGAGTACCCAATTTCAATGAATATATACTTTATTTAATGCCAACTCTGACTTTTGGATTGACGGGTAGACAATATGCGGACAATTGTAATCCTTAACATTGTTGTTAAAACAACTTTTTATTTCTTGTTTGACGTCTTACTTAAATGTCACTGACATGCTATGGCTGTCATCCTCAACTATCCTCGGTTCAACAGACGCGTGGTTGTCAAGCGTAGTAAGGTGGCCAAAGTGAGGCCACGATCACAATTTTTGAAAGTATGGTTTTAAGAAAGGTCCATGAAGGCTGTAAATAATTGTAAAATATTGCGTTTGGTTAGGGCGTGGAGACTCAGAAGCTGCATGCATGGCATCTGTTTCTTTCTTCTCCCGCCCAACATTCTAC
Source organism: Pseudotsuga menziesii (assembly GCA_001517045.1). NCBI lineage: Eukaryota > Viridiplantae > Streptophyta > Pinopsida > Pinales > Pinaceae > Pseudotsuga > Pseudotsuga menziesii. Next base: position 206,609 of record LPNX011152684.1, on the reverse strand, counting down.
TACCCAATCCTCAAACCTTATCATGGAAATTCTCATAAATTCTCTGCAGCGCATGGAGATAAACAAAGATACCCCTCTGTGGTTTCAACAGCAATCCAATTCTATGTGATTTCAACATCAATCCAATTCAGTTTCACTTACGCACCAAGATGGGCTGATGATACCTTGCAAAGCACAGAAGTGAACAAGTTTATCTATCAGAAACACTTCGAGTTTATCTATCACAAATTACTAGTGCATCGGGCTCTCGTCTGCCACCCAAAGTAAGTAATTAAGTAATTTGCATTTGGTAATATCTCTTAGCTGTATCCATTTAAATGTCGGTTGTCTGCTAATTTGTAGTCATGATTTAAATTTTACATATCCTTCAATTGTATCTTCTGCATAAATTCAGATGGTTGTTAAGAGATTTTGTGGCTGATAATCTTTAACTTTATTATTGTGCAGCTGGTTTGGTCGAGGTTTCACCATTCGACTGGAGCGAGGAGGTTGCACTGCGCTATTTCTCACCACAGGGATGAATATGCATCCCATTTCATGGTAACCCTTTATTTTACTTGTTAATTTCTTTTTAATTGATTATCTTTAGATTTACCTTTAGCTCTGGCATCTAGATTAAGGTTTGATCTTCTCGATGGAATTTCGGTTGGCTTCTTTGGTATGTATACCTTCCATTTTTTCCAGTTCTAGTGAAAGTAACCCAAATATTTTTGTTCGGCTTTCTTTTCTCTATTCGAGAAGAGCCAATCGCTTATAAGAACATAGATTTTATTGGGCCCATGGATAGGAGTCTGTGCGGTAGAAAACCTTCAACCTCGGATCGTGGAAAAAGCTCAAGGGTTAGGTACCATGATATTTTTGTCCCACAATGCATGCATTCGTAGAGTTCACCAATTTCAAAGACTCATTCTACATGTAGCACACAGAAGCATCGTTCGTCCTTAGAAGTAGTCGACGTTCGACCTACATTCTCTATTGCTTATGTCTCCTTTGTCAATTCATTCTTCCTCCACCCAGAAGGGATAAATTTGTGGGACTGAGTAAATAATCCATCCCTCATTGTAGCACATTTTTTTTCCAAAGAAAAAAATTGTAAATATTTTATTCACATTTAGTAGATGGCCCTCGTAGTCCATTTTACAAAAAAAAACAACTAAGAAGTTGTCATAAACAAAATTTGCCTCTTATAGAGCACAAATCCACAATCCAAATCTGAAGTTCATTACAAAAACATCATATCATAATGTTCACCAATAGTAACTTTCCAGCAGAAAGAGAGCAATAGAAACATGGAAAAAACTAAGTCTGATCATAGCATACTTATATCATCACTCCTGATAAAATCAGGTCAGATCAATATGTGTCAAGTGATCAAAAGCAAAGATATCAGAGCAGGACTAGCATGCTGATGAAGTCTCAAATGAGTCAATAGCTGATAAAAAGAAAACAGCTGCAAAGAATTGGTCTAATCCAGACCATCATGAAAGACAATATTCCAAAATAACCGTTAAGAACCATATAAAAGAGGCCTGCCAGCCCGCAGATCAAGCTCTAAATATTGTTGCTTGAGATCACCAACGGTAATAGAATGCAAATTAGAATCAGCCATGCATCATATCAGGAAAATCAAGAACCAGCAATCTATCCAGTGACAGACATCATGTTACAGCACATTTAGAATACCTGAAATATTTCTGTGGAAACTGCCTCTTTCTGTTCATGTAGATTCCAGAATCCTTCATGAATGTTACCCCCTGATTTTGCTAACAAGTCTGCTTTGGAATTCCTTTCCCTGTAAATGTGTTTATAAGACACAAAATCAAAACTGTCCGATAGAAAATGAACATCTTGAAGAATCAAGGATAGTTCAAGATTTTGTAATTTATACTTACCAATTACCCAATTAATAACCAGCTGGGAGTCTCCAAAAATTTGTAATTTATCCAAATTATGCATCCTAGCCAGCCTAAGGAGAAGCTTAAGAGCACACAATTCTGCATAATTATTTGTGCCCAATCCTAAACCTGCTTTGAAAGATATAAAATGCCTATCTGATAAGTATAGAATTCCGCCAGCCCCACCAATCATTGGATCCCCAGTAGCAGAACCATCAAAATAACCCCAAGCATATGAATAATCTATTTCCTCTACAACAATTGATCTAATAGATACCACAGATTGAGACTGAGGTATATTCTTCAGCATGCCTAAGCTATAACTTGAAACCTGTGCAGGAGAGGAATCACAATCCTCAAAGCAAGATCTATTTCTTGCTTTCCAAATAAACCAAAGGACAATGATGGGTAAGGGT